>PXOE01000055.1:0-215292 GCA_003012245.1 Microcyclospora tardicrescens
AGAAGATCAAGTGCGACGGCAAGCAGCCCTGTACACATTGTACGGTCTACAGTTATGGTGTGTTGCGCCGCTTGGAGAATGACATCTATGCGTTGAAAAGTGCGTACTGACAGCATCTCGCAGAGTGCACATATGATCAACCCTCGAATCGACGTAGAAACCCTGCGCCGCAGTACGTAGAAAACCTCGAACGTCGGGTCCACCGTGCCGAAACATTACTACACATCCTCATACCGAATTTGGACCTTAGCGACCCTGGCATTGATGCTGCTGTGGCTCAAGGCTGGATCCCAGGGGCACCAGGCAAGGGCAACCCAGCGGCAGCCCATGCACGAAACACACAGCTACCGACCTTAGCGAACGGCGCAGAAAATGTCAAGAAGCAGGCGGACATGAACTTGGAGTCCATGGTCCGAGCTGTGGCACAACTGGACATCGACGAGCAAGGTCATTGGGATTATCATGGTCACTCATCTGGTTTGAGCTTCGTGCGCACAATGCGAGAACGACTGGGCGATCTGATGGGCCCAGACACTCCTGCTATGCCGTTCGTCAAGTCCAGGCCGATGTCGCAGGTCCTAGACTCTCCAAAGTCATTCTCCGACTCACCAAACGCCGACATGTCTCCGTCGGCCTCAGATCTACCACCGAAAGATGTTGCATTTGAGGCTTGTGATCACGCCCTGACCGACGCAGCTGCATTACTGCGAGTTGTCCATGTGCCATCGTTCTGGGAATCGTTTGAGCAAATCTACAACACTCCACCAGAACACTGGTCACATGCTGATCACACCTTCCTTCCTTTATTCTACAGCGCCATGGCATTAGGACATATGTTTGGTCGAGACGAGCACAGTCTCCTCAATCGACATGGATATGAGCCAGCTATCCAGCAAGGCTTTGCGCACTTCAAAACCGCGCGCCAAATGATGGACATTGCAGATTGCCGTGATCTTACTTCTATCCAAGCTGTGATTTTCATGATCTTGTTTCTTCAGTGCTCTGCCAAGCTCTCCCAGTGCTACGCCTATTTGGGTGTTGCGCTTCGTTCAGCTCTACGTATGGGCCTGCACCGCGCTCACGCCGGTAATTTTAACCCGATCGAGTCTCAGATCAGAAAACGAGTCTTCTGGGCCGTACAAAAGCTGGACATTTACGTTGGTGCGATGCTTGGGTTGCCTCAAACGCTAAGCGACGAAGACGTGGATCAAGAATTCCCTCTTGAGATCGACGATGAGTACATCACCAAAGACGGCATTCTGCCGCAGCCTGAGGGCGAAGTCTCCTTGATGACAGCATTCAATAAGCACACGCGATTAGTGCTCGTTCTTCGTAAGATTGTGCGAACGGTGTATCCGATCAAAGTCCAGAACCAGCCTCAAGACAAGTCATATTCCGTGCCATTCTCTGCTATACGCGAGATAGAAAGCGAGATGGAGGAATGGAAGAACAGCTTGCCGCCAAGCCTCAGTCCTGGTATGGGACCTGCGCGCTATGCTCGAGTGCAGCAACTATTACGATTGTCATATGCGCATGCGCAAGTCATGCTCTACCGGCCATTCCTCCACTTTGTCGCTAGTGAGAAGCGGGCACGTCCTGTGGACGGCAGAGCGTATGCCTGCGCTATGTCGTATGTCAATGTGTCACGCAACATCATCCACATCACCACACAGATGAAACAAAAAGGATTACTGAATGGTGCCTTCTGGTTCATCTGCTACACAAGTTTCTTCTCGGTCCTATCTATGGTCTACTTCGCGGCGGAGAATCCTGACAACCCAACGACTCAAGCAGTGATTAAAGACGCATTGGAGGGCAAGCAAGTCCTGGCGTCATTAGCTAAGGGGAGTTTGGCCGCAGATCGATGTACGGCAACCTTAGACGCTGTCTTCCAGCGGTTACCGCCATGGATGCAAACGGGTGCTGCGAACCCACAGATGACCAGGAAGCGGCATCATGATAGTGATCCACAAGGACCGACCTCGGTTCCGTTTCCTCAACCCTCGAGGAGTCATACAGATTTGACAGACAACGAACAGAACGTGGCAATCAATAGCTTGCAGCAAAGGGCAGCCACCTTTCCCCGTCATGATGGTCAAATGGCTGTTGGTGGTATCTCTGGTCCTCCAACGTCGTATGCTTCATCACCATGGTCGCAGTCAGGATCCTCTCCTTATGGTACACTAACACCCACGTCAAACGGGTTCGACCCTAACCCTTTGAGGCCTCCTTTCCAAGCTGGAGGAGCCGTCATGGGAGAGAGCATGCCACAGTATCCCCAAGCAATGAACTTGATGGGCGACGTCATGCCCGACCTTTCCAGCATGATGTTCCCCCCTGCGGATGAGCCGTTCCAATACCCAGGACAACCTTTGACCACGTTCGAGAACAATCAGCAAGGTGCTATGAATCCGTCCTTTAATGGTCACACCGGTATCAACCCCATGGTGCCACCCGGATCACGCGTTCAAGATGACAACATTGAGGCACAGTTCTTTGCACTTCCTCCTTACATCGAACAAAAGCAGAACCAGAGCCAACAGCTCGGTTTCAATAACATGCCTTACGGTAACAGACAAGGCTTAGGTGGGATGCAAGTGCCTCCTAACCTACAAAACCACACTTCCATGCCTCAGGACATGGGCAGTATCAACATCCAGCAGATCTTTGGTGGTAACGAGTGGAACTCAATGCTGATGAACCCTGCAGAGTATCAAGCTCAATGATGTGGACATGATCCGTCCCGCGTGTTTAGTATATGGACACATGGTCCTTGTTCGCTGCGCCGGGCTTGGTAGGGTTTTGCGCAAACGTGTTAAGATACCCACGAGCAATGACTAGGAGTACTGTGCTTTGTCTGGAATATAGCGGGTGTCAATGTTCGACTAGTGTAATAGGCCATTTATTGTCTCGGCCATGGAAATAGCAGCACCTTTGAGGTAGATATGATGGGAAGCGTACAGGCGCGATGCTCATATCGTTTGACATTGATTTATCGCGTCTCAAATACGCGTCCCCAACCGTGCAAACGCTGTTGTGGTTCGCATTATTCCAATGCTTGGGGTGTAGTGGTGTTCTGCACAGGTGCCTCTTCACCAGCACAAGGTTAGGGTGTCAACTAGGTAGCCAACCACTTCCGATCCTGGACGCTATGTGTATGGGATGGGTCCCGTCAAGCTTCGTTCAATAATCGACTATTGGTATCATCCAACGCAGCACTTGCATTCAGAAGCAAGTGACTGTACCGTACAGCGATTATGCAGAGCAGTCTCATCGAGAAGGGGCTACTTCGGCAGGCCAACACCGTACCAGTGAAAGCATGCTGTTTCGCATAGTATGGTCAAGGTCTCCACGGTAGAATCAGGTCCATGACTAACCTCATAGCTGCCAAGTGGCGAATCTGTCTCCTGCAGGCTTCAAGTGAAGAGATTTGAGGAAGTGAAGTGCCTGGGAAGTCATTTTGCATCGAGTAGCAAGCAATGCCAACCGTGCTTAATTTGTTAGTCCTACTTTTAGCTGGCCAAGCAATGCTGACTTTGGGAAAGTTGCATGAGGAAGAATATTGAACATTGATCGGACGTGGAGAACTCGATCTTTGACCTTCAGACCAAGCATATTGCTGACAGAACAGTTTTTCAAACGATACACTCCCGCCATTCGAGGCTTGATCAAGAATGCCGGTAAGCCAGAAGTGGTTTCCGAAACACAGGGGTATGTCGCTACAGACCCAAGAGGAGTTGGGGCGACATAGTCTTAGCTAACAATCAAGTGAGTAGCGGATTATCTGATAGCCCTGGGTCATGAGCCAACGATCCTAGTTGGGGACATCAACAGTATCGTTGACCCCACAGGCTATCGCCCTCACAGCTTTTATGCGCTAAACTCCACCATGACCGCCATAGCTGACCATATGCGTATTTACATGTGGTACAACTCGCTCGACTCGGAGGCCAAGCTCGTTGAGGGTGGCGAGGCTCAGGCCGGCGCCTCCATATCGTCCACACTTTCGCACTTTGTCGCTCTTCAGCAGCAATGGCTCAGTACTCCGGGCAAGTTCTCTGGCCTCGTCCTGTGCTGGTGCTGCAGCAAGCACACGCTGGATCCGTTGCAAACCATGCTCAAGTCTCTGCTGGGTCAAATCCTCAGCAAGGTCACAAGTAACGCCAATGTTGCCGTCCTGGAGACGTTCCTGCAAGCCATCAGATGCAATAACGCACAGACGCTTTGTAGACTTCTGAACATGCTGATTGTGGAGCAGCTCCAATATCGCCCCATGATCTTTATCCTGGAGGACATCAGCTGGTATGAGGCTGGCCCTCAGCGAGAACAGTTGGAAATGTTCTTTGAGATGCTAGCTAGTGTTTTACGCTTGCCATCTCGGCGCAGGAACTTCGCATTCAAGCTATTGATGACGACCAATTCAGCAAAAGCAGGGATACCAAACAAAGCGGTTGTGTACGGCTTCATGCCTGAAGATGTGAGGAGTGTCATCACTTGCAACATAGTTCCAGCGTAGAAGGGTGCTGTGGAATATTTATGGCACGTAGACTGTCAGGTATTGGAGCTGTGTTAGTCTAGAAGATGTCATTATAAGTTCGAGCGTCTAGGATTGGTTGAACCCGGCGTCCTCCAAAGTTGATAACAGAGAATCGACTTTGTTTGTTTCTTCACCTGCAATCCTCGTTATGTTTGAAGAGGTCAAATCGTAAGTGTACCGTAAGTCATTCATTTAGTCGACACTGTCGTATTGAGCTGAATAACGATCAGCTTTTCGTCATTGGTCGTGATTCGAAGGATCTCCTGGGACTGCGACGACTGATACACTTCTTGATGTCCTACCTAATTTTCTAGATGTTGTCTTCAACGCTGCATGACGGACAGCAGTCGTACCATCGTTAGATGCCAAGCAAATACATCGTTGCGTATGTAGTGTCGATTTTGACAGGAGCGAACTCTTGACCGATGTCCTGCTCTTATCAATCATCAGGGGCCTTTTGGGTTATCTGAACGCTAGAGTTCATGAATACCGATTCTGGCAAAGCCACCAGTTCTATGTAGACATGTGTGGTGCAATAGTTGCGTGATGTTCTGCGGATAGATTTGGGGAAGCCTGTGGTTTATGCGCAAAAAATGCTGGTGAAATGCATGCTTGTAGGATGCTCCAAGCGAACATGACGGGAGTGTGATGTGGACAGCAAACATTGCTGACTTGAGAGCTTGTACCCACCGAGTATTTAGAGGCGATACTATCTCTGAATATCAGTTTCCTGATATGTAATTTGTTCCAAGACCGCATAGACATTATTGACACCTGGGATCGAGGGTATCAAAGATACAGCCATGAGCAACTCCGAAGCTGACGCAGGTGATAGCGAAGAGCGGACCAGTTCAGTGAGCGGTATCGCCGCTGCTTCAAGGAGCACTGTCGTAGGTATGAGACATTCCGCATTGTATCTTGGAGCTGACCTTCGCTAACATTTCGTACAGATTGGTGGCTTGAACTGTTGGTCTTCGATGGCGAAATGATCGAAGAAGACATCATTCTGGCCAACCACTGTGATCTCATATACGACGTGCAAACCGCAGAAGTTGAGCGCAAAAGACAAGGCGCACAACCTGACATACGGGGCGCCCTCAGCCTACCTCACAAATATCGAGGCTTGATCATGCTCAACATCGAGGACTACTATGCTAACATCATGGCGGTGGATGCCTTCCAGAACTTCGTGGACGATGGTAGCTCACATTCTTTGCTGCTCGAAGGATGGCGCATATCTAAATGGCCAAGGATCACACTCTATGCGGCGGCGTCCCTCGCAGAGTGGCAAGAGTGCGAAGGCAAAGTGATGTTGACATGGTTTGCCACGTACCATGATCGAGACTCCGTACAAACAATGCTCAAGTCTTTACTTGGACAGATTATCAGGGTCCTGCACAAGAACGTCGACCTACCGCAGCCAGAGAAGTTCATGCAGGGGAGAAGTGTGGACAGTACAGAGAGCCTTCTGCAGCTATTTCGCCATCTGCTTGAAAATCAGTTGGCATGGAAACCGGTGTTCGTGATCATCGAAGGGATAGAGCAGTACCAACTACCAGGAGTAGATGCTAGGAAACCTGAGCTGGATAAGCTACTCGGTTGCTTATCATCCATGATAGACGCGGACACTGTGCAGAATCCGCGCAACCAACCACTGAAAGTGCTCTTGACAGCGCACAATAAGTTCATCGGAACTTTGGAATTTACCGCAAGTCGTTCCACAAGACTCGATGTGCGTACGGTGGTTAAAGAGTGGAAGATGCCGACATTCAAGTAGCTCCTAGCAGGTCGCAGCCAACGGCAAAAACAATGCTGCATATCAACACCAGCGGAGAAGAGCAGCAGGCACTTGGACATATGAGCTTTCGGGTTCACAGAACAAACTCGTTATGTGGTGGGCTCGATAAAAAGGGATGGAAAAGTCAGAGAGTGTAAAGTCAAGGTGAAGCAGTACTGGAGAAACACGAGTGAAGTTTGACCACCGCGAGCTAGTGAACTCAGAATAGAGTATTGCATGTGTGGGGGATTCCCTGCCAATTTCGAAGCTTTGGCGAACCCTCAACTCGCAAATCAGCAACAACGACAGCTCACCTTATGCTTCCTCCTACCTTGCACCTACTTGACCACCCACCGACTGCCGCCCTTTCTCTCCTCTCCGCTCCACTCCCACTCTCCTCACCTGTCTATGATCCCACCTCCTTATCCACATTCGCCAACGATCAACAATCCCCACCAGACGAGCTCTCCACCATAACTCGTTACTCCCCACCTTATACTCTCTTCCGGCCCCATCCCACCGCCATTAGCTACTCGGTAAGTCGACGCGCCCAACATCACACCAGGTCATTTTACTGACGTCCAAATAGCATACTCGAGTCTCTCCCTCTACCCTCCTCCTCCAGATAGCAGCATTGACCACTTTGCGTGTTTCCTGAGTACCTACTGGCCAACTTTGCGATTCGACCATCTTATCTCCTCTACCACCCTAGCTCGACGTCAAGATGTCTGCTGAAGACCATTCCGCCAACGTTGACTCCGGCATCGATCCCCTATCCGACAAGCTTGGTGGCTTCGGTATCAACGACGATGAGCCACCCCGCACTGACGAAGAATATGGTCAAGCACAAGTCACGTTGCGTGCCATTGTAACTTCCAAGGAAGCTGGTGTGATCATTGGCAAAGCTGGCGCCAATGTGGCCGACCTCCGCGATAAGACCGGCGTACGAGCAGGTGTGAGCAAGGTTGTTCCCGGCGTGCACGACCGAGTTCTTACTGTTACGGGCGCGCTTAATGGCATTGCGGAAGCATATGGGCTTGTTGCCGACGGTCTGGTCAAGGGCGCTCCACAGATGGGCATGGGTGGGATAGTGTCCACGCCCAACACACATCGTACGTACATCTCTATTGTTTGATTCTTGATGTTGCCGTTGCTGACTTGCTATGTTAGCAATCCGCCTTCTCATCTCCCACAATCAGATGGGCACTATCATTGGTCGTCAAGGGCTCAAGATCAAACAGATTCAGGACGCCTCGGGAGTGCGGATGGTAGCTCAGAAAGAGATGCTGCCACAGTCCACGGAGCGCATTGTTGAAGTCCAAGGCACACCTGATGGAGTTCAGAAGGCTGTCTGGGAGATCGGCAAGTGCCTGGTCGATGATCAAGAGCGTGGATTTGGGACAGTCCTCTACAGTCCAGTGGTTCGTGTCCAAGGCGGTGCGGGCGGTGCCCCGCCTGTCAGCAACGGCACCGGCTATGCTCCACCACGTCAAAGCTACAACCGTACCGGCAATGGTGCCGACTTCACAGGCGCACCTCCTCAGCAGTACACGCCTCGCCGCAATGGCTCGGGCATGGACAGCGGGCCTCCTCCTGTTGTTGAGGAAGGTGAGGACATTCAGACTCAGAACATCAGTATCCCGGCAGACATGGTAGGCTGCATCATCGGTCGTGGCGGAAGCAAGATTAGCGAGATCCGCAAAAGCTCTGGTGCACGCATCTCAATCGCCAAAGCTCCTCACGATGACACTGGCGAGCGTATGTTCACCATCACCGGCGGTCAGAGCGCCAATGAAAAAGCACTCTACCTACTCTACGAGAACCTCGAAGCAGAGAAGATGCGCCGCAGCCAGAATCCGGAAGCCGGCGCCTAGAATGCGTATGGGTATGGCAATGCTGGCTATGGGAACCATGTTCCGGGCTCGCCTCCGGATACCCACAATGTGTCTCCGACCCTGCTTGGCCACTAGGCGACAGGCCACCTCACCTGGTCTGATCTCCGAATGAATGCCTCAACGAATTTTTAACGATCATGACCCTTTGATGACTCGTCCCGCTCCCAACACTTGAGATGCAGCGATGCGTCTTGAAGTCCCACATTACCATCACCATACTTAAAAGCTTTCGTCACGACGACACGAATACAGCCCGCTGCACCCAGATGGTTTCTTGCTTACTTGCTTTTCTGCATAGCGCTTATACCATTTCTGTTTTGCTACAGGGATCATATGTCTAGGGCGTATGTAAAGAGGGCTGGAGGTGTCTCGTATCTGGGTATCGTGCTTTGCCAGCAGAAGCAGTATCAACTTAATCATCGAGAGAACAGTACTTAATGATTTGAGTATTCCAGATACTCAGCTTTCTCATCTCATCAGCTCAGCTCATCACGAGTAGTAAAGTGGTAATGTGAATATGAAATGTCGTCGATTCTATCTTCAAGAACTGAACTACACTTGAAAGATCCTTTCAGCAGGCACAACCCTCCTTTGGCCCGGTCTCCCCATTCCTTGCAGTCAAGTTCACTCGGCTGGTATCTTGCCCTCCACTGATAGCAGCCTGCGTAGAACCCCCAGTTGCTCCGGCTCTGCCACCCTTCAAACTCGTTTCTGGGATAGCATTCGCTATTGCGGTAAACACCTCGCTGACATTATGTCCCGTCTTGGCGCTAGTCTCGAAGAACAACAGGTTTTCCTCGTCCGCATAGGCTTTTGCATCCTTTAAAGCCACCTTTCGTGCACGCGTGTCATCTTCTCCGCCCTGCTCGCTCTCTCCACTCTCTGTTGTAGCAGCTGCGGGCTCATCTCCATCGTCTTCGCATAAATCAAGCTTGTTGCCGACTAGGGCGATAACGATTCCCGGCGACGCCTGTCGCTGTAACTCTGCCACCCAGTGCTTTGCCTTGACCAGACTGCTGGCTTTGGTCATGTCGTAGACGACCAGGGCGCTCTGCGCATTGCGGTAATACATTGGCGCGAGCGAGGCGAAGCGCTCCTGTCCTGCGGTATCCCAGATCTCGAACTTGATTGTCCGGGTCGGAAGCTGGCATTTCTGTGTCAGGAAGGCGGCGCCGATGGTCGGTTCTTTGTTCGGTTGGAAGTCGTCATTGACGAAGCGGAGGACAAGCGAAGACTGGGTAAGAATGCGATGTTAGTGAGCTGTGAGCCTGGACGATGTTGGGAAGGCACATACTTTGCCAACTGCGGCTTCGCCAAGTAGGACCAGCTTAACGCTGCTGCTGGGCTTGGGAGTGGAGGCGGTTGTTGAGTCGGCCATGTTGGGAGGGATCGAGGGGTTATTCGCCCTCAGGGCGCGACCGACGTTGTATGATGACAGCTTGACGAACCGAACGGTCGGTAGCGATGTTGTGAAGTACGATAGGAAGTGTTCCTTGGGAGATTATCAGATGCTCCCTAGCGATTAAGGTCGTCGCGGTTGCGCCTGTAAGGTAGCAAGGGCTCGGAGTGACGCGGAAGCGTTCCGCCTCACACATGTAGTCTACGGGCATGTACACAACAAGTACTTCCACATCCACTTGATATCATTTAATTCTCAATGAGCGTGGATACATGGAGTTTGCCCAGCAGCACGGCTGGACCACGTGGAATCTGGTGGCTCGAGACATGAGGGAATACTGGATTGTGCACTCGTACCACTATGGAAGCACTGGATGCCACCTCCCGTCATGGCTGTAATCTTTGCGACCGCACTTTTTCGTTCCGAAAGACTCTCCTTCGTCATGTTCGCACTGTCCATCGGCAGGCAGAGATGTTCAAATGCCAATACCCCGACTGCTCAACCAGTTTTGTCCGCCAGGATATCCGCGATCGCCACCAAGCGACTCAGCATGGCGTAATGGACACAATGATAGAGTGCCCAGACTGCAGCAAACAGATTCGACCACGAGCCTTGGCCGAGCATCGCACTACCAAGAGCTGCCAAACGAGACAGGCGCGTTCCGATCAGGCCAGAGTTTCGCACTTGAAATCGCTGGCGGCCATGTCGCCTACGGCATCTCCGATACTTCAACCCCCTGATGATTCGCTCCTAGTGGTCACGTATCTCTTCTTGGAGCTTGCAGAGATCGGAACGCTGAGCCACTCTTGGACTCAGGCGGACTATCTGTCCCAGGACCCGCCTGTAGAGATCTTGCGATTACGCGGTCTAGCATACCGGACCATGTCGCGTGCGCTCAAGAATCGCTCATTCCGACGAAATGAGGACCAGGATTTATACCATGCGATCTCCGTCCTTACAACAATCGACTGTATCCTCGAAGGCGACGCTGCACTCTCTCGGCACGTTCCAGCTTTGCGAAGTTTTGGTGAACAGCAGCAAATGGTCTCTTTGCCGGTCTTACGTGGTAGCATAAACCACTTCTCTCGGCCTCAGGTGTCACCACCAGACAGCTCGAGCGTACAGCTAAGCGCGATCCTTGCTCAGCAGCTGTCTGGCCAAACCTGGACCGAGGGTGAGACCCCAATGCATTCCACCATGCTGTACTCACAGCTGTGGTCTGCAGGATTAAGTTGGAGAGAGCGGGCTCAACCAGTGCCCTCCATCATCTGGGTCATCCAGAATTTCGAGGAATGCTCGGAAATAGCCTCTGAAGTGCGAACGTCACACCTGTGTTTGGCTGAGGCAGGTGATGTGCTTGAAGATTATGGATGAGAGGATGATAAGCCACGAAATATCATGCTTTTCTATGGCCGTATGCTGGCCAGAGCCGCTTCCACAGCCGCACCTACAGCCAAGGCTCGTGTGAGAGATGCAATCCAATCGTGTCATGTGAGCAGCGAATTCCCAGCATGCCGATCATGAGGCCTTGGTTAAGGCATTTAGATCGATCCGTGCTCCATTGGCGTTCTAGCATCGCGCACCTCAGGAACAAGTCTGACAGTCCATATGGCCACGAAAGTCATATTCAATTGGCAGAAATTCATCGTTGGTCATATGCGTAAACGCAGTAAGCACAGAGCTCGCAAATGGTACGCTACCTAGAACTCGTTGCTGCTAACACATCTCTCTCGGGGAAGGGAATATCGCCCGAACACATATTAGACCAGATGATTCACAGCGTCGAGAGTCTCCTACTGTTTCTCCTGCATATCGGCAGAATTATACGTCAAAGTGGAACAGACCTCTTCATCTACGATATGGTAACCCTGGTCTCAGCAAACTTCAAAACTTGTTCACAGATCAATGACTTACACGCGACAACAAATTTTCCACGCTCGGGCTTCAGCACGTCCATAAGCAAGTACCCGCATGCTCATAATCTTCTTCCCCTTTCACCTCCCACTCTTTCAAGATCAGCATAGGCATCCAGTACCAAGATCTTCAGCAGCTCTGCGTCCACTCCTCGCAACATTTCCGGATAGGCGCGAATACTGTCCCATTTACTAGCCACTTCCCTCAACGGCCATGCTGTCAGATCCTGACTGTGCAACACCGCTTCCGGAATTAGCCCAACAATCTTATTTGCCATGGCCAGAGTTTCCGACAGGAGATCCGCCGTCCTGAAGTCAGCGCCATGCAATCGCACAAAACGCGGCTCCTGGCTGCTGGGATCGTTCAGCAGCGATGAGATGGTTTGCCTCCCATCCGCCATAACTCGTGTCACTCTGTATTGCTGTAGATGGCGTGTAGGCTTATGTGTCGAATCGTGGAGTGTATAGAGAATCCCGCATGCCCATTGTTCTGGTCGATCTGATAAGATCCACGAAAAAGATAAAGAAATGATATTATGGCTCCCCGGGAGGTTGGATCGACCGTCGTCCCCACCTTTGGCAGAACTTAAGCTGCGACATCGGCTGTATTCCAAAAATACTTACATCAGATACCGACAATGGTGCAACATCTCCGGCGTAGTCACAAACTCATACTGTTCGCACGCCCGGCATGCTACTCATAGATGAGCGACTGGTTGTGTTTCTTCCGCGCAGTGATATGGAACGAAGTAACAGACGAAGGGATTTCAACCTCAATTTCGAGGTTGAGCGCCCCGATAGCTAAACTGCGCTAGTTGCAGCGCGGCAAGACTATGCTGGAAGGTGAAAGGCGACACTACACGCGCCGTCAAGACTCATGTAAGCACAAAGATCGAATACAATGCCTATATAGGTATTTTTGCTTTTACATTGCTATTGCTCACAACATGAACCAGAAGTGTTGCACGTCGTTCTTGAATGTCACACGCGTCGCATACATGTCACCAATCTGGATTCGGAGAATCTTGTTCTTCCATACCGTGAGTCGGCTTAAGATTGAATGGAACCAGGGGCGACAGGGCCAGTAGGACCGCCATAGAAGGAGAACCCTGGGCAGGCTGTAAGTGCAGTCGTGTTGACGGAACCGATGCTCGCGCAGTTCAAGGACGAAAGGTAGCCACGGAGCCGTGAAGTCAATGGAGAAAGAACAGACAAGCTCAGGCCCGTGAGACCAGGAAGCTCAGCGATAGCGAACTCGGCGCCAAAACACAGCGGGTTTTGTGCGGCCTGAGCGGCGGTATAGGCGCCACTGGAGAGGGTTGCGGCATCGATGGCGTTGAAAGAATTGACTCGGCCTTGATTGCAACCTACGGCAAGAATCTCGGGCTGAGTCTCGGCAAAGTACAAAATGTCGGTCTGGAAGTAATTGATCGAGTACTCGTCGCTGGGATTACGCTTGTACCAGTTGTCTGGGATGCGCTCGTGACCTGGTGTCCAGACAAGATTGTCCTCGGGACCGGAGATGGAGTTGAAGGATTTGAGCACTTCCTTGTTGAGGATGCCTTCCGGATTCTCGGCCGACTTGTTGGACATAAAGCGGTATATGAAAGTGAAAGCAGCCTGGGACACCGCGATACCGCCAAAGGGAAGGTAGGCGAAATCGGGGTTCTTGTTGATTGACTCCGTATAGCGCTTGCCACGGTAAGCACGCATGACCTCGAGGTTGTAGTTGGCGGTCGCCGCGTCAGGTTGCATGTTGTACAGGGTTTTGAATTGGCTCATGATCAGCTTGGTGTTGGAACCGTACTGGTTCAAATCTGCCTTGAACGGTGACGAGTCGGCCTCGTAGTTGTTGTGGGACCCGCCAATACCAGTGTGCGGGACACCCTGGATGGACCAGCTGGTGAGTGTACCATCGACAAGAGCTCCATAGACGGCCAAGAAACCACCCAGATCCGGAGCCATACCGAAGCCAACGTTTGTGGCGGTGATGAATTGTTGGATCGTCGCAACTCCGTTGTGTGGTAGGTAGCCGCTAAGCCATAGGTCAGTAAGCTGACCATCGATCTAGTTAAGATCATGGAGGTGGACAGACTGGTTGGCCAATGCATTGAGCCCAGGACACATGCCTCGAGCATCACCTGGGCCAGGTGCAACGAATGCATACTTGCCCTTATTGCTAACGTACTGCGCTGCTGCATCAAACGGTGGTGGGACGAGAGGAAGAGCACCGACTCCCTGTGGAGACGCAACCGCAGCACGAGGTCGGAGCTTTGCATTCTCAACTAGAGGTGCAGTGAGCTTGTCCATAGCTGGGAAGGCAGCAGCATTGGCCGCAAACAGCGTCGTAGCAACGACGGAAAACTTCATGGTCAAAGATTGCCTAACAGTAGCAGAGATGTGGTCTGTGGGATCGGGAGTGTCAAGTAAACCATTAATGCCACGGCGTAGACATTATATATATGTCGCAAGGTAGCGCTTCAGACTGTACTGTTCCACGAAGACATGTCACTATTGTCATGGCTGCGGAAGATTCACCCGCACATTTACGGCACGTTACGAGCCTGGTGGGCTCTCACTTACGGACCCTACTCTCGATGCCGCAGAGATCTTCGATGGAGGATCATAACGGCAAACCTTCGTTCACCCGGCTGAGACAGGGCGATCATGTTTCCGGTCTGATATTCTAGGTACGATGACATGCAAGCCATCCTGCAGCCTCCCGCTGTAGTCTTCTGCCACCACATCATCCCTCCACACTCGCCGCCACGAAAGAAGCGTATTCTTGAATGGAATTCTATGCCGACCATACTGAAGCCCGCTGGGCTTTCGATCTCCGGGAAAACTGACTCATTTTTCAAGAGCTGAATGTTGCGGGCATCTGTTGAGCACCGCGAAGTATTGGTCAATCTGCAAGCTGCCAGCGTGTCGATAGCCGATTCGATAAACAGACACGTATCAAAGTCCAACGACTACGGGCTGTATACAGCACTCAACTCCATCAGGAATGCTGACCGCCCTGTGCTTCAGAGATGTCAGCCAAAGCCCACCTCGTCATGAACGCATGGTAGAGTGGTAGAGGCCGTGGCGCAGATGATGACCACGGACAACAAAGACCGGTTAATACTCTGCCTTGGCTATTGATAGGCTGGCCAAGCTGTTTTTCAGACAGCCATTTCGCATGAGACTGATGTTTGATTCGTCAAACCTAGGTACCGTCAAGTCTCTACGCTAGATCAGAACATGGGTGATGCGGAGAAGCTGGATGGAACATTGTTCCGTGCAGCCGTACACGGCCTGGGCTCACTAAAGATGTAGCCTACAGGCATGGAGAAGACTTGTTGGCTTCTCTGATAGTATCGTTGTTATGCTGATGCAGTTGGTTATTGTCGACCAGCAAGCCAGCCAAGAATGGTAGGGAAGTTTATACATGATGTTCAAAACAGGCAAGATCTGCGCCAATGGAGACTTCATCGCATTATTGCTTTCGACCACTTTCGAAGGCGTGTCTGACGAAGGGTGATTTTGAGCCTCGGCTCAATGACAAAAACACAGCAGGACTCAGTGATGTACTGACTGTACTCGTGCCATAAACAGGTGCGGTACATGTGGCTTCGCATACAGCTATAGCGATGTACTGTAGTTGATGAAGCGGCTCAGGGTTGCAGCAGG
This sequence comes from Microcyclospora tardicrescens, assembly GCA_003012245.1. Lineage (NCBI taxonomy): Eukaryota > Fungi > Ascomycota > Dothideomycetes > Capnodiales > Microcyclospora > Microcyclospora tardicrescens. The sequence goes on from PXOE01000055.1 coordinate 15,194, forward strand.
CTCGTGTAGCTGCATGGAAACCAAGCCGGGTCATGCATTGATCTTGCTACCCATCGCAACTGTATATGACATGATGGAGAACACCATCGTCTGACACAATCGCGCTTCAATTGTGAAATGGGATGGCGTTTTTCAAGAGTTGGCCATCGTTGAAAGTTACGTGCAATCCTTACCTTAACGCCAAGCTCTTGATCAAGCACTTATCAGGGAATGAAGTCTCAATAAGTACGACCTGTTTATTGTATCGTAGAAGCGGTAAACCAGTCTCAAGCATCGGATTTGTCAACATTTTCGCACGGCAGTTCAAAGACGCAAGCCAGTTGTGTTTTCGCCCAGAGTGGAGCCTTTCGGCTTCCGCTACGCGATGCAACATCAGCTGCGAGAAGAAACTACCACAGCCTAGCAGGGTAGAGTCTCAATAATGCGTCATGTCAAGGTCGAAGTAGGTACATCTCGGCTTTAGAAGTATTGTACACTGCCAGCAAACGACTTCTGTTAGCAATGCGTTGTGGTCTTTGAGTTCCTATTGGAAGAGGAGAGTCATGTGCGCGAGCGCAGCCTTGGATTCGACACATAGCAGACATTCACACTGGTTACGTGTTTGTGCCATACAATTCCGAGTCTTCGATACGTGCGTTGGCGTCGACTAAGTCTCCCACTTGGCCGGGTTTGCGCTATGGGCGAGAATCATTGCATACAGCGCGAGCTCTTTCCAGACGGTCTGTGAATGGCATATAGCCAGGATCTATCGAAGATGTCATCGTGACCATTGAGTCAAGGGAAGCATCAGATCCTAGACACGATTTGCGGTGACGACGAAAGTCCCCTCTTCGTTCCTGTAACTTAGTGTATTCAAGGTAGTATAGGTCAATTATCATGGTCCGGTAATCACAGAGATATTCCCGAGAACGCAGCATGCTTGGTTGATGTTATGCTGCACCTGGTCGAGTGATGCATGTTGTGATGATGATGATCTCCATGGCCGAGAAATGTGGTTCACCAGCGCCCCTAGTATGTGTTTTGGGAGCACTCGTGAATGTTCGAGCAGTTGACTGGACGAAAGAACATGTTTTCGGGAAGGGTAGCAAGTTGTCTATACATGCATATACAGTATGACGGGCATACCCGGAACCTACCACACAGATGGATCGCGTCGACAAGACTCGCTGCGCTGACCTCAGGCCCTTTAAGCATATAGCGCAGTGAGTGTCTTGCCAGACAGGGTCATGGTATAATTGGATAAGTGTCTGTTTACCGAACCTCATCGGTGCCGCAAGTGACGATGCATACTTTGGTAGCCACCCACGCCATGGACCGAGCAATGTTATTTGGCTTTAGTGCCCTGAATGCAACACTCCCTAGCCTCCGAATTGACCGCGTGTGTCTCAAACAGACAGGACTTCCAGTCTGAAAGCTTGATATAATAGTCGTAAAGACGAATGCATCAGGATTCAGGATGAGGAGATCGGACCTCAAAGTAAGTACATCAGAATTCCCAATGCATAGATTCGTATTAGGGCTGGGTGTACTGTATATGACTTTTTGCTGTCTTACGCGTGCTACCCAAGATCTAGTATATGCCCTGACTATGCCAAAAGTGATAAGATTCGCATCTCTGCCTTAGTCTTCAAACGCCTGATTAGAGTACATGCACTGTTTATAGGTACCGGTGAACAAGATCTGGAGATCAGACAACAAAATCTCTGTAGCCCTCCACCAATCCGTCCGCAGCTTTCGTGACAGCCGCCCAGACAGGTTCAAAATGTCTTACTTCATCCCACGCAGGGATAGTGCCGAGCTGATTGACGTCGCTCCAGAGACATGTTAGTCGTCCTGTCTGACCCTTGGCTGTTTTCCTGTCCCAGCCGACGGTGACGTTGAAGGTCTTGTCCCACGTGCGGCTGAACAAAGTAAGACGTTCTGACCCATCTTCGGCGACGGTCTCGAAGCGAGGATCCGACGCTGCATCGGCGATGGAGATGCTCGTCACTGGATGCGAGAAGGTGATGTAGCAGACTTTGCTGTTTGCGCCACGGAAGGTCAAAGTGGCGTATGTGGACTCATTCGAAGACGTGGTGATATTGTAGTCGACCCAAGTAGCATATGGATTGGAGGGAGGGGATGGAGACGGAGAGGTCTCATTCTTGTGCTTCTTGTGCTTCTCAATGAAGAGGTCATCAACTGATAACACTTGTGGAGCAAGGCCATGCCATGAACAGCTCTGGAGACCTTGTCTTCGGGCGTCTCCTGTGGAGGAGCTGCAGTTGATTGGCTGCCCTGCCGCGCTCGGAAGTTCAGCAATAATGTCTTGGACGAAGCCATCCAGTCCCTTAATGGTGACGTTGTTGATGCCGGTGTCAAGGTCGACTGTTTGCACAAAGTAATGCTTCATTCGTGCGTCACGCGAGAAGGGAAATGCCAGTAGATTGTAGATCAAGCAGCCGGCAAATACCAAGAACAATATCGTCGGTATCTGGTAGGTGAAGCGATGAAGGAAGGGTGTCAGTGGTAGCAACAGCAATACAGTCACTCCAGCGATCAGCAGATATATGGTCAGTGGTGGATTACCATCGGCTGGTGTCTGGTGGAGAGCAGATGTTACCAGAAGAGCAAGCTGTCCCAGTATGATGATGTTAATGGGTGCAAGGATGAAGAACTGTAAGATCCACGTCCATGATGGAAGTGAACTTGACCATGCTTGCTCATCGCCGTATGCCTTGATCAGGAATGGGTCGTCAGTCTCATCTAGTGTGCCGTCTGTTTCAGGCCGACGACGCTTGCCGCGACCGGTGAAGGTATGCTGGGATCGATTATCGCTTCCTCGCAGGAGAGATGTGCTTTCGGTGGCATCGTCATCGTCTCCAACAACACGCCCTCGTCCACTGCGCATGCTCTCTGGTCGCTCACGACTCTGGCTCAAGAGCGTCCTCGAAGACTGACTGCCAGGTCGGATGGAAGCCGCATCTTGTTCTGCTCCAATGACATGCTCGACGTACTTCGTCTTTGTGGGAAGGACCGTAAGTTCGAAGTAGGATATCAGCAACGCCAGGAAGACGGCGAAATTGTAAATCACAATGAAGTAGCCACTTCCTAGGTGCATGTTGTTTTCACCAACCGTAGCAAACACAAGCAAGACCCAAGAAATGGCATACGTCCACAAAAGAACAAACATTCGTTGCAGTGCTGTTGGTCGCACGCGATCTGCTCCAGCGAGGAAGAACCATGCGATGGAGAACCAGGCGCATAGCATCATCGCCCAGACAGTGTACTGGCTACTGTACGCGATAAATGGGTTGATCTTGGTAAGAAGGAGAGCGAGGGCAACTACGGCTGCGGTAGCGACCACGAAAGAGACCGGAAAGCGGAAGAATCCTCTGAAACCGCCCAGCTGCACGGGATCGTCGTCGTCCGCGTTATGAAGATACGCCTTGAAGGAAAGAGGATACCATTTACCATTGTTGGCAATGATGACTTCCAAGATGATGAGGATGATCGGTGCGGCTACCAGGAGTGTCACTGACAGCGCGAACAATGTGGTCAGCTTCATGACCGCAAACGCACGACCGAACAGATCGAACCAGACTCCATCCGTCCCCCTGCCTGTCTTCAATCTTCCAACGCGATCTTGCCCGCCCTCGAATTCATCACCCTTGTAGTTCGCAAGTCCTTTTACGGTCGCGAGAGAGGCCGAGAGCATGTGCCAGAGCGAGGCCGGACTGGTCTCCCTTGCAGAATCCTGGTTTGTGTGATATCGTGCTCTCGGCTCGAAAAACGCAACGTCCAGGCCTCTCAATCCAAGAACTTCGGTGAAGATGCTGTAGTCTGTGCCAGAACGAACGGCACCACGCTTGAATCCGTCTCCACTGATGACCGATCCAAAGGGATACGGGCTCTTCGCGTAGAATTTGGTGATCTCTGCATCTGTACTGCGGAACAGCATCGCCCGCCCGCCAGCCCCAGCGCCTTCCAGGTTCAGAAATGTATGGGGGAATTGCGAAATGGGATGCCGTACATAATTTCGAGCTCCATACAGTCCATTCTCCTCGCCATTGTTCAACAATAGCACAATGCCCCTCCTCGGCTGGTTCCCAGGCGCTGAGAAGTACGCCAGCAGCTGCAGGACCGTGACGACTCCCACTCCATCGTCCGTCGCCCCGTAACCAGAGGGTACGCTATCATAGTGGGCATTGACCAACACGCCCGCCTGGCCCTCATATCTCTTGCCCGTCTTCCACCACTCACCCTCCTCATCCTCTTTCCCCCGGATGTACACCAGCACGTTCTCAGACTCGCCGTAGCACGTGTACGGCAGACCTCGCCAGGTATCCGTGAACGTAACATTACTTGTGTCATCCACAAAGATCGTAATCGGGGCACTCTTGCTATCCTGCACGCTGCTGTTCTTCAACCCGGCAATCTCCCCAGTCCTGTCGATCAAGTACTGCCGCACCACATCGTCTTGACGCGAATTGATTGGGTGAAAACCGGAGCTGAGAAACTCCAGATCGCGCCATGCCTGCGTCAGGTTCAGACCTTTGTCAGGGAATGGGTTATCGGGAGCCGGTGGGACCGTCAGATGCGTCCAAAGTAGAACAGCGAACAAGGCGATGTAGACAGCAGAGGTGATCAGCGTCACCTGGGTAGGGACAAAGGCAAGCGGGTTCCATGAGCTCTTTTTCGCCATTTAACGCCAATAAGCGCAACAGCGAGCTCTGCTGGATTGAGAGGCGAACCACGCAGGTATCGTGGGCACAAGTTCGAGCAGGGACGCTATTATGCTCCCAATCAGACACCTTAGATAACAGCCTGCCAGTGATGAAGCTTTGCAGGATGTAGCTCGGGTAACGTCAAGTCAAGCTACTAGGATGAAAGCGGCGGGGACATGCGGGGCTCAAAGCATTGGAGATATTACCAACCTGTCGGGATTGGACCACACGAAGATTCAGCTGACTGCATAGACAAGTCAAACTCCTAGGAATGCAAGTCTCTCAGGTCGACGCTATACTGGTCAGAACCACCTGTGGCCAGACGAACTTGAGGTAGGCAGCAACGAAAGGTATATGGATTGACTGTATCATTTAGAAACCAAGCTGGTTGGTATTGGTGGAGGCCGTGAATTTGCCTCAGACAATGGACGTAGCCAATGTCTGCTAACAATCTATTTGTTTAGCTTTGAATGTCGAACAGACTTCTATATGTCCTCGCACGCCATAACGCCTTCGCTAATTGTCCAAACAAAACCCCGTATGAGCGCTTACAATCTCACCTGCCCACCCTCATTCCTCCCACCAAACAGTCGTGAGATGGCATTGCCACCATTCCCGCCATCTTGGTCCCTTTTCATCCATTTCGGCGGAGAAAAGGTCACGTTCTTCATCCAATCCGGTCGGTCAACACCTTCAAAAGTGTTCCGCACACGCTCGCCGAAATCCTGGTAAAAGTAGCGAGGCCGATCGTCGTCTTCATCCGCGTTCGCAGCGTTTGGCTGATTCACGATGGCTCTGAATTGACGGTTCGACTCCTGGATATCGCTAGAGGGAAGTAGGGGTTCTCTTCCATGTGGACGAGACGGGGTGCTCCCAGTGGCCGCCGGACGTCGCTCGGCATCAAGAGATGCACCTCGACTGGTGAGGCCGACTGTGGCGCCAGCACCTCGTGATTGAAGCTCACGATCAATCAAAGCTCGGCCTTCTCGCCATCCACCGGTTCCAAAACCAGCGGCGTTGGCCTCGTCGTCGTCTTCAAGAACCCCGAAACCAACAATATTCTTCATGCGACCATATATGTTGAAAGCGCTCGCAAGCACGGGTACAAGAACAAAGCAAGGGAAGTATCTGCTGAATCCTTTCCCAAGCGGTGTCAGTACGATTAATTGGCCAAGGAACCGGTAAAAGCTCGTCTCCTTGTACACATCCCAGGGCAACATGGTGATGAAGTTGTAAGACAGTGGCACGGTAAGCTTGGACACCTGAAGGGAGTACCAGCAAGCACTCTCGGCGTACGTTTGACGTCTGACCAGTGCACGATTGCCCCACACCTTGACATCCTGGATAGCGTAAAGCGCACAAGCGTCCATGTACAGTAGCCAGAATGCAGCGATCATCTGGCCCGCAAACCCGACTTTACCGTTATCTGATTTAGGGTGATGGACCACCGTCAGGCCAATGACTGAGATGTTCTCGTTGAAAGGCTTGATCACTTCACTCCAGACAACCATGATAGATGCCAGAGCGAACAGAGCTGAAAAGAGAATCCGAAGGGCGGGTATAATGTTCATGTGTAGCTGATAGCGTATTGTCGGGGTGAGCAAGGTCATCCGTGCAAAAAATGAGCCTTTCGCTGATGCGTCGTCCATGAATTTTAATTTCTTGGATGTTGCGGAATCGAGGATCGTTTGCGCTTCCTGGGCACGTTGGCATAGACTACTCCACTCATCCACGAATCTTGCCTTCTTATGTTTGGCGCGCTTGAGTTTTCGCGTAAGGTCTGCAAGATAACGTTCGGTGACCACAGCTGGGATGGCGACATTCGTCGAGCGGATCGCCGCCGACACACCAGGCCGGACGTCGATCGCAGGACTCGTCTCGGCCAGCTCATCAATCCAATCCTGCAACTCCTTCCCTGTGCCGTGTTTCCTCTGCTTGAGCTGGAATACAATGTGATCTAGCTCGTCCAAATCGTCCGTAGCTTCGTCCAGCTTGTCCTTGATTTTGGGTGCTTGGATCTGCAGACTCCGCAACCTGGCGCTGACGCTCGCGTTTTTGAACAGTCTTCTAGGCAAAGCCACCATTCCATGACCCATCAATCCTATGGCCAAGATCAAGCCCCACGTGTATGCCAAAGCCATGAGCATCCCCTTGATACTTTGTCCGTCGAACCCATTCTGGAAGATGAAATACACCAAGCCCAGTATTCCAACGCCCAGCGTGATGAGTTGGTATCTTGCATTGCTTCTCGCCGAGTCTATAACCCTTTGCCGTGTGTCTCGATACCCCGAATCCGTGAACTCTCCCAGCAACGGGAGGATGAACCACGTCAAGACAAATGTCAACCAGTAGGTTATCCGCCACGTCACCAACACCACCCTCTCCGGGAGCCATACGCCTCTTGAAGGATCATCATCTGAGTCCGTGGACGATGCGAGATCGATAGGTACTAAAAGGATGATGCTGCATGGTAGTGCGAGAGCTAGAAACACCGGCAGCAACAGGTATCCTGCAGTCGAGCGAAGCGGTAGGTAGTGTCGGATGAGTAGCAGCACCAGTGTAGAGACGACCAGAAGCGATAAGACTGCGAATATGTCGGAGCCTATTGACGAGCTGGCAGCCATGGTGGATACTTCTTGATCGGTCATACGAGAAGCAGCTAAGTATTTGGGTTAAGAGGTCATTGGCAATATGATTCCGCCATCTGTTCTAGGCTCACGAACAGACACAGCGATTGGTTAGGCAGGAAACATATATGTTGGCGATGAGATGCGGGAGCTATCTGTAGTTGAAGGCCGTACACATGCACTTGACGCGGACAGATGACGAAGCATCACGTGTCGTTCCATAACCGACTGGACTCCAAGCTCAAGCCAACATGATCAAGCAACGAGATATGCTGTAACAGATAATAGAACAGTCAAACATATTCAGCTAGGAGTACAATTACGAGATTGGGTATTATTGAAGCCGCCACAACACACAGCCAAGGCATTCGGTCGAAAAGGGATTTCGAAGATTCAGACGAGCACATATAGCGCACATAACTGCATTTCACCACATTGTCAGTATTGTGCTTTGCAGACTACACGCAGACATGTGCGTAGGCGACCTTGATGGATCTTGCTGAAAGGAAGATGGAGACATACCAGACTCAATCCCATGATCATGAAGATCCAGAACATGACGTTGTTCAACAGTTGTTGACGTTTGACCCAAGGAGTTCGCTGTATCGCTACGAACGGGATTTGGAGCATCATAAAGAAGAAGCCGTAGCCGCGAAACTTGCGCGTGATACATCCTAAGATGTGCAGTGAGCAAGGTATATCAATGATGGTGCTATGACATCGAGTTGCTTACCCATTACAAGCTCATGAGCTATCGCGCTCACGAAGAATGTCACTGCCGTAGCTGATGCTCGACTCATGTGCGCACCACGAGAGGCACCATAAACATGACGGTGGAAGAAGTTGTGGACGGGGATATTCCATTCGCGCGAAAATTCAAGCCAGTCCAGACTGTTCCACCAGTCCGAGTAGAACTGGCGATCCGCAAAGCAAGTGATCTCGGCAAAAGCCCCCAGCACATACTCGAAGATGACGAGGAACACCAGCAAGAACGTGATCATGAATGGGAACAGAAGGCGAGAGACGGTCTCGGCAAAAATGAGGGCTCTGTCAGCATATGATCTGGAATGAGCCAATGCGAGAGCTGATTCGTCGAGGACCGGGAGGATGAATTCTTCGCTAACAACTGTCATGAGGAAGATGCAACCGAAGACCGCAAGTGTCTTATAGAACAGCTCCATGTATGAGCGAGAAGGAGTGCGCGGGTACTCGAGCTCATAGCATAAAGTCGGGCACAGCATGTAGTCCGTGAAGTTGGCCACAGTCAGGTTTTGCGGGTACGTGACATTTCCAAGAGGCGATGTAAGCTCTTTCGCCAGATCCTCCCGTAACTGGAGGATCGAAGACAGCGTCTCTTCTGGTTCTGCATCATCGTCCTTCGTGTCTGGGTGTATGCGCGTTATTGCTGTAGGATAGCGAACAGCTGCCTTAGTCGTAGTCATGGGATTGACTGGACGATCGAGCGTTTTCAAGCGTGCCAGCGTCGTGGAAAGATGACCGTTGTAGAATGCGTATGAGTGCAGCTTCATGAAGAGAGCCAGTGTATGTAAGGTAAGGTAGACCTGAGCTGTCCAAGTCCATTCTCTAGCGAAGGGCCACGATATCCAGAGCGTCAGCCAAGCAGCCTGGAAGATGCTTTGAATGATCATGCCTCCGCTGCTCCACCTCAACCAGCCTTTACTGCTCTTGAAAAGTAGGTGTAATGGTAGAGCTAGACTTGTGCTTGCGCTCATCAGCAAATCCACCAGGGCTAATTCCCACAGGTTTTGAGTGAACAATGGCCATTGTTGGAAATGCAATAGGTTGCCTGTGTCTTTCAAATTCCTGAGCATGGCTGTTATGACCAAAATGGCCAGGCCAATCCAGAACAAGACGAAGAAGCCACGGAAATTACCATAGTCGCTTTTAGGATCGAAGTAGGATACTCGGGGAGCGTATTCAACTGTTGGAAACAGTCGTCGAGCAGTCCGACGGTTCTCGCGTCGCGCAGCGGAGGTGGCTTTGACAGAGGGAGGAGCATCGTCTGGAGGTATGGGAGTGCTGCGCTCGCTAGGAAGAAGGGGAAGATCCTCGCTGTTCACGGCGCGCGAGAGTGGTGAATTGGGGGGCTGACCAACGCGACGTGCGTGTGGTTGATGAATCTCCGTGGTTCCATTGTTTGCAACACGAACACCATTCGTGGTCGGTTTGAGGGTCGACATGTCGTGGCTCGTGAGGCTGTATAGCTAGCTCGGATGGCTGGGGACAGACAGGCAGCTATGTCGCCCTGGTAGACGAAGAGATGCTAGATGGAGGAGTCTGTCAGGCAGAGTCAACGTCCATAAGCTTGACACAGTCTACTGCTGCCTGAAGCCATCTTCATCACAAAGTGGTGACGACGTCGAGAGAATGTATGTACGTACGAAGTATAAAGAGTTGCTTGTCCGGCTGGTTCCAGTGAAGCCCGCTAAGAATACATGAATGTTCCTGTGACGTCGAGTTGTCGGATCGCCGGGCACAAGTGGCCGCAGTCGAAGAGACAGGAAAGACATCGGAGCCACGACCGAGACATCTCCATCGTATATGGTACAAACACTCCAGGATCGCCAGACACATCTAGCTATTGCTATTGCGACTCAGTAGTACGCCAGGATGATATCTACCTGGTCGTTCAGGTCAATTAGTCTGACGGTAGTGATGGCGATGACATGTCAACGATACTGCAATGCCGCGGAGGGATTAATACCAAGGCTGAACCAAGGTAAGCGATCATAACCGCGCCGTATGGTCTTCTCATTTTTTCTGCCTTTCCTCCTTTACCTAGCACAAACTGTACAGTCTTCCACTCATGCATTGCTCATATTGCGATTATCTCACGCGGAGCTCGTTGCTCTCAGTGTCATCTGGTCGGCAGAATAAGGTGGTCTGCCATCCGCCCAAACCTCAAGCATGATTTACGGGTGCATCAGTGCACGGCTTTGACCACAGAGACCTGTCGGCGAGAGAATGGCATCTGAACAAAGCAAAGGTCCCAACAGGATCCTCCCCCAGCTCACGACAGAGCACGAGGCGAATTGAGCGGCAGTGGAGGATCTTGCTCCTTCAATTGCCTGGACATCCTAACAGGCTAGAATAGCATTCCTGGTTAGTGGGGTGTTCAGTCTTCTCCAAGGCCTCCCTCGCTGTAATGCCAAGGGGGGTTGACAGTCACTCCGATCACGCCCATCTCCATTATGCTTCATCGAACTGCTGGCCATCTATGGATCTTGTCACACCTGTCAAAGGCATCTACTGTGCTTTCTGAATGCGCTTGGCAACTGGCAAAGCCGAGATATTGCATACGTAAGGGTTGATATTGTGACGACCAACGGTCAAGCATATGCAACAATACGGAGATCTGGTAGGTTCATTATGCACAGAACATGATTACTAGTGGTGGACATATCGCTGCGGCAGGGTCGAGAGACATTATTGTCGGCAGGTATTATGGTAATGCTGATCACTGGAGCAGGTCACCAGCAAACCGTCAGGGGTTGGTGCAGTACTAATCCAGCTAATGGAAGCATAGCTGTGGCGCTTCACAGCTTGCGCCCACTTCTCGGTCTGGCCACATACATGAGCAACAATCTCGGCACAACTTTGCTGTGCAGACTACGGTAAGGTGTGCAACTCTTATCTCAACATCCATGTAAGTTACAGGTTTTCCTCAGATAATATCCCGTTTGTGGCTGTCACGAGAGTTCGGGTGTTTCCGACACGCGCATTATCGATGACCAGCTCCACACCTTGACCTTCAATGCAACTTCATCCATCCACTATTTCATCTGGCCCTTCAAACTCAATTCTCTTTCGTGGACGGACATCGACACTTCTGCCGACTTTTGCTCTGCATACAACCAATATTCATGTACAATTCAAGTGCCCGATTCCCCTATGGCGAGGACGCCAGCTCAACGCGTTTAGCGTGCCCTTCGGAGTGAACTCCTTAAAAAAACTCGTTTGGACACCACCGACTCTACCATCATGATGCGAATAGCACGTCTGATTGCGCTGGTTGCGGTCTCTTTGCTGATCCTTCTCGCGATTTTTCGCGCGCGGCAACCCGCTGAGCTCATGCCAATCGCTATCGAAGAGCCTGTACCAATCCCTGATCATGGGTCCATCGTGCCATCTGGAAAGCCAATGGCGCCTCTCGACTTCACGAATCCTCGCGTGCATCCCATCGAACAATTGGTCCGCAATGCCCAGGCATCATGGTCGGAAACTTTGGCATCACAGTCGCGGACTTTAGAAGCCGCAGTCACCGAATATAGACGTCGATACGGCCTTGCACCACCTCCCCATTTCGACAAATGGTTCGAATTTGCAAAGCGTAATGATGTGCAACTCATTGACGAGTTTGATACCATCCATCATTCGCTCTTGCCATTTTGGGCGGTTCCGCCCTCAACGCTGAGATCAAGGGTAAGGGAAGCCTTGGGCTTCGATACCAACTATCTTATGGGTGCACTTGTGCGAGGTGGTCAGGTAGTTCATGTCGAAAGCGGACCAGGCTGGATGCAGGAATCCATCGTGAACATGACGAAGAAGTTTTCTCAATTTCTACCGGATATGGATCTGGCCTTCAACACGCACGATGAGCCAAGAGTTGTCGTACCTCATGACGACCTTTCTCGCTTGGTCCGCATTGCAACTGATGAGCGCATTCCGGCTGCTGGGGCAGTTATCAAACCAAAGAATGCCTTCTCGCCAAAGCCTGCCGATTTGAAAGACACCAAACGTATAAGTGAAGTGCTAACTACACGTTTTAACACGTTCAATCATCAATCCGCATGGCCGTCGTCCCGGCTTTCATGCCCACCGGAAAGTCCAGCTCGCGTTCTTGACGATGTCGTGGCTCTTGATAATCTCACTGCATACGCTCTGTCTGAGCTTGGCTTTATTTACAACCATACAGCCTTCTCAGATATTTGCAACTCTCCCTCACTGGCAGAATCCTTTGGCTTCTTCGACAGTCCGAACTCATTCGGTGTTGTGCATGAGCTTTTTCCTATCTTCAGTCAGAGCAAGTTATCGAGCTTCCAAGACATATTGTATCCGAGTCCGTGGTATTGGTACGGTAAAGTCTCGTATAACGAATCGCGAGACATGGCTTGGGGTGAAAAGAAGTCGTCCTTGTGGTGGCGTGGCAGCACTACCGGAGGCTTCAGTCGCAAAGGAGGTTGGAAACGGCACCACCGTCAGCAACTCGTGCGCAAGCTTAATGGTATCGACACGGCTCAGCTCCTACTCAACACTAACCAGGAAGGCCCGTCTGAACCGCTCTGGCAACCTAAAACCGTACCTCGGCCCGATCTCAGCTCCCTCATGGACGTGCATTTCTCGCATGTCGGCCAATGCGATCCAGGTGACTGCGATGCACAGCAGGAATTCTTCGAAGTCGTTCCTCCAGCCGACCAGCAAGAAGCGTGGAGCTACCGATATTTGCTTGATATGGATGGCAACGCTTTCTCTGGTCGCTTCTATGCATTCCTCAAATCACACAGCCTGACATTTAAGATGTCCATTTTCCGCGAGTGGCACGAGAACTGGATCCAGCCGTGGGTTCACTATATCCCTCTCAGTCGATCGGGAGAGGAAGGCCTGGAAGCCGTTCGTTATTTCGCGCAAGAAGAGCAAGGGCAAAAAGTGGCCCAGAGTATGGCAGAAAGTAGCCGTGCCTGGGCCGAGAAAAGCGTCAGAAACGTAGATTTTGAGGCCTGGTTCTTCCGGCTGTTGTTGGAGTGAGTCTTTCCCACCCTTGACCGTCGCGCGTTGTATCGTCCATCCCTCAATGGATGTCTTAGAAATCACATGACTAACCAACACAATAGATACGGACGCATCGTCGACGACAACCGAGAGAACATCGGCTATGCTCGCTGATGGCATATGGAGATGTAAAAAGCGTAATCTGATCTTCGGAGACACCCTTTGCTGGGTCTCCCACATTAATGAACATAGACTTGACGCAAGAATCGGCGTGGCGTGGTAAGGCAACTGGGAATCAAGGCAACAATGGCGCAACATCTTTTTAGGGAAAATTGAGCAGCGAATGGTGTTATGGTCGACTGATGATGAATTTGCGGGATTATGTGTCGATGACCATGAGATATGGGATTGCCAGCGGCTCCAATACATGCCAAGTGAGCACAGAGTGTGTAGAGGCTACACAATTACCTCGCTGTACATCGGTGGTCTCCCACCATTTCGAAATAATATCGCTCTTCGTTTTGTGAGGTTTTTACTTCCGTCCAGTGTCGTGGAGAAGCTGCAAGGATGCGAAGTTGAACCTAAGCACGAATAATCACTGAAGAAGTTAAGAGAAAGGTATATCTATGTGTCTTATCTAATGTAAAGTCTCGTCAAGTCGTTGAGTAGCGTAGTACTTTATAGCTCCATGGCGGCGACCTCATTCCAAACTCCACCAACTCCTATAATATAAGGTGAACCCTCCAAAACGTGAATATCCTGCGGTCTTGTTGAAGCAGGTTCATAGTCTGATGGCTTCCTTTTGCACGAACAAATGGGTAGAAGTTTAGCGCCTTACGCCAAGATTGATTGCAGAGCTGGGAAAAGAACCCCGCTCAAGGGAGAGAAGGGAGTCTGCAAGTGGGTCACTGTTGTCCGAGAGTTTCATTCGTTCTTGCGGCCGAGCTCGGAGTAGAAGTGGCATTGCTGCACGTGGGATTTCCGCCCGGTGGATTCGTCGAAGATGTGACAGCCGTGTTTCGCGGCGTTTGGAGGCTGATGAGTGATTTCGATGTTAGGTTGGGACAGTGGCAAAAGGTGGGTTGATAAAGGCAGACGGTTCAGCTTACAGTATACAGATGCAGCGAAACGGCGATCGAGTTGCTGCTTGGATTATGGATGCGGTGTAAGCCCAGACGGTCACTCATGTAGGTAACCTGTTCTTGCTTATAAGTCGTGCTGCGCTTGACGGACATTTGGTGAGGTTCTAAGTCTTCATTGCGGAGAGAACAGGTATGTTCCGTGGCTGGAGCTGCGGAAGCGCTCGTTGCACAGTCAGTAACGTTGCCCTCGGTCTCACACGGCCAGTTGTAGATGGTCTCGGTCAGACTTCCAGACAGGATTTTCATGACGCAGTGAGCGTTGGCGTGGTCGTGAATGGGGCTAGCTTTACCCGGGCTCCAAACGAGGACGAGCTACGATAAAATTAATCATTGAGGTCTGTTCTGGCGGGAGATATCGACCGTACCAAGTTACTTTTCCCATTCCCACGATCTACCAGGTTGCGGGTGTAGGCACGACTGGTATCTGCGAACGCATATCGATCCCACTCCCGCTCTTTCGACTCGTAGTCCGCCATGAGCTTCTTGATCTCTTCCACATCTACACCGGCGCTATCGATACCATTGCATGGTCCAAGAATGCTATTGATGTCGCTGATGAGTCTGTGGAAGCCGTCGTTCGGCTCCGGCGAGGTCCGGGCGGAATCATGCAACGATCCAGTGCGTGATGCGGTCTGCTCTACGGCTTTGGCTGGCTGCTCGATTGCTGGCAACGAATCCTGTGCCAGACTTGTTGCCATTTCGACGACGGTGGAATGCTAGACTCTTTTGGTGGTCGTGTGGCAGGCAATATTAGTCCGTGTACTCTGCTACCTACAATCGATTCAAGGTCTTTTCCGCGGGACTAACTGGCGCAGGAGATAGAAAAGAGAAAGCAGTGAACGAGAAGAAGTGAAACAGCACAGTGGTTCTGCTGTGATACCATACTTACCATACTTCGACTCGACCTATCACGATTCAGGTTACTGTGGATATTTCTCCGCTGTCCTCAATTGAACCGATCAGAAGGTATTGCACTCATGTCGAATGATTCTTGGCCAGATCAACGTCGCCTGACACCGATTTAGAAGCAGACAGATCTTGATCTGATACCTACCGGCACTAGATGGACGACATGTCGTTGGAGGGTCCACGCGAATGTACCATGCACGTTGGAACCGCTAAACGATGGTGTGATTTGAGTCACGTGATCATCGATATATTCAGACGTCAATGTTAGTTATCACGTACGATATGGCTTCCAGATCATACAAGGTTGTGAATGACAAAAGTATAATGGGCCAGCTGCCCCAAAAATGAGGACAATGCTGGGCTATATCCATGATTGGATTCATGCTAGAGACGCCTCGCCTGGTCTAACACTGTCACGCCTTACCAAACATGCTCCCGACATATCCTCCTACACTCTTTGCACCAGCCCAGACTGATGTACTTGCGCGCTTTGCACTGCTCACCAGACCATCTGTCGCTCCAATGGGGCCTACTGCATACGAACCTCCCTCATCCTTACCAGCCCGCTCAGCACGGTTCACGCCCTCTCTTGACACTGAGTCACCCAATGGCTGCAACATGCCACCTTTGCCCACCTGGCCAGCGAAGAGCCCATGGGCGCCATCCTGTAGAGTGTTGACTTGCTCGATCCCAGTGACCTTGGATTTATCGAGATGCTCTGTGCATGCGCTTAGCTACACACTTGATCTCTTGATTGGAACCCTCTGATGAAAAAGAAAGATTTGAAACAGGGTAAAGCTACCTTTCGTCGCATAACTTGCTTTATTATCCTTGGTGAACCACTTCAGATACTGGTCTTCGATCCACGGCATCCAGTTCTCGTACTGGTGGTGGTATCCCTCGGTGATCCATTCGTAGTACGTCTTGCCTTTCTTCTGCTCAGAGGGGAGGGAGGCGAAGACAGTCTGCTTCTGTTCTTCGGACATGGCGTCCCATTTCTCGCTTCCTTTAGGGACGGAGTCTTTGGCATTTGATGCCGTGGAGAGGACTTGATCTGCCATCACGTCCTGTAGTTCAATGTGGAAACTGACTTGTTGAAGTATTTCGGCTGGGGTGATAGTGCAAAGGTATGACACGGGGAGAGGACTCTGAGAGCATACTCGACGATCGAGGAGAGTCCACCTTCTGCACTGCTCATCGCCTTCTGACGTAGACTTGGCCATGTTCATGCTGTGTAGCAACACCAACCAACTTTTCGAGCTTCGCAGAGGGTTCCACAACGTCTGCTGGACAGATTGGAGGATCGTAAGATCTGACATGCGACTGACAGAGCTGATATGAATGATGTACCGCATGCGTTGCACATAGACAGTCCCTAATCACCTGCTCCCACCCATTCAAATTCAGATTGGGCCTCCTTCCCACGGCAGAACCACCGCGATGAAAAGAACAACGACGGAAGGAGAAGCTCGGACGCCGAGTTGCACGAGAGGCCTTCGCGTGAACCTGCAAGAGACCTGGCAAGTACAAGCGCGGTGGTCTGAACCATTGAGCTATCCGAGCGGCATATGTATGGGATGCGTTGTTTCTATCATCTAGGAACAGCGCAATGTGTGGAGTCTTCTCATCCGCAAAAGCAGATATTGAGGATATTTTGAAAAGATCTTCAGATCATGTACTCCCGCATATATGCAATGCTGAGCAAGATCGCTCACGCATACGCCTTGTTGCTCACGGTCCATGCTCTCAAATCCTCTCGGATATCAAACTCGTCCACCTCCCCAGCATCGCGGCGAGGCATACCTTTCTTCTTCCCCAACTTGCGTGTATGGTGATCTCCCTGAGACCCCAAGCTGAGACCGAGCAAGCCGCGCGAACTACCTGCACTGTCCCTTGACCCATGCCCATGGCCATGACCGTGCCTTCTATGCGGCTCACCAGCCTCGTGGCTCGTCCCTCGTCCACTCCCCGGACGTGGAGTCGCATCGTCGTGCAAGTCTTGTGGTCGCCCGTGCTTGCCCCAGCCATCTCCACCAGCGAAGATGTCCTCGATGCACTCGTCTGCCTTCAGCTCCCCGGGCTGCGAGGCCCAGAACGCAGCCAGCGTGCGCCGGTACATGTCCTGCATCTCGCCCAGCTCGCGGTTGGAGCTGTTGAGACTCGGCACATGCGTGCTCGCGAGATCGGCCGGATGGACCGTGTCCCCTCCATCCGTGGTGTGCGAAGCAACCCCATGCGTGGTGGATGCTGGTTCGGAGGAAGCGATGATACCCGCAATGCCTCCAAACACCGGCGCCGTCCGCAGCGGTGGCGCAATGTAGTCTCTCGTGCCTTCGATGTATTTCATGTAGATGGACAGCTTGAGCGTGCTGTTGATCTTGGAGTCTTGCATCAGGTACCGCCGCACCACACCCGTGCCATCCCCACCACCGTCCACCATCCCATTGCGCGTCGCACCGGGCGAGACAGGCGTTTCGCTGGCCTCGACGTATTCTGCTAGGTTGCACTTGACATGACCCAGGGTGATACGTTCCCCACGGCCGCCTGCGCTATACTCCTGCAGCACTTCGAAGTCGACGCTGGTCTCCTGCAATGTGCCATCCTTGCCGACAGTCAGGCGCACGGGCAGATTGATCGTGTATTCGAAGTTGACCCGGTGGTCTTTGATGGCGCATTTGGGAGTACGACCTCGGTGCTCTGCCGCGGTGGATGAAGGGAGGTGCCATTTCACGAAAGAGGTCCCAGACACCAGAGGCACGTTGTTTAGGTCGAGGATAGACAACGTCAGCTCGAAACGCACACGGCGTGATTTGGGAACGAAGGCCGAAGCCATAGCAGGATAGTTGGTACAACTTCGCTGGGGCTAAGAAGCCCGCGCGAAGGTTGCAGTCAGGGCATTGTTGGTCGGATGTCGCGGAGACTCTTGAGGTGATAGAGTGAGGAGGAAGAGATGACGATGTTCTGTGGCTGGAGGTTAGTTCTAGCAGTCCGTCACGAAATCTACAACCCACGCGAGTGAGCTTCGTAACTACATGTACGTACATGTACATTGTGCTTTATTGATGCTTACACAATATCCCCAATTCATCTAGATTTATACTCGAGGTGTTTCGAACGTGTTGGCTTAGGACGGAGTGCACGCAAAATCGAAACCAAATTTATTCATACATCATACACAGCTCAAACAATGTAGCTTTCGATATCGCATCCGCAATGCTATACACCCGGCATACCCAGTACGCTTCTCAACACTGGCACTGCTCTAGGCAAGAAATACACCAGGTAGATGGCGATGAAGGCGACCAGCAAGCCAGTGAACTTCTCGAACCAGGTATGGAAGAATGCAGCAGTCATAAGTAGCATCCACCACATCAGCCAGGCGACACCCAACGCAACCTTCGCGCCTACACCCGGATCTTTCTTGGTGATCGGTTGCGTTTGCCGATCAATCGCTTCCACAGATGCGCTCCTCACACGTCCCTCGCCTGTACGGATGCGCCTAGCCTCCCTCAGACCTTCCATCTTCAAAGCAGTGGGCAGCAGTTCCATCCACAGCATAGTGCTACCCAAGATGAGCAGGAAGACGTGTCCGCTGATATCGTGACCGCCCTTCCATTGCCCCCCGATGGCTTTACAAGCCGCGTGCGTCAACGCCTCGCGCATATCCCCCATATCTTCTCGCTGCTTCTCCGCTTCCAGCGTGTCATCCATTACGATAGCGCACTGCCCACCAGTCCAGCGGAAACTGCGATCCACGATGCCGGGCCCAAAACACCACTGTGTGACCAGTATCCAGACCATCGTGACGCAAAGATATCTTGCAATGGCTTGTGCTCTTCGACGCGTGAGTTGTGGTTTGAAGCTTGGTCCCAGCGCGGGGTGGGTTAGGACAAGGAGAAGAAAGGCTAGCGTCGTCCAGAACCAGCCGACCTTGACGAAGTAGACGTTGAAAATGTTGCTCTTCTTGGCGAAATATGAGGGAGCTTCCGCTGCCACATACGACTGTGTTGTTGCGGAGTAGGTTGCATGTCGAGATGGGCCATGGATGGAGCTGAATAACGAGCCCGCAAGCAAAGTCACTGGATAGATTGCGAGGAGTGAAGCCTCCACCAAGGTCGGCAGAAACGGAGAAGAGCTGTGCAGTGGTTGGTCCAGACTGTTCATGTTGGCGGATGAGCTTTGCGAGGAGGATTTGCTTCTGCCGTGATTCGATGTGGCTGGTATAGGGACCTCGACCTTCGCAGTCGTGGTCCTGCGACTTGTCATGTTGGCAGCCAAGAGACGGACAAGTTGTAAAGTGGTCAGAAGAGAAGAAACGAGGTCTGCAAATACAGCGAGTATGGGGATCTGCTGGACAACTGGGAAATCTGGTGGGCGATCTGTTTGTTGTGCCGATGACGCAAATCGTGGCGCCTGCTAACTCTCAAGTGTGGCGTACATGTCCTTTACTGAAGTCTTTAGACCTCGTTGATTATCATAATCTAACTGATGTATATCTGTAGAGATCTCCCTGTTGACTAGGTAGGCTGTAAGAAACTATAATGCGACGTGAACGTTGCTGGAAGAAGAGCAGCACAACATGAAAATTATGACTACAGGATGAAAATGTCGGGGGACGTTTGAAGCTTGAATCATACTGTATCTGCCATACGTTACAGGGGCCGATCGCTATGTCACTACCGCTCTATGGACGGGGACTCAACTCTTGCGCAGACCAAATTCAATTCACCGTGTTCACCTTCTAGTAGTGGACGATATGCTGAACTCCTTGCCCCAGAACTCCGCGCTTGTTCATGGAAACCTCCAAAATCATGCTCGAACCATGTTGCACTGCTGCTTTCAGTGATGTAGTTCTTGCAGTCCGGTAGTAACGCCCAATTTGTTGCGGAACGATAAGAACAGACCAGGTCATCCGCAAGCTTAACCCGGAGCCAAGACCATACCAATTGCGTATTCCTGTGACTAGCACTGAATCACTCTCAAGCTCGACGCTTGGGCTGCGATAAAGCACTCAACCTAGCTTGAGAGATGGTATTGGTGCGCCTGTTGGTGGTAGGCTTAGTACCTCTAGGTTTGACACCGGGAGTATTCCTCTGCGTAGGTGCCGGCTTCTTGGCAGGTGGCGGAGCGGGTGAGACTGGGTTCATCTTGGTACGCTTCGATGGCCGCGGGTCAGCATCATTGGCTTCCTCGATATTCTCCTTGTTCTCAGCCACGTTCGACAGACTATCCGCAACAGAAGCATCGTTCTCGAACTCGAACTTGCGCTTCTTACTACCAGTCACTGACGGCACTGGGACTTGCTGATCAGCTGAGACGTGACGGATGGTAGAAGGACGCTTTGCTTTCGTGCCGTCTAATGGCGCACTCGGCGATCGACTGAAGATGATCTTGTGCTCGCCAGCGCGGAACGTGAAGTCTGCCGGCGTAGCTGTCTGACGACGTTTTTGAGGCGATGGGCTACCGAAATCATCGATCATCGGCAAGGTTGGATATGCAGCAATCGGAGCGGCCTTGACCTGCGTATCGAACTTGAGTGGCAGACCTGAAGCTTTAGAAGGCGTGCGCTTGACGTCGTCATCGCAAGCCTTAGTTGACGATGAAAAGTCGACTCGCTTGGAGACAGGTGCAGTCGCCGGCACTTTCCCTTGTCCAGCCTTGCTGTTTGTTGCCATTTGCCTAGGAGGAGTCATGTGGGTGCCAGCAGCTACTTTAGCTGGGTCATCAGAATAAAGGCGTTGAGGTGATCTCAGGATCGACTTCACAGGAGTAGACCGCAGGAGATTGAAACGTCCCATGAAATCCGGCTTTTCAGAGCCCTGATCCGCGAGAGGCATGGTAACAGGCACCGACAAACTGATCTTACTTGGGCTGCGTGAGAGCAATGACACGTCTGACGGCTTTTCGACTACCTGTACAGCTTCTTTGGTTACTGGCATCTTCATTGGTGATCGATTCAGCAACGATGGTTGCTGGTTGTGATGTTTAGCAGTCGATTGTACGTCGGCAGATATCTTGCTCTTGGCCAGCTTTGATGGCGATCGGAGTAGGAGTGGTTCCGTCGCGAGAGGCTTTCCTTGTGAGCTCTCTGACTTTGAGGGTCTATCAAACAGGCTAGCCTTGGATGGTGATCGTGAGAGGAGAGGACTAGCTGATTCCTTGACAGTGTCCAGCTTCTCATGGGTGCGTTTGGCGAAGATCGATCCCTTAGACGGCGATCGGGCCAAAAGCGGACCTGCTTCTTCGGCAGGATCCTTGACCTTCCAGGAGCTTGTGTTTTTGATCGCAGACGATTGAGGACCTGGGGTTCGCGAAGTCTTGTCTACTTCTCTGCCGCTCACGCGACTGATGGATGACTGTGTTGGTGTAGCCAGCTTCGAGAGATCTGGGTACTTCGGAGACACTTCTGTGCATTTGACTGTCTTTGGCGTTGCCGGAGGTTGTTTGCCAACGCTCGAAGCCACGCGTCGAGGCGAAGGATTATCAGGCTGTGAGCGCTTCACGCGTTTTGTTGGAGATGCTGACTCGCTGTCTGTACCGGAATCACGAGCATGAAGAGGTGTGGAGCGGAAGGTTTGTGATGTGGTACTTGGGAACACAGACTTTGCCGCGGCACGCTTTGGTGTTTGAATAGAATCACCTGGCACGTCAAGCTCAGCCTTGGAAGGACTGCGCTTCAATGACTTTGGAGTCTGGTGGGCAGACACAGTCTGAGATCCGGGAGTTGAGACTTTCAATCTGCTCGGATCTGCACGAAACGAGGAAGGATGGTTCGCAATCGAGTTCATCTTCTGGAACTGTGTGGAATGCGCATCGTCGAATCTGCCCTTGAGACCTCGTGGAATGGCGATAGGACGGCCGAGCATCTCGGTGAGGCTCTTCGTACCTTCGCCGTCTGCGACCATCTGCTGGCGGATACGTGCGGCTTCTTCCCTCTTCTCGAGCATTAGCCGTTTAGCGTCAGGACTGAGTTCGAGAGAGTGCTCGCGCTGGAAGGTGAATTTGAATCCGGGAGAGGTGAGGTCGGCGTTTGGCTTGACAGTAGACCTCGTTGGAGTCTCCTGCAGGGTCGCAAGCCTGCTGGAGTGTTTCGGAGGTGCAGTGTGAGGAGCCATGTTGGTGAAACCAAGGTGACGAGCCTCCTGCATCGGCTTCGCGGTCGTTTGCTGATGGTGTTGCGGATGCATTTCCTCCGAGGACGGCTTGATAGGCGTTACATTGGTCGGCGTCATGGCTGGCTTGAGCCACGCAGGCGGAGCATCTCGTACGGATGGTGAAGTAGGAAATGCACCTGGCATTTCTTCACTCTCCTGTAGTGAAGGGAGCTTGGCGGGTACAGTGCGTGGAGTGCGAGTGGCCACTTCGTGAGAGAGTGACACGCGCTTCGGGGTCGAGCTCTCTCGGCCTCGAAGCCGGGCTGAAGAGCGACGGGCCATACTGATATGCAGATTCGCTGTAATAGCTTGCAGCAAAGTGCAGCACGCACCGGTGTCGTGGCAGAGGCGGCAGGTTGCAATAGTGTTCTAGAACATGAAGTGCATGGACATGTATGTAGGACGGTTGTGTATTTACCAGATGACGGAATGGTAAACAAAGCCCAGATGTGGAAAGTTTGCCGGCAGTCCAAACACCGCCATGCGACACTCACAGAGGAGTGTCTTTTTGCATCACACCCAATGCAATATCACGAGATTGAATCGCGAGCGATCATGAATTAAAGCATTATGCTCGCCTCGAGTTATTTGATTCATTCATACTGATCTAGCCCTCAGGCACATAACCCGCCTGATACCAACTCCACATATTTAATCCAACCTTGGTCCCCACCGTGACCGGCATGCCAGCATGAATCGTCTCCCGAGCTCCCTTGCCATCCTCACCAAAATTCCTCCAAAACACCGCCGCGCCCTTCCTCGCCTTGAATGTGACTCCATCTCCCCTGCCCTCACCCTCACACTCTACAAACTCACACCACCGCTTGTCTTGCGGCTGTGCCAAACGTGGGAAGTTCGTCCCGCCACCCTCGCAGTCCGCGGACAGATAGACCATGAAGGTGCTGACGCGGTACGAGGTCTTGGATGCCGTGCCCCAGTCGTAATGGTGC
The DNA here is from genome assembly GCA_003012245.1 of Microcyclospora tardicrescens. Classification (NCBI taxonomy): domain Eukaryota; kingdom Fungi; phylum Ascomycota; class Dothideomycetes; order Capnodiales; genus Microcyclospora; species Microcyclospora tardicrescens. The sequence goes on from PXOE01000055.1 coordinate 38,412, forward strand.
GCGTAGTGGCCGGAGACGTTGTAGCGTTGCGTCCATAGCTGCTCGATGAACGTCTGCTGCGGCCAACCCTGGAAAGCCAAGGCGCGGGCCTCGAGGCATTGAACCGTGTCGTCCCGGGGTATGAGAGCCTTCTCTGAGCGACGGATGCTGGGATCGGTAGTCTCGACGCCAGCGTTGAAGACAGTGCTGACTTGCCACTTGTCGTTGCTGTGGAAAAAGGGGTCAGTCCAGTGATGCAAAGTCAGTGAGCTTGGGTCGGTTGGGTAGTACCTTATGTCAATGAGATGATCGGCCTCTTCTTCCGTGACGAAATTGTCGACATAGAGCACCAACGGCGATGTAGAGAAGACATGTATATCATATTGAGGTTTCGGACACTCCAGCTCTGGGCGTGGGTGGACTAGGCTCTCGATCTTTGCTCTCGCAACTGGAACGTCTTTCTCGTTGTTCCCCGATGATGACACGCTCGTCTTCACCGATGAGAGTCCAGGGGCACCAAGCACGATGTAGATGACAGCAGAGATGACACCAACTTCCAACACGGTTCGCCATCGGAAAGGCTGCTGTTCCTGATCTTTGGACATGGCCAGCTGAGGGAAGAACGGTGAGTTAGTTCGGAGTGCTATCATTGGTATCATCAGCTTTACAACGTCGAAATTACTGTGTGTGTATCTTACGACTCGCCTATCCACCACTTGCCTCGAAGTGTTTATGCCTTCGACTTACCTTGAATGCATTCCATCCATGCTTCAATATCTATGGACGCCCCTGGTCGCCCAAACACGGAAGTAATCCACAGCACGATTAGGCGAAGATCTGAGACTTCTCTGCCCTAGCACACTCTGGTCATACATACATCAACAGCTCGAGCATGGTTGCCGCTCAAAATTAGTGCTAGTGCTGATGATGATAAAACGTCCTTACAAGCATGAGATCAAATTTCCACTGACGTCTCCAACAGGGCGCACACCCATTGTGTAGGTATGGAATTTACAGATACAAAAGCCCCAGCGAAGATAGACGACAGCCTTTTACCAATGCCGTGTATCATGTAGCTGCCAACTTGCGTCACAAGGGATATCCAGCCTCCTTAGGTAAATTGACCACCGCATCGCGCCTGTACATAGCCTCTACTCGAACACTGCGTCACGCCCAATTTGTATCCAATAACAATCCTTGATGAACTCCCAAACACAAAATCCCACCTGTACATCATCATTCGTTATATCCATCCCTAGAGTTTTGGCCCCCATCTCTCGGACGAACAGAGCTGGAGCTGACACCTCCTTGCGTACCCTCTATCGCTCCTGGCGTCAGACCAGTGGGAGGAAAGTTTCCGGCAGGCAGCAAATCGCCGAAACCACCAAAGTTGCTCCAGTCGAAGTCCTCAATACCGCCCCCTAAACCACCGCTCGCACCGCTAGGATTACCGCCAAGGAGGTTGTTGTCCTCGCCAATGGTGGGTGGGTTCATGTTGAAAGGCATGAACCACGCACTAGACGGGTCGCCCCAGTAGCCGTTGGTGACCTGGTCCGGCATTGCAGGAGAAGTGACTGTTGGTGGCGAAGTGAGACTGCTATTATTGTTGAGGTTCTGGCCATAGCCAGAGAAGGCGTCGAGGTTGTACGAGTCTAGGTACGGCTGGTTCATGTCCAGCATGGAACCATAGTTATCAATGTTGTTGTTGTCGATACCAGCATATGAGTTTAAGACCATTTGCCGGTCGAGTTGAGACATCAGCTGTTGCGGCCCGTTCATTGCAAGGAGAGGATTGGATGAAGCTTGAAAGCCAGGCGGGAATGCCGTGTTATGCGAAGAAGTCGATGCGAGGTTTGAGGTATTGGGAGCAAGGTTGTTCGAAACTTGCTGTAATTGTCGCTGTCGCTGAAGGTCATCCATTTGTTTTTGTTGCAACTCATGCTGAGGCTGGTGCTGCGTTGCTGCAGACGAGGCGGCGTTGGAGAGCTGCTGTGAGCTTGACGTATCCATTTTTGATGGAAGCCCAGCGTCTGCTGGCCTCGGATCGGGTTTGCTCGCTCGACGCTTCTTGTTCGAAGCAGCTACTCCTGCTTTCTTGTTCTGTGTCACTTGCTGCGGAGGGTGCGCCATACGCTTGATCGGTGCAACCTTGGAGAAGAACTCCTCCACGGTCTGGAGATCGCTCTTCTGACCCAGAACAGCATCGGAGCCAGGTTCCTTCTTGACATCTGCCGATGGTCCTTCGAAATCAGATCCGCTTACACCATGTGGGTATCTATCATACCAATCTCCATATTGAAATATACCCGCATCACTATTGGTTGCGCAAGCAGGTTGAGAGGCTCCGCTCACACCCTGGCGTGCCGCGTCTGCATGCCTTCGGTAGAGCTCGCGCAGGTTTTCGGTCATGAAGTGAAACATGCCCCAATACTTCTTCATCTTGGTCAGGTACTTGACATTCCATGCAAGATTCTGTTTACTGCTGGCTTCCAGGTTGGCATTCTTCGAGAAGGCGCCATAGATATGGACGGTACTGCTAAAGAATGCGCAGTATCCTGCGAATGGTGCAACAACCGAGTGATCCATAGCTTCATGTACGAGAGCGGAAATTTGGTTTGCGGCATCAAATGCAGCTCGAGATGCAGCCTGGATAAAGTCTGCAGGCATGTCCTTCGGATATACCGTCCTTGAGCCAGGAGTTGGAAGTGCAAACCTGTTCATAAACAGGATGGTTTGATTGTGAACGATGTGAAGGAACAAGAATTGATTTGCCATCTTTTCACTAGCGTGATTTTGAAGGTTTTCCGGGGTGTAATGGAGGCTTGCAGGTAGCTCTGCCTCCCAGGCTTTTGTTGCTTTTGAAATACCGTGGAACATGGATTCGTCTGACCACATCGGATGCTGGTCTCTCTCCTTACCACCAAGGTTGAGGTAGTGAATGAGGCGGCCCCAAATAGCAACAAGCCGGACGAGGTGCGCCGCAACACCCATATTTTCTTTCGCATTCGACATTTGCCCTTTGCCTGCATCTACAGGATTGGGCACGTTTCCTTCCAGATCTTCGGTGGGTCCCTCAATTTCCAAGATGTAGTAAGCCTCTTTGATGGGGAGTTGCGCCCGAATGTATTGCTCCGCCACAAATACTGGTCGATCCGTACCGCTGCTATTAAAACGGTCCATGACAAAACAACTCCACATCGTCCTTCGTCGAATCTCACGGTCCGTGGAAGTCAGTCCTTCACCCTTGCCATCTGGTCCTTGCGTCTTCGGGTCATGATCCAAATCTCGATGAAGCTGTAATGCGTATGCCATTCTTTGGGCCATACCTCCAAACATCCAGCTCCGACCGCCTTGGCACGTGCCGAATTCATGCAAGCCTATTAATAGATAAACGATCAATATGGTGATGTTTGGAGTGTCATATCTGCGAAGCGCAATGTCTCGTGCAGCTGCAGCCCATTCTTCGCCGCGTAAGAATACCGGCTCCGTACGCACGTCGGGATGATTGGAGAATCGTGCTGAGATACCACAGACGGCAAGGATAAGAACCGGTGGAATGGTACCGAGCGACAGCTTGCGCATGAAGCTCGGCTTATGCAGCAGGTGGTAGGCTTGGCCGTAAACATACTCGAAGAAAACCTCAGCCAGATGCTCCTGGAGCTCTTTTGAAGGAAGCTTATCGGCTCCCTCTAGCAGCAGACTATGATCGTCAGCCGAATTCAAGTCCTTCCTCTTCTCCGTCTCTGTTGCAGGCAGCTCCCGAACCGCTTCATTCTTCGAACCTGCTTTAGCATTGGACCATTCTTCCAATTCGTGATCGAATGCTTGTTCTGCGATCCGCTTCTTAGATCCGCCAGCTTTTGGTGGCGCTGGCGGTAGCGGTGGTCTTACAACTGCTCTTCCAGTCTCTGCAATCTCACCCTGCTGATCCTTGGGTATGATTTTTATCACTCGCTCTTCCATTCGCTTCAGCCTCTTGTCCAACATTGCCATGTAGTCCGTTCGTGGCGCGGCTTTTCGAGTACTGACTTTATACACGCATGGTATCCGAGACCGCAAGCAATGCTTACACGCTGGTTTCTCTCCTGAGCACCTTATCTTTTTCCGTCTGCAGGCTATACAAGCCAAAGGCAATCTCTTCCGTTCCTTGCCGGCCTTCGTCCTCAACTCGCTCCACGACGGCGCAGAGGCGTCTTCAGCGGATCTACCAGCGCCGTCGCCTGTATTCGAATATGTGGCGTCGGAAGTGATATTCGCTCGTCCATGAGATGGAGTGTCGGGACTAGCATCGTCGGACGCAGCGAAGCTATTCGATCGCTCGAACCCAGGATATGCTGCATTGTTGCTGGGCAGTGGCTGTTGTCGCCCGTTCATCGAGGGCGCATCGTCGTGCATTACGGCTGAGGTAGCTTCGTGTGGACTTTGATGTTCCAGTCTCGAGTCCGAAGTTTGGATGGACGCCGCGCGGTAAGGCATACCATTCATTTGTTGGTCCTGTAAATAAGCGTCGAGATTGATACTCTGCGGCGTGCCAAAGCTGTAATCAACGCTGGTGGGACTTCCTCGGCTGAATCCAGGATGCGCGTTGGAGTTGGCCATGTGCAGGAAGTTGTTGTTTGCCCCACCTTGCGGGCATTCTGAAGCCATCCTACCACCGTCTTCGAGTCCAGTGCTCTACTGGATCCATGAAGTCGTCGGCAAGCTCGCTATTGCCAATGGCGCCACCTGGTAGGCGTCAAATTATAGGCCCGCGCTTGGTGAAAGACATGCACAATGTTCACCACTGGCACAGCAATCGCAAGGACCGGCGAACGAAGCGCGCATGCTAATTTGAAGAAGGCCAGCAGGCGACCGAGCAGAGAGTGTCAAATCCTGCACTCTGTAAGGATGTGGTCAGATTGAAGTCAGGATGTGTGTGACATGTAGGGCAGAGAAAGCGGAGTGTGGCGTAGGGTGGAGCTGTGAGAGAGTTGGTAAGCTGCCTCGCAGTGTTAGATACTTTATGAAGTTTATGTACATGCGTGACATGTCATGTCGCTCGCATCCGCTTCAGTTAGCCCGACATCCCCACAAACTCTATTCGCCTGGCGTCGGATTTTGGCGAACGTTTTTCCATTAGCAGTATAGGATCCCATGAGCCATGACCACAGCACCACAGACACTCACGCTTTTGCATCTTAGCGGCGCCTATCTTCTATGGCAGTTCTTAACGGAACTCGTGTGGTCGTGGAAGAAAATGGGTTGAGAATGGAGAGCAGAATGGACTTTACAGAATTCGGTAGATACTTCGAGAAATGACATGACTCGCTTCATGCAAACTGTGCCGCATATGTGAGTTGATCCCTGTGCAACAGTTAGGCAGACTTGGCAGCAGGCACGAGACCTCAGTCAGCTTGACGTTGCGATGGAGTTGGAACCCTTCTGGCTGGTCTGAGGAACGCCTCCTCTTTCTTCCGGTTCAGAGATCGAAGATGTTATCATGACTCTCCGTCGTCGTTACAACGTGCTTTTGACGTCTCCCCTTCCTGCTCGGCGTGACCAGAGTCTCACGAGCTGGTCCGGGGATCTCATCGATCTGGGTATCCTCCCCTCCAAACAGAAATCCTTTGCTGTCGTCTTCCTTCTTCTTGTCTTGCGAGAAAGGTGAGGATAGAGCTGGTGGCGCACGAAGGGTGGAGTTCGATGGTGCAAGGTCCTCTTTCTGACCAAGCATGTAAGAGAATGGACTCTGTTCCAGCGGTGGCCGTGTCTGCTGTGTTTGACTACTCGCTTGTGGATCAGGTTTCATCGCAGTACCATCCATAGATCCTGAAGCCGGTTCAAGGCTCGTAAGACCTTGAGCTCGGTGCTCTCTTGCTGGTGTAGCTGGCTCGGAGAAGTCTTCTTCGAATGTGCTTGGATCTGCAAGCCCTACAGATACGGTGTCTTCCTCTGCGCCTCCTGGTGTAGATGGCGAGTTTGGCAGAATCGCCTTCTCGGACAAACTACTGTTCGCTATGTCTGACTTGTTCTCGCGTACTGGTGATGCTGAAGCTGCCTTAGCATCCTCCTCAGCCTTAGTGACCATTTCATCATCTGGAAGCGGTAGGGTCGCATCATCGAGATACACCTGCACGAATTGCACTCTAGCGATTGCTAGGCTCAATTTGTCAACAGATTCTGCATCCTGCGGATTCGGTCCACTGTCCGCAACCAGTTTCTGATATTCCCATAATTCACTGACAGCGCCTGCGAGCAACTTCGAAAGTTGCTTACTTCGAATCTCTTGAGCTTTGAGCCTATTGTATAGCGCTTCAGTGCTGGATCGGGAGCCCCTTCTACCTGCGCCGGATTGACTCGATGGCCCCTGCTGTGCGTCCCGGATCTCAAGAGCTTTCTTATGCACCTCGTCGACAGCGTTGCGTACGCCGACTCCGAGCCTTTCCCCGCGCGCTAGGATGTTTTTTGCGGTGGATTGTAGCATGGCTTCGATGTTACGCTGTTGTCTCGGTACTCTCGAAGGTGATAGAGCTTTGTCAGAGTGTAGGCCTGAGAAGGTCGTGATTCTACGTTGAAGCGCCGGAGGTGTGGTTGAGCCACCAGTAGGTGGTAATGGACGACCAGTATATTTCAGCACCAAATAACCACCCCCTTCCGTGCCAGCATGATCACGAAGATACAAGGCATCTATCACGAAGGCCTGAGGTGCATGTTCCCTATCTACTTCTGGATATCGCAGGAGAAGTGTGAGGGCCATGTTATAGTCAGCCTCGACCAAGTCGAAGCGGATCCGAAGCAGCATAACTACGCAGATGTAATCGACAATTTCAAGAGAGGGGTCTTCGGCGAAGATAACATCCCACATGTTGAGCACATCATCGAATGGAAACTCTCGTCCGAAGAGTAGTCTGACCCACCGAATGATGAAAACCTGCGGCATGATTTCAATGTCTTGCATATGCTGCGCAAGGACTTGATCGACCTCTGGCAAAAGAGTTTCGAAAATGTGCTGACTCCTTCGAACGATTGGATTCTCCTTACCTGAATGGGTCGTTTGTTCGTAGAAATTCTTGGCACTATGCATGACCTGCCCAAAAAGAGCAAAGGAATCATGCTCGATGTAGCTAGCATTCAAGAGGTTGGTGATCATGGCATCCTCTCCCATGGCTTTGCTGCTTTTTCCGAGTTCGATGGCATCTTTCTCAACCACCCACAATATTGGGGCAAGAAGTTCGTGCATACCCTGTCGGTAGCCGATATCCGGATTGAGCTTACAAAAGACGAACAGGATATCTAGCATCAACCTTTGCGTGTCCGCCTGTCTGAAGAACAGAATATCTGGCAAACATCGTTCTACATCTTGCAAAATTTCTGCACGAAGTTCTTGGTCTTGACGGTATGTCTCAGCCTTTGTAAGGTTCTCAGCAGCTGGCGACTCATCTGGGGTAATGGAAGATCTGATTGCGTTGTGAATCGCTTACCTGGCTGCTGTCTTCGCCAAATGAGCTGTCGTCAGGAGATAGCTCACTTTCATTATCAAAATGGCGTAGGAAATGTAGGCGTAACGAATCGTATGCTGACCGGGAAGACAGCAGTGTCTTCTCCCATGTTGCTATGTCTATCGATCCAAACAGTAAAAAGGCTTTCCAGAACACCGAGCGCAGTCCTGCACTGGCTGCCGAAGAATGCACACCTAGGCGTGCAGCTTGCTTGAGGGCATCGAGAGATCTGAAAGTCTTGATCTCTTGCCATGCGCTCGCTGCTGACGCTAAGGTACGCATGGTCACCAGTAATTGTATAGCGAGCAGTGGAGACTTTGAAGTTCACAATAAGAACAGTATAGACACAGTGTGGTTGGCAGTCTTGGTTCCACTGGAGTGCTATGTCTCAATGACATTGGTCAGTACTTTTCCGCCGCTAAAGGAATTGCACCTTGTGGACATTCAAGCCCACTCTCAAAGCGGCGCTGAGTGTTGGCACGAACAACATATTTCATTCGAAACGTCCAGTCTTAAGTTGTGTAGCCAAGATCACATCGTTCTGAAAGACATGCTATTTGTTCCCAGGAACCGAGGTTCCAAATGAATGTACACTGTATTCCGCGCTCAAGATGGCATCGGTCATTCGAAGCATACATGTATCACCTTCCATATACATACTGTAGGTATATTCGATCGACTACGCTAGCCCACAATCTTTACATCTTTGCCGCCATGCATTGTTATTCCACTTCCTCTACCTTGCACGCTTATCAAACCATGTCTCAGCATGTCACACATAGCACAAGAGCCAATCTTGGCATCTACACTTTATCTTGCAGGCAAGCATTCTGCAACAATATCCAGGCTCAGCACTGGCTTGCCGGGACTTGATCGTGCACTCGGGGGTGGCTTGGTTTATGGCTCTATATCATGCATCTCAGCGGTCAGACAGGATCCTGCGGCTAAGGAGCTCGTTTCTCAAGTCCTCATGAATCACCTTCTCGCCACTGCTGATCAGAATGCTGACGCCAGGATTATCGACACAACGCTCACGTTCAACGTCCGAGACTTTTATCAGCGAGTCACCGCCACTTTGAAAGCACAAGGAGGAACTGATGTAGATGCTGAAGCTATGAAAGTACTACAGCGTCTTCGCATCATGAAAGCCTTCGACTTCCTCGGCCTTGTAGAGTGTATAACAGAATTGAGCGAAGACCTGGCAAACGAAGCACAGGCACACACTGCAGTGGAAGCGCAACCAAGGGGTACCATCGAGGACTCGCAGGACGACGGTATAGAACTTGTCATCGATGACAACATTCCGCCGCTTGGGCTGGGCTTGCCTCGACGGACAAGCAGTCCGCTTCTGAATGGGAGAAAGCTGTTGCTCATTGACAGCATCTCGCAGTCTGTGCTCCCACAGCTCAAGGCAGACCAGATACAGGGCCAAAGCGTCTTGTCGTCTTTCATGCGTACTCTACATCACCTAACAGTCACCAACGGTCTTGCCACAGTGTTGACGAACAACACTGCTCTGGACAGCCAGAAAGTCAGAGAAGAGACGCCAAGTATTTTCACAAGTTGCAACTTACGCCCTGCTCTCGGGATGTCCTTTGCCGGTGCTCTAGACGTCCACATCTTGGTTCATGACGTCCCAAAAGATGAAGCGAATGCAAGAGCGGTATACGCCGAGCGTAAAGGTGCTGGAGAGTGCGTAAGTGTAATTGAAATCTTGCAAGATAGAATGGGTGGCAATATCGGACGGTGGATCTCCGTTCAGGCCCAGGCAGATAGGGCATTGAAAGAGGTCGCTTGAGTCTGATCTGCAGCATAATGCAATAGGTAGTGAACTCAACGATGAAGCTCCCCAAGCAGACGCCAGCCAATCCAATCATATCTGCCTAGACCCACTTGCTCTATGCGATTCGTGTGCAGATACTAGGGCTGCTAGCATCCTCTGTAATGTGAAGTCACAATAGCTTCGTACAAGTGAGAAACATAATTCACAATGCTGCCCGGCATGAGTGTCTCTCCATTTACTGATATGTATATACATCCGTCATTCTTCCAACAGAAACGCCACGATACGGTATCCCGCTCCTCTCTGCTTTCATGAGGGTTTCGGTTGATTGCTTGCAAATGTGGGTAGTAGACTGCCGTGCTTCACATCCACTTGCTTGTCGTTCTCCTTCTCCAGTAGGCCCAGGCTTCGTATCTGCCCGGCGGAAGGCGCGTCGTCGCGAGCACTTGATGCCTCACGCTTGCGATATGCGGCTTGGAGGGCGCGAGTTTTGGCAGCCTATAAGGTATGTCAGTATCCAGGAATTCCGTGGTCGCTCCATACTCAATCGGCCAGAGCCTCCGCTGAACGGAGAACTTCATGATGAAGCCTACCTCTTTTCGGTGGTGCAGACACTCGAAGTAATCCTCAAGCACTGGTCTGCATTTCGCCTTGCCGGAGTCGTCTTCGGCGTTGGTGTTAACGACGTAGCAGGCGAGGGTTTCTTGCCAAAACGGAAAGCATCGGGAGGGACCTAGGTGACTGTCTCAGCATCTATTTGGTTGAAGCCACATTGCGCAAGTAGGACGATCAAATACCTCCGTTGAGACCGTATCCGGAAGCCATAGCTCGTGTATACTGCGGTAGTTGAAGCAAGAGAGTGTAGAACTGTAGTGCTGCGCGACCAATGGCAACGCGGGAGCTAGAGCCATAAAGTCATGGGACGCCTGACGAAACCCAAGACATGATCAAGTTAGCATCCGTGGCTAGTTAACAGACCTGCTATATCACTCGTCCGACAAGTCCGTCCAGAATACCATGACTTGCATTGCATTGTCAGTGTCATCACTGACTGCTCGAAGCGAATATGCGCCGACATGATACGCCGGGCTAGGGTTATGGAACTGGACAATCTTGCGACCCAAGAAGAGCACGAAGCAGGTACCATGAGTGCATACCCTCGAGAATCTACCCTCCAACACGCGGAAGAGGAGAACCACGACGAATATGTAAAAAGACAGTCTGATCTCGATCGTCGTACCGTGCGCAAACTCGATACGATTCTACTGCCTTTCCTCGCGCTGCTGTTTCTTCTCAACAGCCTCGACAAATCGAACATAGGCAACGCCGAAACTGCCGGCTTCACTCACGATGCTGGGCTGTCTGCGAAAGACCTCAATTATGCCTTAGCTGCGTTCTTCGCGGTGTTCGTGACCTTGCAGCCAGTTGGTGCCGCGTTGGGTCGAAAGTATGGCATGGCGCGTTATGTTCCGATTTGCATGAGTTTATGGGGATTGAGCACGATATTACATATATTCGTGAAGAAACGATGGCAATTGATATGCTTGAGAATCGCCATCGCGGCATTGGAAAGCGGGTTTTATCCCACGGCGGTCAGCTACTTAAGTTTGTTTTATACCCGGTTTGAGTTCGCTGTGAGGTTGGGCATATTCTATGGACAGGCGGCCGTGGCAGGGGTCCTGGGAGGCTTATTGAGCTGGGCGGTTTTCAGTCACTTTCCTGCGTACAGTGGTGAGCCAAGCATCGTTGCTGGAGAAAATGTCGCGTTGAATGACAGAGCGAGTGATGATGGGGCTTCTGGCTGGAAGAGTTGGGAGGTGTTGTTCCTGGTTGAAGGCTGTCTCACCATGGCAGTTGCATTGGTTGGGTTTTTCTGGTTGCCGCATAGTGCTGATACTGCATGGTTCTTGGCGCCGAGTGAGAAGTTGTGGGCGGAAGAACGAATACGAATCGACCGCGAGAATCGGTCCGGAACACGATTCACACGAAAGAATGACGACGATGAGAACGCCGCAGATGATGGAGAGGTCGACGAACGAGCCTCACGACCGAATGAAGGAGACTCCAACGATGATCATGAAAGGTTGTTGTCCCACAACCAAGACCCCGAGACAGCGACTTTACGAAGAAAACCTTCTAGCATGTCTCTTACCACCGATGCTGGACTCAGCCGCCACGATATCCTCTCGGCTGTTATCAACCACAAAATATGGCACCTGTTAATCTGCAACATCTTGTCGGTGATCCCAGCCACAGCGTTCGGGGTGTTCCTCCCACTCGTCATTAAGCAGCTCTCCCCAGCTCTGTCGCTGACTCCGGCATCGTCGAATCTGCTCTCCGCACCACCGTTCGCCTGTGGTGCCATCACGCTCTTCATCTTCACGCGATGGAGCGACCGAGTACGCCAACGCCTCCTTCCCATCCTGTGGAGTCTCGGTCTGCTGCTGATCGGCCTCATCATGACCGTCATGGCGCCCACCTCCAACTACATCCTGAAATACATCTCGCTATGTATCCTGCTCTCGGGCTCCTTCATAGCCTCGCCCCTGACCGTGGCCTGGCTGAGCGACAACAACCCGGAGCCCGGCAAGCGCGCCATCCTCCTTGGCATCAATGGCTGGGGCAACCTGGCTGGCGTCTTCTCCGCCCTGCTCTTCACCCCAGCCGACGAAGCGACGGGCTACATCCGGCCCTTCATCGTAACCCTGCTGTGCGTCCTCGCCGCCTTTGTCGGCTTCATCGCCTTCTGGGTCGTGCTCGTGCGCGAGAATAAGCGGCGCGATGACGTGACAGCCGGCTGGGGCGACGAGGAGCGCGATCGCGAGGATCTTCGTGGCGACGTGCCGGTATCACAGCGCACGGTGTGGCAGAAATTAGGTGGTGACGAACTGCTGCGGAAAGTTGGCTTGGACGATGCCGTGGTACGGCGGAGAGGAGACGAGAAGATGACTTTTCGCTACGGGCTGTGAGAGAGCTTGCATGTATTCACGTATATGCTCCTATAGCTATGTATGTCTGTATTATGCTGAATGAAGTGATGCTTTTTTCGATGCTTTCTGTGCACCTGATGATATTAATGCTACACTACTCGTTCTACCTCGGAACGATAAGTTTTATGGTGAGGATTACAATTGCTTATGTGCACAGTTACGCATGAACGCTGCAAGCCATCAAACAACCCCTGGTTCCATCACATTCCTTTACCTTGACACCGGTCCATACACAGCGCCGAACTCAAAGTTGACCCATCCCTTCATGCTGCAGCACTTCTTGTCGACAATCTTGACAGTAGCGCTGCACCTCCTTGCCCCAATCGTCCCCCCAGCTTCGCTCATCCGCCATCGTTGACGACCCAGCCTTGCTGGTGTCGTTCAGTCTGCCATTGCCAGCGAGGATGCGGTGTTCGACGCGTGCGCACTGCGCGACCTCGCTATGCAGGAAGGACTCGTACGCGGCGGTGACGACGTCGCGCTCGATGTGGTTCAGCACGCGCAAGGCGACGACTAGATCGTGGCGGGACTCGGCGAGGGAGGAGAGGGTGCGGGGCAGACGCGGGCTGAGCGTCGAGGGGATGCTGGGGCTGGTGGTGAGCGAGGAGGTGAGGTGATTGGCGAAGGTGGCGCGGCAAGTGCGGTGCTGCGATGGAGATGACGCGAAGGTAGAGTTATCGACGTCGGCATCTGCGTCAGCGCTGAAGAGAGCGGAGACCGGCTTCGTGGCGATGAGCTCGTCTATGTCGCGCAAGTAGATAGCTTTACTCAGACCCTTTGTATGATAGCTGACGCCGATGCGCGACATGAAGTGAGTAGCCCGTGTATCTTGCCACCAGATGAGACCGTCACGGTAGCCATGCCAGGAGTTGTACAGCAAGGAGCCGACAAGGAGCGCAACAAGAATGGAGTGCGTGGTACAGACGCCAATGACGGCTTTGCTGACAGCCATGAACATGTCCAGGAACCATCCTATTAAACCGAGGAATTTGACAAATGTATCATCTATGATCAGCCTCGTGATGCCCACAGTCCGGCGAGGCTTTGATGCGAGAACTTTGGCATCTCCTGGCAATTTGGCAGGGAGAGCGGAGGCATCGATCTGTAATGGCGAATCTTTCTGCTGTCCGATAAGTCCGAAGATCTCGATGGCGCGATTGGTTTTGCTGTGGTTCCCGAGCTTCGCGACTTGATCCATCACGACGTTCGTGAGATCCAGTGCATCTGCTTCAAGCGCACTTAAAGCCTGCTTCTCGATGAGATTGCGGATGTACAGCCACCGTGGTGCGGCCTGCCACTGGATCTGCTGGAATATTGCAAGTTTCGAGCGCGATTTGGCAGAATGTGTGATGACGATCTTGGTTGTCGCCCTGAACCTCGTCGAATAGGGTAGTCGCCATGGGATCTTTGTGTTGGTGACCACGTAGCATAGATGGTCGTTATGCACATCGATCGTCTGCTGGTCGGCAAGAGGCGTTGCTTGGCCCTGGCTGGAGAATTGGCGTGTGAAGCGACTGTTCTGCTCCGTCCCTTTTGTCCATGGGGTCTGAACAATTTTATCAGCCCAGCGACTGACGTAAAGCAACTGGAACACTGCACTCTTATCGCCGAACATGACATGGAACGATGCCTTGGCGCTGACGTTGAACTCCCTCGTGATGCTGGCTTGCATACCCGCAGGCGCATACGAAACAGGTTGTGCCGGCAGCCTGAATTTCTGGATTTCTCTGCCTGTCTTTGCGGTGCCTATGTCGCCATAGAGACTGCCGTCAATCCGCAGTGATGCTTTGACGTTCCGCTCTTTGTGTCCTGATGGCCAGGTCGATGATGAATGTAAGCCCGACTTATCGCCCGCATCAACGCTGTCAAAAGTGACGTCTTCCCAACTCTCGACGCTGGAGCTGCGTTGTGGTGGCTCTGATTCCATCTTGATAAGTGTCTTCAGCACCTGCTGCAGTGGCTCAGGCGCCTCGGCATTAGCGTTATGAATGAGATAATTCAAACGTCGCTGAAGTAGCCTGAGAGGTTCAAGGAACACCTTCACGGTGATTCTGCGGGCATCGCCAAGTTGTGTGTTATCCTTGAGATGTAAGTAAAGGAAGTCACAATCTCGCCCTGGCGCGGCTGTGACTTCACTCAAAGAGGTCAGACTGACTCCTGTGATGAGAATCAGGCCAAGGTGATTGCTGTATATGTAGATCTCCTTGGCTGTAACGTAGACTCGGCCAGGAAATTCCTGCTGCTCATTCGGATTCCACGTCGCTCTGAAGACGAGCACAACTTTCTCGTTTCGTGGCACGCTAGGGAAGAGCATTTGGAACTGCGCATGCTGAGCTCGCAGAGGTAGTGGATAATAGGTTGGGAACTCATCCTCAAAGGTCGCAGCAACTTGGGCGAATGCAGAAGGGTTATTGGTAAGCTCCGAGGTGGCCGTGGCGCTCAAAGTCTTCCTATGCCGGATACTCGCCGTTTCGATAGATGAGTCTTGCGTTGATTCATTTGCGTGCATGCCGTCCTGGACCTGATTATCGTCCTGAGAGATTGATGGAAGCCGCTGGGTAGGTTTGGCAGACTGTGCAGATGCACGCCGCGTGGACGATGCATCGTTGAATTCATCACCCAGACGACTGAGGTACCCCCAATTCTTGCTTCCCCACTGGTTGGCCTGGAAGCCAGAAGGTGTCCCTGAACCATCAGCTTTGCCAGCACTCAATGCTTTCTCCCCGCTGAGCACTACAGCTGCATGCGAAAGATTGGTTGCAGCGGGTGGATTTGCCAATGTTGATGGTGCAAGACTGCTAGTGGTCGAAAAGTTTCGCTTCAGCGACTCTGCCACAGTGCTCGGTGGTGGTGCTCCAGGCCCAACAGGAAGGATAGTGTGGCTAGCAGAGATTAGAGACGCAATGCCTCCTCCAGCAGTAGGACCCTGACTCAGTTGTGGTGTGGCGGTGGTGGACCGTTTGTGCAAATCCAACTTCTGAATGATCCGAGCAGCATGCTCTCTAGATCCTTCAGCATCCCGTTCGACACTCATTACTCGCCGTGAAGCAGTGCCAACATCAACGCTTGCGCGGGTTGGCGCAACGTCTGCAGGCACGCTCAGCCCCCCTTGACTATCTTCTCTCTCATGCTCGGTAGACTTTGCCGCGAACTCTGCGGTGGGAGGAGTGATCGCAAATGCTGGATCGAGGCCTGAGCCTTGCGGGTTCTCCAATGCTTTCCTCTTCGCCATTTCAAAAGCAGCTATCCACTCCGTGAGCTCGCCTTGGGTTTCCGCTTGCATGATGACAGAAGTGTCCTTTGTCTTGACCTCGAGACAGAATCGTCGCTCCTCTTGAGGAGCAGGTCTGACGCTGCATAGCAGCACGCCTGTCTTCTCGCTTTCTTCTACTCCTCCGGATCTTGTCCCTTGTGTAAGCCAACCAAAAATCCCGCTCTTAACATAGAACCACCGCCTAGACCACATCGTCCGAGCTGGTTTGCCAGTGATGCTTCTCAACATCAGCCAACCTTGTTTCTCATTCTTCGCATCGTTCTGTAACTTCGACCCGTTCGTGACGCCCGTTGCACTCCCCGTGTAGGGGACCGTAGACACTGCATAATCCTCCATATCTCGACTCGGTTTCGTCATTGCCGCTGCACTACCTTCGATCTGCTTCCTCGCCGCCAGCAGCTCCCTCACGAATGCTCTTTCCGAGTTCTCCATCTCTTTACTCCACCCTCTCACCCGCTCCATCTCTCCCGTTGTCTTCGCAAATGACACTGCCGTCGCCTCCCTCCCCACTCTCATCTCCTTCCATTGCTCCGCGAACACCTTGACGATCAGCTTATCCAGCCCCGCCCGAATCTGCGGCGCAGCAATGCAGTAGTCGAACGCAGCCTTCTGGTACCGCACCCGCGCCTCGTGGACCTGAAACGCATCCTCGCGCAGACTGCTGGCTTCCTTCGTCTTGCTCTGCCCCAGGTAGCGCGCGAGCACCGCATCGAACGCCTTCTGACTGCTCTCCAGGGTCCGCCGCACCTCCTTGAAGTTCTTCACCTCATGCGCCAGGAAGGCTTTCAACGGCTCTACTACGGATCCGTCATACCGCTTCATCCCTCGGAATGTGTTGGTCCAGAACTCCCGCGCCCCCTCGCCGTACCGGCGCATCGCGAAAAGCGCGTAGTCATGGTCGAGCGCGGCTTCGCTGACGGTTGCGGGCGGTGTGCTGTTGGTTAGAAGCGCATTGACGAGGTTCTCGAGCGAGGAAACCTCGACAACAAGACGCTGCGCGGCTTTGATGTACCCTTCCAGCCAACGTTCTATCAGATCAATCTGCTCGCTGAAGTGGACAGTCGTGGCCCGGAACGTGGGCGAGTCGAGGGCAGCTTCTTTCAGACCCACGGGGATGAGCTGCAGTTCGCGGATGGGCTGGATGGTCGTCGGCGGGAGAGAGGGCGCGAGGTCTGACATGGTGGTTACGGCGGATCATGGAGATGGAGGCAGCATCGTGAGACGCGAATAAGATATATATCTCGCCGGAACAGAGTAAGTCAGCGGAGGATAGTCACACCATGAGGTTCCCCATTCGTTGTCGGACACTTTCCACCCCAGAGATCCACTTTCGTGTGGCCAAAAACTATGTTTAAGCAATGACGTCCTTCCATGCTAAAGAGTCGAGCTACATGTACAGCACAGAGCAAAGCATCAAATCAGCAAGTCATTGAATTTGTAGTAAGATTGATACACCTTTACAGTAGCTTCTTCCTCGCAGGGAGCATGTAAGCAATGCGCAATGTATCAAATTAGTCTGATTGATCAAATTGCAACGCCGCCATGCCGACTGCCCATGTGAATCGAAAAGGTAAAAACGTTCGCCGCACCATGCTCATGACAAAAGATCATGCTATGAATAGTCCACCATCTCTCATGTACACACATTACTAACATGATGCCTTCCGCGCCTGTTTGTTGAAATCCTGTTCACAATATGCCTCGACCTGTTGGTGGGGCACTGCTTTCCGCAATGCCGCTCGGTGCGTTGGAGCCTTCTTGTAGAGTGCTCTGCTCGATGACGCTCTTCTCGATTCCAGGAGGTTCAGACACGTTCTGCGTTGCAGAGCTGACGGAACTTTCAATCTTGTCCTGCGACGACGAAGTGAAGGACCAGGACTCATTGAATGTTTGCCGACTTGAACTACTGCCCCCACTTCTCTCGGCTGCGTTGTTGGAGTCATTCGAAGCAAATCGGGCCTGGAAGCTGGATCGTAGCGGAGTCGAGTCTTCTTGACCTCCTTCTTCTTGGGATGTCGCCAGCTGGGCGCTTTTCGGCATATCTCGGCTGTTCAATACTCGGTCTGGTAGCTTGATGTTGATGGTCTCAATCAGCGAATTCTTTCGTAGTTGCTCGAGTTGTGCAGCAGGATCCCAGTCGATCTGATCCGGCACACCCTCTGCAGGTGGTAATTCACCTTCACCATCTCTCTCGCTACCCCAGAATGCTTGTCGGCGGATTGGCGCTGGCGTAACGGGCAGACTCGGTCGCTCGACCTGTGAAGGGAAATCCGTCAAGATCAGACTCTCACGGCGGTGGTTCGCTTTTTCGATGAACTCCGTCACATCGGTCTCGACGGACGGTGACAGGATCTGAGTTGGTGCTTTGCTCGTATCGACTGTGGACAGAACCTGCACTCCTCCTCTTTGCTTTTGAGCAGCTGTAAGCGCACGAACGTAGCTATCAATGCCACTAACATCATCCCATACGTTCTTGTTTACGGCACCAAAACTTTGCCACGGCGCTTCATTGATCTTGATGACAGGAGTCATTGGCGGAAGGTCCTCCTTCTCCAGCGTCACTCCAAACTCATCGAGGCCAGCCATATCAAGGTCCGATTCAGATTCTTGTGGGGCCTGTGTCGGCGCGGGCTCGTCGTCAACCCATACTCTTGTTGCCTTCTGCTTCCGTTGCTCCCATGGGAAGATTGGTGGCGGTGTTGCTTCCTTTTTCGGTTTTGTCTCTGGTACAGAGTAATACATGTCCTTGGGTGGCTCGGCATATGAATGTGGCGGTCGGAAAGGCTTTGGATCGTTGTTGAACTCGTAGATTTGACTCGGAAAGTTGGCAGCCTCGGGTTTGGATTCGTGAGGCGGTGCAGAGCGCGTAGCATCCCATTCCATCTGTGGTGCAACGAAGATAGGCTGCTGGGGCTCAGGCGGTGGTGGTTGCTGTTGTGGGTCAAGTACAGGGTCTTCCGTTGCTTCAGTCATAGGTCCATCGATCTGAGCGACTGCCGGACCTATTGTCTGTTGTTCGCTTTGGTTTACATGTTGCTCCACACCCTGTTGTCCGATGGCTGCGTATTCATAGGTTGAAACCCTGAAATGTCGATCATATACAGCCCACCAACGACTCAGCAACTCTTGATATGATCCTCCAGCACCGTGTGCATTCCGGCCTTGCTGCCATGGTTTCTGACTTCCAATGAAATGCACCATCCTGATATCCCTCTTGAAATACCGATATGCCGGCTCGTATTGGTAGCTGCCACTGGGTGTGCAATTGTAGCTGAAGCTCAATCTCTTCCATGGCTTGTGTTCGAAATATTGATTGAGTAGACCTTGATCCGCCCCATCGAAGCTATCCCCGGCATTTGCGAGGGTGTGCAAAGCCCAATAGTCTCCCATATGTGGTGCTAGGACCATCACTCCCGTGTTGAAGATGTCTGGCCAACCTACATCAGGCGCTGCAGCAAAGGTATCTGGAAGATCAAAGAGCTCGTCTGGTGCTCGTAGAGCGACTACATCGGCATCGACGTAAACGATCTTGCGAAATTGTGTCTGGCGCCATAAGTTGATCTTGCTGAAGGTGTAGAGTAGGTCTGGTCGATTCATGAGATAGAGGTTTGCAGGATGGGGGTTGCCGATTCGATCAATGGTGATAACATAGTCGTAGAGTGACTGGAGGCGTCAAGTCAGTCAATCCAGGCCTCGAATCCGTATGAGATCGAGTGGACAGTAAGCATACCTGCAACTCCTTCACAGTGCTCGCCCGCAAGCTCTCCTGGTGTATCAGACATGCCAGCTTCTTCTGCGTCCCAGCATCTCGAAGGGAGTGTGAGAGGACAGCAGCACCTGTGGTAACGGTCAGCATAAGCCACCGTACGACCAGATAGCTTGCTCGTCAACATACCGGGTAAATACGAATCGGTCAATACCAGCTAGAGGAGCAATATCTTAGTATTCGCTTCTGCTTCAAGATCAACAGAGTATCTAGATATACTCACTGTGCAGTAAACATCCTCGGTTCCAGCCATTGCACCGTCTCGAAAGACGTTGTCTTTGTTGGACGAGTGGGAAGGCGGTCGAGTACAGTATGAGAGGCGGGAAGCTTCAGCAAGCCGGCGAGCTCGAAGCTCCAATCCCGCTATGAGCGCGTGATGTTGATCGCTGATCCCGGTGACGTATCTGGGGCCTTCAATACATGTACATTCGCGTGAGCCGCGACAAGCGAGCGAGTGAGGGGTCAGAGCAAGGGGTTTCAAGGATACATGTTCGGCATGAATGAGGAGTTCGACGTAAGCGGCATAAGTAAAGATTGAGGAGATGCAGGTAATAATGTAGTCGTCGACGGTCGACCATTCGAGTATCACCAGCGGGGTGTCTCACCTGGTTGCCATGAGGTGCGCATTGACCTTTCAACGTTTTCCTACGCCCACCAGTGAAACAGCTTTACGTGCGACATTCTGTAAGGCACACTAAGGCATCACTGTCTTCGTCCATGATATGGCAAACTACGGACATACAAGTACCTGATGCAATGTAGAGGTAACGAGTCATGAGGATCGTCTTGACGACTAGTCGGCAACAAGATCAACTCCACTTAAGCACGTGTATGTGATCATACGTGCCTCTCTGGGGATGGCAAGGAGTCAATCTTAGGCAGAAGATGAACCAACCGAATCTGCCCAAATATACCACCAATGCTCGATTCATTGACCAGCAGTACCCCGAACGAGACCTGGCAACTCCTACCGTGCTCGGTGTAATCGAAGATACTGCATGTCTATCAGCATATTCTATACTGTCGACTACAACGAAGGTTGAGGCTTGATAAAATGTTTGGAACACGGTGTAATGTAGTGCTACTCGTACACACCTTAGCCGGACTGTTCCTCATAAATCGTTCGTGTGCAAGGACTTCGTACCGCCGAATCAACAACGCCATCAGGTGGTCGAGACTGCTGTGCCTGTGCTCGTGCCCGTGGCATCCATGACGAGCGACGTACTTGATGGTGGTGAGAGTGGTTCGACCGAAGTATCAACTGTTGATTGTAATGAAGGGGTTCCGTCTGCCAGAGGATTACTCCATGCAAACATCTGCCAAATGAGACAGCCATTTGGGGTTTTGTCGCTCAAAACCATGGCCCGATCACCTACGTCTGTCATACTGGTCAGCAACGTTCTTGCCATTCCAATCTCCAGGCCCGAGTCTACGTACCGGATACTCCGGCAGTCAGTCTACGAGAACATTCCGATCCCAACAGGCGGAAAGACGATGGCGGAGGGCAATCGGATTGCGAGTAGTTGCTGTAGTAGACCGATAGTTCCATGACATAACCTGTATTTGGTGCTAGAGAGTCGACTAGCATGTGGATCGACCCGTTCGGTGCAGGATCGTAAGCATTCAACCCGCTGGCACTGACAGCAGGGTCCAGATACATGGTACTGTTACAGAACGCCCAAATTGCACTCAGACCATTATCGACATCGATGGTGGCTGGATTGGAAGAAGGATTGGGAAGAAAGAACAGCTTCTCCGACACTTCAGTGACCATCTCGTATATCCCACACCCGTACGCGGCGGTACCTCCAAATTTCCCGTACAGGCCCGTAAAATCTGTGTTGCAACCGTCGATCGTCCGGTTGAAGGATAGCTCGCATGCAAATTGGGGGTTCTGGAACGCGGCATTGGGACCACTTTGCTCGCACTTCGGATCTGGATTGTAAGCGATGGTGAGCTTCATCACGGAATTGCCAACGGTGCCTGGATATGATTTTGTGGTGTTGCTCGAAGGACTGTACCAAAGTATCGCTGTTTCGGAACAAAATTCCATTGTGTTCAACTGCCATTGTGTCAGTAAGTTTAGATAGGTGATATGTGAGGTTGTTATCTAGATACGCAGCACTCACGATCGCTTCGTCCCGATTCATACCTGTCCCCGATATGATGCTTGGTTCACATGTCAAATCTCCGCCCTCTTGAGGTTGAATGGACCAATTCAAACAACCACTGGTGATAACTCCACCTGAGGATGCGTTCCAGTAGGTCTCATTGTACTGACACGAATCGAGAACTTGGTTGAGGAAGTGGCTGCAATCGCCCGCATCCAGTATGGTCTCTCCGTTTAGCCCATCACACAACGGATTTGTCGTGACAGTTACATTGAAGTTCCCAATTACATCACTACCGAAAAGCTTGACAAGTGGCTTATCCTTTGTAACTGTCTGACCGGCCGTGATATTACAAAAGTATCCAATCGCGAGCGCATTGGTCGATACAAGCGTTATTTCCGGCGCCCATTCCCAGGGCTTGGGATGTGGCTGTGGATGGCACGAATTCAAATCGTTGTCGAAGACGATTGTGACCTGACTCTTGTATTCGGAGTATGCTGGTGTTGGAACATAAGAATCGGCTCGTTGTGTGCCGTGAGATTTGCTCGCTCGTGGTACTAGTAATGGTGCATGATCGTTGCGTGCAAATAGCCAAGCCAGATCAGCCAGACCGTAAGAAGCTGATGAAGTGGCTCTCGTAGCATCTTCAGTAGATGTGAAGACGACGAACCGCATCGTCGGTGTAAAGTCGTAGTCGCTTTCTGATTCAGACATTTGGAATGATGAAGTAGGTTCAAGTATGATCCTTGTGACCCTTGAACTGCTCGATCCATCACGACAAGAAGAGTCGGAAGGACGACATGTCGTAGCAATGCTACGATCATTTCTGGTCTGTACCAATCGCTGACTCCGCGTGGGTCCTAAGAGCGCCAGAACAAAGGTCATACAGGTGACCCGCATCATGTAACTACTAAAAGTCCGGATGATGTTCCAATAATGTAGGATTTTTTCGACAGGCGTATCAGTGAGCACTTCTATTGCCCCAAGCTGTGTTATGGATGGCTGATGCTGGCCTCTGAAATAAAGCAACTGCTTTCTGGACACGTTGCAGGGTCAGTCCGCACGTCCGGCAAATTGGCGAACAGGGTAACGGTCTGGAAGGCAGGACGACTTGGGACATCCAACGGGTGTAGATTGTTGAGCACGTCTGGCCTCAACCAAGGATTTGACCAACCTGATCATCAGAAAACCCTACTCACGGTATCAGCAGTGGCAGAGGAAAACAGCTTACGTCCACGACTGTTCGTGGCATCAACGCAGCAACACTTTTATGAGCTGTCACTTGCGACATTTCGTATGACTAGCCACTGATGTGGTGACACACTCATGCACAATTCACTCTGCAACTTCTGTATGTGTTCATGACACTGCACTCAAATTGGCGTGGCCTCAGCTTGTGGCAGATCAGACCTGTCAGAAGTGAGATGTGTCACATGGAAAGTCTGCTTCGATCATGCAAGGGTGCAGTGTGCCTGTCCTGTAGCTACATTACTATCAGTATCGTACTTCGTGGGAATGTGAGCTGTTGGGGAGTCTGGAAGCTTGATACTGCGGTAGTGCAGGGCGCGTATTTATGCATCTTGACACTCGCAAGGGAATGAATTTTGGCGGTCGAGGACACATCTACCACACGTGGCCACCGCTTCCAGCAAGTCTGTAGTGCCCTCAGTTTTAATGGAATCGTTCGAAAGGCGCAAGTCCACCATTGTGTTGTTCATAATCTTGCGATGATACTATGAGATTCATATCTTCGTCAGTGGGGCTTCAGCTCTGGACTGTATTTGCTGTGCGTCCGCAGAAAGCAGCTGCTTACACACTTGGCCACAGCTGCACCACTTGGCAGGTCGATGCCATCAACGTCGCCGTGGGAGAAGCAAAATCCATGGCAGAATATGCTTCCTGGAGAATGAACACGAGCGATCCGCACAATGGTCCCATTGCTCAAAAGCTGCTAGGCGACAGTCCAAAAAGCCATGAAAAGTTTCGAGGTATGAGCCGCCACAGATATACAGGAGTCCGAGTCTTGACTGACGCAGTTTGGGCCCAAGCTGCCATGGATGAAATCGCCCCAACTCTGGGCAGCTATACGGGTCGTTTTGACAACCAGACACTCAATGACAATACCGTCGTCATCAAGTGTAACCAAGAAAACTTCGCCATCCAGAATCATCGCGTGCACGACCAGGACTTTGCATCAATGACGAGCATGGAAACTGCATCGGATGGAAAGCTCCCTTGTGACGACCCCGATCTGGTAGCATATACGTACGAAACTGGCTACAAGCACTCTGGTCCCGAATGGGCCATCATGCTCTGTGCCGATACCCATTCGAAGTCGGCTTTCCTCTTGCCCACTACGATGGGAGTTGGATGGCGTAACAATCGGTGGAACGGAATGTCTCTGGACCACATCCACCACACTTATCTCACATGTGTAATTCTTCACGAAGTTCTGCACGCTTTGCGTAATACACCATGTATGTTCAGAAAATCGTCGATCGTGATTGGAAACATCAGTCTGACAGGCATTCGTGTAGTACCAGGCAGATTACCCTCTGGATCATCTCAAAAATACTCTTGGGCTAGCATGATTGCGTTAGGTGACCATGACAAGGAAGCGAACGCAGATTCTTTCGTACTTATGGCAGTCGGTGAGTCATTCATTCTCAGTCTTGTACACATGACTCGCATCCTGACAAGAACAATCGTAGTGTTGTGGCTCAAGAGGAATACCGTCATGCCTGAGAATGGCACAATGGGCGCACCATTCCATGTCAGGGACAGGCCAGGCAAATCACCCCACGACGGTCATCCTTAGGTTGATCTTACCGGCGTATGCGCGCAGTGCTGGATTGCTGATTGATCGCCTCGAGTCGGAACGAGTGGCGGAGCTGCTTGTGTCCAGTGGCGAGCATGTCTTCGAATTGTTCAAGACCTCTCAATCCGTCAGTCTCTTTCCTCTTCCTTCTGTGGTGTGCTAGATAGTCACGGTCAACACTTCCAGCTGAGTATCTCGCGCTTTATGTGCACCTTCTAAACATCATGGATAGACACCACGATGTCTTGAGGCCATTCTCGAATTTGCTTCCATTGAGGCTGATCTCCGGAACTGTTCAGTGTTTGACCACCGTATTCATCTCAAGCAGTGCTTAGGACTCAAAGGTAGGTGACCATACATCATCAACTTCGCCGGAGGAGTCTCTTAGGCAGAAGCCTATCTCGACTGGACATCACTGGTAGTCTTATGTCTTCAGAAAGCTCCTGGAATCCATGAGATCCTTGACAGTGAGAGCAGCAAAGTCGGAAGATCAACGACCGAAACACTTTGTGCATAATTCATGTATCTTACCTGGAGGCAAGGCAAGCTCTTAATGGTAGTGTTGGACGTTCGTCCAACTGTGTGACGCAGGTAGGAAGGTTGCGCCACAATGTTGCGCCTCATACAATGTGTCCCAGGGTCCCCACGCGCTCGATTCGCATGGACCACCATGATTAAACGCGACAACATCCACAAATAACACACTCTCCGCTTCTCAGTATTCTTACTTCTTGTACCTCAAGCAGAAGTCTTCTTCTTTCCGTCTCTTTCACACAAGCTAAGACAGCAGCTTGGCTGTACTGCTGTTAGGACTACCAGACGCGTTTACGCATACATGATCAACGCCTTGTCCACTTCAACTTCGCCGTTACTGAGTGGTAACTCTACATTACCTTCGAAAGACTCGAAAATAGCCATGGAGCCTAGCAACCAAACGCGCCGGGTCCTGGGCGAGGTTTCTCCCAATGTCAAAGCTGTTGTACAGTCGTCGAAGAAACCAATGATGGGCAGCCCACTAAAGAGAAGCTTTAATGCAATGGTAGAGCAGGGATCAGGATTCCAATATCTTAAACGCAGACGAAGCTCTTGCGAAAATGGCTTGGGATCTTTGGGGAAACCGCAGCAAGCTCTAGGCTCTCCACAACGCGTCTTCAAGAGCCCTGTTGTTGAAGAACTGCCTGAACCTGAACCACTGTCAGAAGATGAACCAGTACGCGATTGCCCTCTGATTACGCTGAATATCCAACTAACTGATTGATTGTAGCTCTTGCCAGAAGTTAACGATCTTAGCATACCCCAAATCCGAGAACCTTCCCCTACCGAACCGAATACCCCCAGCTCGTCGAGGGACGAACGACACGAGAACCAATCCTCCTCTCTCGACAGGAAATCATTCTCCTCCCTGATCAATTACGAACCTTCATCGCAAACCTCTCAGCTACGTGGCAGCGGCACACTCTCCCCAACAACGTCTCACGCCGAGATGCTCCGATTACGTCTTCGCGTCGCGATGTACAAGGTCCGGACAAACCAAATCGAGATCCCCTTCGATCAGCTCGACGATGCTACACAACAGCAACAGCAGCAGAACGCGACCAGCCGGGCGGTAGAGGAGGCCGTGGCGCAGCTCCGACGTGAAGCGCAACTCGATCTTGCCCGACGACAAGCAGCGAACACGGACGCTACCACGATGAGTCAGCGCGTTCCTCCGCTGAAACTCCTGCCCGCTCCGGTCCTGCTGCCAACAGCATATAGTTCGCGCATGATTTACGAGTCCAGCACGCTGCCGAGCTCGCCTCCTGTCCTGCCGTCACCAGTGCGGAGGGCGGAAGGGACGCCGCAAACATCGAGAATGATGGAACCGGACTTGACTAGTAGTGTTGTGAAGGGCCGAGTTGCGGAGGGATTGCTGGGACTACGAAATGCTGCCTAGATCATGATGGGTTTGGGGATGCAAATTGCTCGCTTTGCTTTTGATGATGTGCAGCGTAGACATGATAGTAGAATCTGCATGGTTTTTATACGGACGAATGTTATACAACGTTGCTAGCAGTAACTGCTCGTTTTGCTTCATCGTTGATTTGATCTTTCGTTCGACACACCGGTACAGCTAAGTTGGGACCGAAGATGTTAGACTGCTACCTATGTGGATGCTCTGAATTGAGCACTGCTTGGGCAAGACTTGCTGCCATGTGCGAAGGACAAAAGTCGGCAGGCATACCCTTACAATCGCAACAGATCACAAACACTATGAAGCGTGTAGGAAGGGAGGATAAAGTTGAAGTTTTCGTGTCATGCATACGTTGGTCGACAATGTGACTATCATGCATTTTCCCTTTGCATCAGAAACGCCTCGATCCCAAACGCTTCCCCATGGCCACGTGAGCTGGAAATAGACTCCGCGAAATGGTTATACCACTTTCTAGTACTCCTGAGCTGCTGGCGCCTCGCCCTCCTGTGCTTCTGATGCCTGTGCCTCTTGAGCTGCAGCCTGAGCCGCGGCAGCCTTTGCGCCGTAGTCCTGAGAGTTTGGTGCCTGGATGGGTGCCTCTTCTTTGGGCTCAATGATGGTAACGGAATCTGGCAGACCCTTTCCACCAGACTTCTCGCCGGCAGGGTCGTTGGGCGAGGAGGATGCGCGCATGATCTTGACCTTGATCCCGAGCACACCTTGTCGGAGCAGGACGTGGCGAGTGGCGTGGTCGATGAAGTCGTTGGCCGGTTGACCGGAGTGGATCATGAAGCCATCAGTGAACTTCATGGACTTTGCACGGGCAGCTCGAAGCTTTCCAGAAACGACCACCTCGCAACCCTTGGCACCAGACTCCATGATGAATCGGAGCACACCGTAGCATGCACGGCGGACGGCAAGACCGTTCAGGAGCTTGTAGCGGAGAGATTCACATTGAGCAACGGCAGAGAGACCACGAGACTGAACCTTGGCTGCGTAAAGGGAGACTGACTCTGGGGGGAATCGGAATCGGTGTGTAATCAAGCTGGTAAGCTGTTGTGGTGTCAGCATTTCGTCATTACTGTCGATTGACCAGACATATGTACCTCGCGGATTCTTCGGCCTTGCTCGCCGAGGACCTCTTGTGTGTGGGTGGCACGGATGATGATGTCGGTAACGGTTGGCGTGACGCGGACCTCAACACCAGAGTAACCTTCCTCAGCCAGCTCACGCTGGAAGAACTCGTTGAGCTCGGCGTAGAAGACACCGTCCGCAACGAACTTGCGGCGCTTGGAGATGTTGGCGCCGCTCATGGCCTGAGCCGGAGCCTCAGTCTTCTGCATGATGGGTGGTGTTGGTCGAAAACTGTAGATGTCTCTGTCAGCTCTTACGTTCTCGTCAACTTGAAATTGTGCTGCATTCGCTGCTCTGCTCCTGCTGCTCCTGCTACCACAATACTTCTCCGAGCTGCCGCTGAGTATTGAGTCCAATGTCCTTTACCAACCGAAGGTATTTGTGGTCTGTTGTACCCTCCAACCAGTCACGCGCCTGCTGCATTGCTTTCCCATGTTCCTCAATTACTCCTCGCTCCCAGCTGTCCTCCTCATTCTAATTCTTCCGAGTTTCACATGAGTTGTGGTTGATCTTCGAATTGTGCAATCGCACTGTACAACTCGGACAAAGGAGCAGCAGCAGCAGCAGCGAACATAAATCTCGCTAGAGATTTTAGATTTCGTCCCGACTTACCTGCGAAGTGATCGAGAGTTGTTCTTGACACAGATGTGGTGGGGCGCGTGTCGACTGAAGTTGGAAGCGTATCGTGCGGCAACATTTCGAGTGTGCCAAGACCATGAATTTGTCGGAGCTCACGCTCGCAATGCCGCGTCACGTGAAACTACAGTTCCGATCCACATCTACAGTACGTGTATAAATCACTTTCGATACATTATGAAATGCGTGACTCCAGAACTTCCGACGCGCTTCAATGGTTGAACCCCAGAACACTCGAATGGGCTACATTGAATCGCCGGACTGTTAAGCGGCTTTCACAAGGTACACCAAAAGTGCGTGTGACAGAACAAGATACTATCTCGATTCGAAACGTGGAATGGTACCTAAGGTCACCACCCTACAATCTATGATCACAGAAATCCAGGCTCTCGTCAGAACATGGACTTCCAGAATCTCAATTCTTTCTCGCTCTCACTACCCATAGGGGGTCTCGTCGCATACCCATCCATGACATCAGGCCTTGCAGTCCGGATGAAGAGGAGCCTTCCTGGCTACTCGAAACCCCGTTGCTCAACTCCACAATCTCAATGTCTTGCCAGCCGGCGAAGTGCAGGAAATCGCCAACCATCAACAAGCGCTCCTCTTCCTGAATCCGTAGCCACCGACTGATAGCCTTCGTGGGAAAGCACCGGTTGCTTATGGTCAAGTGTACTGTCCCACCCACTTTAGTGGCTGTCAGAAGGCTTTTGAGGACCTCAACAGGTTGCGTAAGGTAATCAGTCGAGACCACGTTCGTCGACGCATCCAGTCTATCACTCTCGGCTGCCCCTATAGCATGGGCATCTGTCAATGCGGTGGCGATATCAGCATTCGCGTTCAGATCTACAAGCAATCTTCCCGCATTCAAGACTGTGTTGGCCTGAAGTTCAGCATCGTTCATCCCCATTCCTGTGACCTTCAGCTCGCCCTTTGCGGCCGCCTCCTCGATGGCCTTTGGATAGTGGCTCACCCAGCTTGAGCAGAAATCGAGCACGCGCCCTTTCCGAGGCAATACACTGTCGTAGTACTCTCGCAAGGATGCTATTGCTGCATCATCGATATGCGTGACAAAGCGTGGCGAGCTATAGAATGACGAGTCTGAAGACGAATCTTGTCGTGTAAAGTCCGAGGGATTGTAAGGCCATGATGTGTGACGAGGAGCATATTTCTTTGTCGGCCACGCCTGACTTATGTTTGACGAAGATGTCATTGTTCTGGATGTTGTGGATGAGAGTGTTGCTGCTAGCAGAAGCCCGCTGGCTGAGAGCCCAAGCAATGGAATTGGTCGAAACAATGGACGAAGAACTGGCAGCATCTGATCTTTAGGAAGTCGAGGATACGGATAACAAATTCTTCTTCGATATGGATACAGCCTGCAGCAATTAGATGCTTATATCATTGCTCTTCTCGTATAAGCAAAATGTCCATGACGTTCACATACTGCACTTCACTTCACTTTGTATAGCTTGGTATGCCACTTACTGCTTGAGTGATAAGATATACGCGCTTGGTTTTCTTGCCTCTCCACCCATCCCTTTCGAACGTCGATGCTATACTAGGTCTGAAATGCAACGAGCTCGAGAATCGTCTAATCTGAATGATGATCAATGCTGTTGCTGAGATGTACGAACAGATAAGTACATGTGATGTGCCTTCCGAGTCTTCTCTGTCCTTGCTCCTCTCTTTGTCAACAATCTCACATGAACGAACGGGCTCTTTGACACGAACCAATATTCCTTCCTAAACTTGCTGCTCTCACACTGCTGACTACCCAGCGCCGAAAAACACACCTTTATACCTGAAGCGGTCGTGCACATCGACCTCGAGGTTCTCTGTCTGTTCACGTCTTTAATCTGACGTTCTCTTATCGTCTCGAGCATCCCATGAACATTCCACATGGCTTCCACGAAGATGGACGAGTTCATCGCTCTCATCGGCGGCGAGGAGAATCTGCCGACTAAGCTCGAACCTCTACCAGACATGAAGACCAAGAGTCAGACAAAGGTCTCCTCAGATCCTGACGATGTCTACACTAATCTTGATCATGTCAAAGAATATCGTATGGCCGGAGCGAGTCAGAGGTCTTCCTGCCTCCCCATCCGAAACAGATCCAGCGTTATGCTTTCGACGACGAACGGTGCAGGTGGCATAGACGGAAGCCTAGATATCGATCCCCGCTGTGGTGAGGCAGCTCCGCATGGCATCACGTTTTGCCCTTGGCAACTGGTCAGTCGCTTCTGCTACCGGTTTGTTGAACGACAATGGCAACAGGCTCTTGCTTCAGCATTCTTTGACGGTAACAAGATCTGGGACCGTGAATGGGATCTGTAAGTACCATCCTTTGTGTGCCGTGACTGTTCGTGGTCAAGCATTCATGCTCTGTGATGGGCAATACTCCAAAGCATGCACAGCTTGCGAACATTCCTGCTGGATCTTTGTTGGCATTGGCATATGGGCCCGCGGGTCCCACCCATATAATGCTGATCAACTCTCTCCAGATACTACATCCACTCCGATCAAAGCCCTATCGTGAAGCCTACAGTATTTGTCCCCGAATCTCAATTCCAAGTCGTTCTCGACGAGATCAACAGGGAATTTCCGGACGCAAGCATTGCCATTACCGAAGACCTACGAAACGCTGGCTTTGCTCCCGACTTCGACGACTTGCGACCAGAACATCGCCCGCGTTACCTCGGTCGCTCAACCTCTCGAGCTCAGCACGAACATTGGGTCAACGTAGCCACAGTTCTGACCCAAACTCCCGACAACATGGGAGATGACCGATCGTTGCAAGCCTTCAAGGCCAAGATGGCTCAGATTACCGAGCTGACCCAGAAGAAAAAGAACCAAAAGAAAGCGTCCGCTCACCAGAACCGCTTGGTCGCGAGAATGGAAATGTCCCAGCAGAATATCCGCGCTCAGCAGTACTTGGGCCTCCTACCAAACAGCGTAGAGTCTCCGGTTTTAAGCAAAGCAAAAGTCTCCAGTGCTGCCAGTAACGTTATGGCTCCAGCACCATTCCCGTTCGAGCAAGAGCCCATTATTATTGCGTTTGATGTTGAGGCGTGGGAGAAACCTCCACGTCCGATCACAGAAGTCGGCATCGCGACTCTGGACACCCGTGATCTCAAGAACATCGCGCCCGGTCGTGCTGGGGAAGAGTGGCAGAAAGTCATCCGCGCTCGGCATCTCCGCATTCTCGAGTACAAGGACGTGACCAACCACAAATACGTCCAAGGCTGCCCCGAAGCATTCCAGTTTGGCGAGAGCGAGCTGGTCAGTCAGGACCACATCGCGCACGTCCTCGGGACATGTTTTAAGCAGCCCTTCAGCAAACCCGTCACCGCCTCCTACCCGCTTTCAGACGAGATACGCAACATCGTCCTCCTCGGCCATGACATCTCCGGGGACATCAAATACCTATCCCAGGTCGGCTTCGACGTCACCAACCGATCCAACATCCTCGAAGCCATGGACACGACGGTCATGTACCGCTCCTACACTCGTGATCCCAACCCATGCACTCTCGGCGCCGTCCTCGCCGACTTCGACCTCACCGGCTGGCACCTCCACAACGCCGGGAATGACGCCGTCTATACGCTCTGGGCTATGCTGGCCATCGCCGTGCAGAGCGCGTGTCAACGCGACGATACCACACGCGCGGAAACTCTTGCAGAGACCATACGCGTCAAAGCTGAGCGTGCAGCGGCGGAGGCGAAAGAACGCGTTTTCAAGGATGCTGAAGGCTGGGGGACTTGACGGGCGAAAGCAAGGAGGATACGATGCGGTATCCCATAAGCTCAGCCACTTCCACACATGTGATTGATATTGTAGCATAGCCATGCGGCCGCGACAATTTTGTGACTAGTGATGAGACCACGACCGACGAATGATGCTATGCAAGGACTCTTGAGGGGTTTTCGAGTCATGCGAAGGAGTCGAAAGGTGAAGGAACACCTAGAAGAGAACCTTCTTAGAATTGGTGATGTGGGTGTACTCTACCACAAAAGCGCGTGTAAGAATAAGCCAGTGTATCAACATCTCATGCTGCGTTTTGTCATACGATAGCTCATAGCTCGTGACGGTATTACACATGACATGTTAGAGAGGAACGACGAAGGATCATAACAACATGACCATGATTACTGCCCTTCGGGCTTTATTGCCGGATTACCCTATACATGTCCCCATCACCATCAAGTTCTTCAGATCCACCTTGGCGTGTCCAAATCTCGGCGAACCGCTCTTCCCCCATGCATCTGCCGTTGCACGCTCTGCTCCTCCTCCTCACGCAGTCGACTTCGATCCTTTCGCTTCCCCCGTAAACCCTCCCACCACCCCATTCCGCGCGCCACGAGACTGCCACTTGCTTTACGCCGCACAGCCTTGAACTCGAAGCGGCTGCGATCCAGCTTCTCACGGAAGCCGGCGGCGGTGGCGGGGCGGGGCATAAGAGCGGAAGCCGATGTGTTGCCCGAATATGATCGTGGTATTGAGTGACCAGGATATGGCTGGTTGGTGGCGGACGTGAGGCCGAGAGAATGTGGTGCTAGGCTCATTATCGGTGGTTGTGGCACGAACGGATGGTGGGGAAAATCGAAGCTGGGTTTGGTGTAGCGGACGGAAGACTGTGTGCTCGAGTGACGGTGAGGTGTTGAGGACAACGATGGAGGTGTCGGTGTACTATAGGTCAGGTCCGCGAAGGTGGCTTTCTTCTTGTTGGGAGTGCGAGCTCGATGGCCATAGGTTGCGGGCATCAATGATCCGGTCGTGAGGTGCGTCACGTTGTCTGCGCCTTTCATCACGATCCCATGAAGTCGTGCGGCATGCTTTCGTGGAGAAGAGTCAAGCGCATTTGTTAGGTCGCGTAAATCAGCTTTCTCGCCGCGGCGGAAGTCGAGCGATTGCTCTCTCGGAGCGGTGAAAGCCCGGCCTTGAGTGAATGAAGTTTTGTGGCCAAGGGTATTCGTTCTTCCTGGCGACGAGATCGAACGCTGCTGGAACGGGGGCTGACGCAGCTTCGGTTGTTTTTCTGACCTGTGTCTTTGAACGCCTTTGCGCCTTTCTTCAATTGCTGCAGCGACTTGAGCAACAGAGTTTGGAACCACGTCGAGAGAGTTGATATGGATGAGGATGATTGGTAGTTGTACGGAGACCGCTTTGGTATTGGAGAGTGACGCGGTAATGTTGAGAAAGAAGCGTACTTCGAAATAATTACCACAATGAACGGTTGCGTGTCCGCGTGGAAGCTCGAGGCTGCACGTTCTCGTCTCGGACTTGTGGGCTTGAACACCATCCCAGTCACTTGAACCACTTCGAAAGCTATGAGTCGTCACAATTGATCGATGGTTCTCTTCAGGAACACGCGTCTGCTTCATCGACTGCTCGCCACTGGCGGCCAATCCATGTTTGTATATTAAGATGTTCTGTTCCAATTCAAGATCGAGTCTTCTTAGATTCTTCTGGCTCTTGTTGGTGAGGTGGATGTCAACAAAGATACTGCTTCCACTGACCCAAACCTGCCGATGTAGTCCAGCTGTGAGTCTGATACTCTCTCTTCCGTTCGTTTTGGGCACCTGGTACTCATCCGACACTATCAGTGGGCTTCGCAAGCATGTCAGTGCTTTCTCCGGATCGTATGTTGGCAGGATCTGGATTTCACGAGAACTACGAACTGGTCGATATGGTCTGCCATCGACTCGAACGAAAGCGGTTACACTTAAGAGGAAGATTATGGATGCTTTGGCTGATTTGAAAGGAGGTGCGCCGGTATCCAGTGGCAAAGTAAGAATGAACGGTAGCGTTGAGCAGGAGGAGACCAGCTTCCAGCTCTTGTCACCGGGTATTGGAAGACTACCTTCCTCAATCATGTTGGTAGGTGGCGGGTGCTTCATATCTACCAATTCTGTGCCCAAAGCCAGGAATGGTGATCGACGGTCTCCTACTTCCTCGTACCCGAGGAGATCTACTGAGATGCCGCAGAGTCGAAGCATCTCCTTATGTCGAAGATCTTTATTACCATCCACGATGATCTTGACCAGACCTTCTACGGTACCGCCTCCAACGAAAATTGGAGCTGTCGCTTGCACATCGACTTCGACTCGGTGATGTGGAAATTCGCGGTACTCGAGTATGTCGATCGGGGGCGGGTTTCGAATGCATGTTCTGGAAGGCATGCGCCGTCGTGCAAGTTGCTGCGTGGAGTCAAGTCGCAATTGTGCCTCTTTCACCGGCGATCGTCCTCTGCCACGAGTCGCAATGGTCCGAGGACCAACCAACGATGCAGCCGGTAGAGGTGCAACATTTGCAGGAGAGTTACGAACATGCCCGAAAGAGTGTTGACGTGCGTGGGTCTGGGATGATGAACGCCGTGGAATGCTCGCATGGGGTATGGTGTAGAAGCTCGGCTGTTCTGGGGTCGTCGAATAGGACGAAGATGATGGAGGAGCAGCCTCCGGAGGTCTGACATACACAGACGGGGAAGTCAGATCCGGTTTCTTCTTGACGCTGTTTGAATTTGCGCGTCGAAGCAATGAGTGACGCTTCGTTGCGGCGATATTTGGCAGGCTGGGCTGATACCGCATGTGTGCACCAGATCGTCGCGCCAGTACATCGAGCAGACTCGGCTCCGTGATCTCGCGAATATCTGATAGTGGGCGAGTTGGCGGGGCGGTGGAGGCATCCGGATGTCGAGTCGAAGTTGAAGTGTCCGAACTTCCAGCTGTTGCGGGCCTGGTACTTTCGAGTCCAAGCAACCAGTCTCCCATGCTTGCGATCGTTTGACGCGAGACATGGTCGCTGTGTTGATCCGGATGTCGGTGCGATGTTTTCCTTCGAGATGAGTAGCAAGAGCATTGCGAGCAGTCACGTTGACAATATGGGCTATTGGAAGTGCTCGTACTTGCTGCGAGGAGTTGTTGCCATGCTGATTCTTTCCTTGTATTGGATATGAAAAGGCCAAAGACGTCTGTTGAGGACGGCGAGCATTACATTCTCCCACACCCATTATCCGCACTTCTTGTTTTACCTCAATGATCCATTAGCCATTCTTACCTGATCTCGCCTCTGGTCTACTGCTGGTACTGTATGAATCGAGACTCTGACCCTATGGCAGGCCTTGGCATTTTAGCAGTCGTAAAAGCAGTCAGCTGAAGTGGCATGATCGTACAAAGCCACCGCCACTCAGGGTAAACCTATCGTGTTCTCACCTTGAGGGAGACATCTCGCGACTCTCGAATGTGAGAGCTAATGTACACATGATCAGTCCATACCCTCGATATGGAGCACACATGGAGTCATGATTCGTCGTTTGCGCGACCAGCAAGTCGGATAGTTTGATAGCGCTCAACGACAGCCGTTGCAGATGAGGCAACACTGGCACATTTACTGCCTATTCGGGCCTGGCGTCAGACGAATACCTCCCCTGCTGCAGCTGGAAAAATGCTTGGCTGTTGATGCCTGTCGAGCTGACGGGAGTACGACGTTGATGGAGGCGACATGTCCTCCAAGCATAGATAGAAGATGTGTTGAATGGGTGGTATAGACGCACTCATAAGATGAAGTGATAATCTCAGAGACGGCACCACTGCTTCTCCCGCGCTTCCAGAAGCAAATAGTGTCTCCGAAAGCGATCTGAAGCATCGACATCTCAAGGCGGGGATGCGCCTGCCCGACGCAGCCTAGCCGAGACCGGGCGGCCACGCGTGCAGGGATCGAGTTCTCCGCATTTCTTACTTGAAGCGGATGGGCGGTCGTGCTGTCGTCTTCCATTCTAACCGGTCCGTCCACGTACCATACAGAATTTTCCCCCGGCCGCCCCGCGTGATCGGATGGCTCTGCTCTGCGATACTTCTGACGTATTTTCTTTACCTCACGTTTGCCTACTCTCTTCCACCAACCCTTATCTTTCTCTGTAGCTCGTCGTTCCATTATCAATCTTTAAGCGCCAGAGCCCGACACGCTGGCTGTCCATGTGTCTTTAGCGCGTTCGTCTATTCTTTCGGTCTAAGTCGTTTAGGGTTCGGGTACCTGCAGATGGGCGAGGACAGCGACATGGCCGTCGCCGGCAAGACAGAAGCAGAGCCGCGCGATGGCACGCCCAGTTCCATCGAATCCACGCCCGAGCAGGAGGTCGAAGCAGATGCGTCTGAGCAGACCGCACAGCCCCAAAAACGTAAGGGTGGGCGCAAGCCGGTGGGTCGAATCAGTGCTGTTGAAGGGAACGAGGTCAACGCTAACAAATGCCAGATATATGCGACGTCTGAAGAACGCAAACAACGCAATCGACAAGCACAAGCTGCGTTTCGAGAGCGTCGGACCGAGTATATCAAACAGCTGGAGGCTACGATCAAGCAGAACGAAGAAACTCTTTCAACGCTCCAGCAGAGCCATCGCACAGCTGCGGACGAGTGTCTGATGCTGCGCTACAAGAACTCGTTGCTGGAGCGGATTTTGCTCGAGAAAGGTACGATCACGAAAAGAACTTCTGCTGCTTCAGTCACTTATCTCCCGCAGGCATCGATGTTCAGGCAGAATTGCAGATCAAGACGGGCAGCCCGGTGCTTGGTACAGGTTTCAGCCGACCGGGCTCGTCAAGCTCTCATGTCCAAAACTCTCACATTCCTCTGCAAAGGACGGCCGTGAAGCGACAACATGCGCGATGGTCAGGTGGTCCTCAGTTCCTCCCAAAGCTCGCTCCGGGTGGCACGAATCCCGACACAGCTAGCTACCCAACATCATCTCCTCAAGGACACCCAACGCCATCTTCTCATGCATCATCGCCAAACAACTTACAGACAAGGTCGCCACTGGCCGTACATCAAGGTGGGATGACCCCACCGTCGGGTAATGTACTTGCTCAGCCTCAACAGCAGCAATTTCCTGGTTTCGGCCGACCTTCACAGCAGCAGCCGCCTAATCAAGCATTCTATGCCGCCCCGCAACAGTCTCCACAGCGTCCGGGATCTGGGAAGCATCAGAGCAGCGCAAGTGCTGTTTCGAGCCACTCAGGTGCCAGCCAGCATAGTATGAACCCCTCGATGAGCCTCCCGACTGTTGGAGGCAATGGCAATGGCATCCCTCCAGCCCAACCAGCATACTACTCAAGCCCCTTTCAGCGGCATATCGATCAGCTCGGCAAGTTCCCCCCTCTCCCACTGATAGAACTTTGTTCGTCCTAGGGTTGATTTGTGAATACAGAGCAGGAGTACGACACCCAAGAATCGCGATCGATGCTTGACGGTCCCGACCAAGAAGACACCTCGCCGGTGGACGTACACGCATACCCGCCGTACCACGAGCAACAAGTCCGGCAGCAGCCACATGATTATTACCAGCAGGCGTTGGGCAGCCTAGGCGAGCAGCAACAACAGTATCAGCCCGGCGAAGTGATCCCGCCAATGTCGGGCACAGTCGATGGACTAGACGTGCCGCTGGATGCCATGGATCAAGTCATAGACCCGAACGATCCGATGCTAGATGCAGACCCGTTCGGACTTTCCGCGAGCATGCACTATCCTACATCATATGCTGTCATGCACCAACACCAACAGCATCAGCAGCACCAGAGGCAATAGCCGCATGGGGGAAGCAATGACAGAAATTGCTACGAGCCTCTGCGCACGAACCAGCACAAAATTAATTGACGAGCCATGGCCATGAACAGAAGACTTCTTTACGCAAGCGTAGCATAGCATTGGAGCGAACAAAAATTGGGTTGAGGAAAGGTTCAGGGCTGAAGCGGGAGTCCTTGCCTGGGTGCTCTTAGCAAGGTGTTTTGGGAGCTGTACCTATGGACTGTTCACTGAAGTTCATTTAGCATGCACGTTTGTCGACCTTTACGGTGTGATAGCCATCTTTCTTGCAACATATTTTAGCATCCCCATGGTCAAAACGCAAACCACATATGAGTGTGTAGGCATCACACGTTTGTATGCCCTCTAAGCGCGCCAAGGACGGGACAGCCGTCGCCCACTGCACCGCTTGAGCGAAAAACGGAAGTTGAGCTTGGACCCTCCTTTCTGTATTCACCTCGCATTGATCGATGGCTTCCTCGTGACTTTTCTCCTGCGCGCATCCAACATGTCAGCAATCGCCAGCAAGGTATGTTGTGACCCTCGCCCATCAGATGGTCCCCCAAGAGCCTCGAGACGTCCCAATGTCCAGCTCGAGGTGATGCGAATGCTCGCCTCGTGCTGGTTGTTGTCGTTGCCATGATGATCGTCGGACCACCTAGCCAAGAATTTCGAGACTGACTTTTTGACCTTTCTAGAACCTGTACGAGCTCCTGGGTACGACCTTCCACCTTACCAGACTTCGCGGTCGATGACCGCATGCACGCGAAGTCCCCGACGATGGCTGAATTGCAACTAACATGAGCTCGAAGGTAACGACCTGGAGCACGACCCCGATCGGCCCGCCGACCCTCCAGTCAAGGTCGCTGACAAGCCCGCCCCTCGTGCCGGCAAGCGCAATGCCACCGAGGCCCCAGCGCCGCGTGCAGACCCTTTGAGGCCGTCGGAGAACGCCCGTGGTGGCAGAGATCAAGGTGCGTTGGAGCTAGGAAGGTGATATTGGAGGGGTGGGAAGAATGCTAGGCGCGCATCACGTGTTGTATAGGCTTGTGCCGTAGATGGTGGAGGATGTGAACATTTGGGATAAGAAGCTCACACATGCGATTGCAGGAAACCGTGGCCAGCGAGATGATGGTGCCCGTGGAGACCGCCGGACTAGAGGTGTGTTTTGCTTCTCGGAAGGTCTTACACACCAATCACTGACAATCTTCAGAGCCGCGCGAGTACCGTGGTGATGGACCCCGTGGAGGTCGTGGACGAGGACGTGGTGGCCGTGGCGGACGCGGTGGTGCCCCTCGCGATGACCGTCACTCCCACACTGGCATCGGGTTGGTCACTACTCACGCGATTGTATTTGACCTTGCTGACCATGTCTAGCGACCACGAGAAGCAGGCCGCCGCTGGCTGGGGTGCTGAAGCCGATGGCCAAGCCGAATGGAACGACGAGAAGGCCGGTGATGCGATTGCCTCTGCTGAAGCTAAGAACGCTGAGGGGTTTACGCCAGACACTGGTGCCGCCGATCCAGCTTTCAGCAATGGCCCAGACCGTGAGACCGGTGCCGATGATGTCGCTCCCGAACCGGAGGACAACACCAAGTCTTACGACCAGTACCTTGCTGAGCAAGCTGAGAAGCGTCTAGCTTTGAGCGGAAACTCTCTCGAAGTCCGCAAGCCCAATGAAGGCTCCAAGCAAAAGTTCCCTGATGGAACTGCCTTCACTCGTGTACAGGAGGACTTTTTCGCCGCTTCCGGTGGAAAGACCAAGCGTGAGAAGGAAGTCAAGTCCAAGGTTTTCGTGCCGCTCGAGGACCGTATCTACTCTGCTCCCGACTCTGGCGAGCGTGGCCGTGGTGGTGGACGAGGACGTGGTGGACGTGGTCGTGGTGAAGGTCGCGGTGACTTCCGTGGCGATCGTCGTGGTGGTGGCCGTGGACGTGGAGAGGGTGGTTTCAGCCGTGGCGCTCCTCGCGGCGGCCATGCTCCTCGTGGCGGACCCTCCATCAACGCCCAAGACGAGAGCGCTTTCCCTGCGCTCGGCGCATAAGGGACACACGACGTTCCAAGTGACCGTCTCTCCGGGTGGAGATCTTGTCAAGCAAACATACCTTTCGACTTGACCCTATTGCAGCAAGATGCCTCACCACTCGACATCTCTGTGACCACCTCGAAGCCCGTCCATACTTTTCTAGCTCTCAAAAGCTTGAGCCTGTCTGATGAACAAAACAAACTTCGGATAGTGAAATCAAAAACTTTTCTCAATCGTAATTCAATCTGGTCTCATCGTAACGATAAGAGATTGTATGCAATGTATCGATTTGCTACACTTCACTCGATGCATTCTGCCCGCTTCTCTGGTTTTTCGTATACTCTTCCCTGTCCCCTATTTGTACCAATGACCATGTACCAATGAACGTCTAGTCCTCGACCATGCTGCCCTGTCCATCCGCCCGTCCTCGAACCCTCGAACCGTATCTACACCCTTACTGATATGTTACGCTCCCAAGCTACAATGCCGAGACACAGACTCCAAGCCCTTTAGTGGACGCCAAACACGAGACGACTGTCCTACTTCACAAGGGTCTTGAGGTCCTGAGCACAGCATTAGGCGGTAGGGACAAGCGCAGAGGCATGACGAATCACTTCTGAAGGAGAGGAGAACGAGGAGGGCATATATCCCCGGCAGATCATCAGGTGTGAGATGGCGAGGCTGGTACAGGGCGTACATCGATGGCAATGTAGTCTGGACCTTCATGCTATGATTCCTCTTCATTGAACATCAGGTACCTACGTCCGCTGCTATGCGCATGTTTTGCTCGATTGGCTTTGAGCCTTGGGGTTGTGGAGTGCCTCGTCACGCCGTACCAACTAACTCGTAACTCGTGCATT
Source organism: Microcyclospora tardicrescens (assembly GCA_003012245.1). Classification (NCBI taxonomy): domain Eukaryota; kingdom Fungi; phylum Ascomycota; class Dothideomycetes; order Capnodiales; genus Microcyclospora; species Microcyclospora tardicrescens. The sequence continues at coordinate 78,790 of PXOE01000055.1, forward strand.
TGATTCTCTGATGCGCTGAAACTCTTCTATTTCGTTGGTATCATTTTTTCTACTCGTGGCCTCTGCCCGGCCATCATGCTAGACTACCGCTGAGGGTGGTAAGAGGAGGTGGCAACTACAAGAAGCACTCGACGTTCAGCTCGAGGGCGCTCGTGGGGAAGGGCAGCTCGAAGTGCTTCAGCACGGTCGGATGCAGAATGCCAAAAACGCCGATCTGTTTGGCTGGTTGGCCGGAGATTTGGAGGAAGATGGCGGCGGCATGGCCGGAGAGGTACGTTGGCACTGGACGAAGTCATGCGTGGTTAGTAAGATGAATGATTTGGATGTATGAGCAACGACTGCGGATCGAGCTTACCATCAGTCTCCTCGATGAAATATCCTTCCAGCTTGGGGTTCTTCAACCCGTCCTCGCGTGTGATGATCGCAGACCGCAGCATGAGCATGACGCGGTCGAGGAGGCCGTGGACCTGCTCGAAGCCCGAGGACTTGCCGTACCAACAGGCGGCAAAGTGCTTCTCGTTGCGGCTGCGCCGTTCCAGGCTTTCGTCCTTGTAGCACACATCGCTGACCTCGAAAATCTTCATGGGCACCGAGTGCTTCTTGTTCTCGCGGATGGTCTTGAGCAGACCTGGGAGGAGGGAGGTGCGCACGATCTGGTATTCTGCGGTCTTGGGGTTCTGCAAACGTACGGCACGGTTATCGTCCTTCTGGTTCAGCCATGCGTAGTTCTCGTCATGTGAGCAGAGAATCAATGGCATGACTTCCGCCCAGCCTGCCATGGCGGCTTCAAGTCGGATGATGTCTGTTAGCTTGTTGATAGGTAGAGCTGCGGCAACAGAAGATGATGTGGATGGGAAGTGACGAGGTAGGTTGTTGAAGCCGTAGGCGATGGCGGCGTCTTCCATGATATCTGCCTGATGTAGCACATCGGCTCTCGTTATTGGAATGTCGATGTCCAGCATGTCATCATCAGTGGTGGACGGCTTGGCTTGATGCCCCATCTTCTTTAACAACGCACAAATGGATTCTCGGGACTCTTTCAGGCCGCAGACGGAGTTGATGAAGGATGCTGAAGCCTGAGAGGGGCGAGGTGTGAGATTCGGACTTTCTCGAGTCTCGCCGTTGTGCTCCGAAACGATCTTGACAGGCTCGATGGTGAAAGGCTCCGCACAATATTGTGAGAACATGGACACGATCATGTGGTTGACGATCTCCAGTTTGGTCTTGTCTGTGGCGGTAATGTCAATGAAGACATTGGTTGTGTTCAGAGTGATCTTCGAGTGGTTGCTGTTGATGATGGGCGGCATGGATAGGACTGTTCGGTTCTTGTCGTATATAATAGGATATACGGGCGAATCGCGGATGATGTGAAGATATCGAGATAGATGCTTGTCCTTCTCGTAGAACTCCATCATCTGCTTTCCATTCATGCTTTTGGTTTGGTTGAGTGGCGCAAACTCAATCTCTTCTGGTGGAAGCGCCTCGTATGTGAAGGGTCCCTCGATCGTATCGAGATCGTGAGTGCCAATGGCGACTAAGGTTCGTTGTCTGGCCAAATTCTGGTGTAGCTTATCTTGAAGCGCGATGAAGGATTCATATCGTGCCTTGGTGAACTTGATATTTCGCAGAATGGCGCAGGAGAAGTAAGGTCGTATTCTCGCAGTATCCTTGCTCACTGTCACTGTTTGTAGTTCACCATTGGCCGGGGCTTTTAATTGGAACGTTGGCATTGTCTGGCGGCCGAGGAAGACGTTCAGGTTCATTGCAATTCCCTCAAAGCACAACATGTCGTATCTGTTGGCAGGGATCTCAATCTTGAGTTGTGGCGCTTCTTCCACTCCGTCAACAATCGGCCGCTTCGACTCAGAAGTGTCCTCGTCCAACTCAATGCCAAACTCGAAGCATAGCTCGTCGAATTCATCTTTTGTATACTCTTTCCCCAGAGCCTGGTAGAGCGCAGCTTTGTCTACCGAGATCGTCGGCATGTTTGTGATGTGTCCAGTATGGAACGCGCAAGTGCTGCGTTGAATCTTTCTATGCCACGGTTTCTTTCTCGGTGTGAGTCACTGGTGTGCTTTTATCCTCTCGAATGTCTGCGTCGAGATCTTGGTCGCTTAGTAAGTGAGTGATCTGGCAATTGGCTATTAAGGAGGATTGGCTCCCTGCAGAAAGGAACGACCCGTAGCAAAATAGTCTCAGCAATTCCCAATGAGGTGATGTTCAGATATGAATCGTTGCTCAGAATATCTGCCTTAGCGCCAAAAGCGTGAGCGAGCGAGCAAGCAAGCAAGCAAAGCATGAGATCGGCAACCAACCACAACACACTGCCACCAAACAGCCCACTCACCAACATCACCTTCCAGCTACATAATTGCTACCACTCTACCACTACCTTCTCCAGCAACCCTCACCTTGCATTCTTGGTTCAGCACCTCGCCACCAACCGGTAAGTCTGCGATATCTGCATGGCGTCTGCTGCGGCGCTGCTCTGTACGGCGCAGGACGTCACAAAGAGGCAGGGCTCTGTACCTCAGCATTGGACATCTCAGCGCACTTCCCCACCAAGCACCACCACGAACTTCACCACGCCCTCCGATGCTAGGAGAACAATAGTCGTGCCCGCATTTACGACGAGAAGTGGTTCATTGAGCTAACAAGAAGTCGCGGAACGAGCAGACCCCGCTGTATACCAGGTGCAGCCCACCGCCACGACCAATTTCCCTCCTCAGTCGGCTGGGGACCGCAGGGCACCCATTGTCAGGTTCCTTGATACCGCTGCCACTCTTTCACGCTCAACGATAGCCTCACCTGCGAAGACAATATGGACGATCAAGGCCAGAACGACGAGCTGTACCCCATCGCTGTGTTGATTGACGAGTTAAAGGTACGCGACATATCCTGTGACAAACACTTTCGTGGGCGTCAAAGCTTGCAATCACTATGCTGATTGTAGTCTGATAGCACGATGATGTACTCCTCCGATTGAACGCGATCCGCAGGCTCTCCACAATCGCGTTGGCGTTGGGACCAGAACGAACAAGAGAGGAATTGATACCTTTTCTGGATGGTATGTGAGCATGGCTCGATCTGTGCCGGGCTTCACTGACCCCGATATTAGAGTCTGTAGAGGATGAAGATGAGGTGCTCACGGCGCTCAGCGACGAGCTAGGAGGCTTCGTCGAATACGTTGGAGGACCTGACTTTGGGCACGTGCTCCTGTCTCCACTGGAGAATTTGGCAACCATCGAGGAGCCGCTGGTTCGCGACAAAGTAAGCAGGCATGTCACCGAACCTATGTGCTTGTGCTAATGTCAACCAGGCCGTGGAGTCCTTGAACAGAATCTGCGAACAGCTCTCACAACAGCAGGTGGAGCAATATTTCATTCCCTTGACTGTCCGTCTTTCTAAAGCAGACTGGTTCACCTCCAAGATATCCGCTACCGGGCTCTACAACACCCCATATCAACAAGCCACTCCATCATCCCAAGAAGGGTTGCGACAGCAGTTTTCCCAGCTCGTGCACGATGAGACCCCTATGGTCCGCAGACAGGCCGCAAATAACCTAGCGAAGTTCGTAAAGAGCATGCCTGCTGCGATTGTCATTGAGGAGATGATCCCTCTGTTTCAACACCTTGCCGCGGATGACCAAGATAGTGTACGATTACTCACCGTTGAGGTTCTCATCGCCATTGCGGAGGCGGTGCCCAAAGAACAGCAAAGCAGCCACGGCGTGCTTTTGACAGCGCTGAGGAGCCTTTTCGAGGACAAGAGCTGGAGAGTCAGGTATATGGTCGCAGATCGATTCGAAAAAGTTGCAAAGGCTGTCGATGAGGAGGTGGTGGCCAGGGATCTTGTACCCGCTTTTGTCAAGCTTCTCAAGGACACTGAAGCAGAAGTAAGAAGTGCTATCGCTGGACAAATACCTGGTAAGTCAAGGGTGATATTGAACGAGTTCTGCACATGATCTAACACTTTCGAAGGATTCTGCCAGCTTGTGGACCGACAAACGCTTTTGACCGAGATCATGCCCGCCATCGAGGAGCTTGTCACCGACTCCTCGCAACATGTGCGTGCCGCGTTTGGCAACCAAATCAGTGGCCTGGCGCCGATCCTTGGCAAACAAGAGACGACCGAGCATCTTCTTCCGATGTTCCTACAGATGCTGAAGGACGATTTTCCTGATGTCCGTCTCAACATCATTTCGAAGCTCGAGCAAGTCAACAATGTCATTGGTATTGAGCTGCTGTCTCAATCACTTCTGCCCGCTATTGTGCAACTAGCCGAAGACAAGCAGTGGCGTGTGCGGTTAGCCATCATCCAATACGTGCCGCTACTTGCCTCACAACTTGGTGTCAAATTCTTCGATGAGAAGCTCAGCAGTCTTTGTATGTCTTGGCTCGGCGACACTGTCTTCAGCATCCGGGAGGCCAGTACACAAAACCTCAAGAAATTGACCGAAGTGTTTGGTGTGGAGTGGGCTAGTGAAGCCATCGTACCTAAAGTGGCACAGATGGCAGAACACCCAAATTACCTGTACCGGATGACGACCTGTTTCGCTGTATCGGTAGTGTACTCTGCTTCTGTTTTGCCTTGTCATAGCTAACAATGTCTGCAGACTCTTGCGCCAGCCCTTTCTCTTCCTGTCCTCGCACATGCCGTCATCCCGATCCTTGGTCAACTTGTCGAAGATCCTATCCCAAACATCCGGTTCAATGTGGCCAAATCGTATGCCGTGCTGATCGACATCTTCAAGCGTCTGCCAGATGACTCTACTACGATCTGCGCTATGGAGAAGGAAGGTCGTACAGATTTCGCGCCAAGTGCGAAGAGCGAGCAACTGGTATCAGAGCAGGTCCTGCCGCCGCTGCAGAAACTTATGAACGATGATGATGTAGATGTCCGGTTCTTCGCCACAACCGCGAGCAAGAGTTGGACTGAGTCAGCCATGGAGACTTAGAAGGTCGAAATGAGTAGACGTTGAGTAGAGCCAAATGCGAAGAGATTGTCACTCTCTGCGACTGAATTGTTGGGACGGGCAGTATGGACAGCTAATTTTCCTGCTCTTCACTGCGATCTGTGTCACGATCGAGAACATGGCAGACCCCATTAGTGTGATACAAGCCGACCGAAACATCTTAATTGGTGTTAGTGAGGAGACTCCCGTTCTTCGTATCAAGCTTGATATCCGCCGTGCACAATATCAGACTTGACAACATCCATATCTACCTTGTTGTGTCGCCCTTGAAGTCAAGTGCGGATCTTGCGAGCCCACCCGCAAACGTATTCAACGTGTATCGCACCATCAATTACGTTGAGAACCGAATCAAACAAGCAAGCGTATTCTTTGGGCACATTTCAAATCAAGAGTGGTATTGACGCATGTCAAGACGTCCTCATCGTGTCTATCATACATAAGTTTACATAAGAGCACGCAGTGTGGTGAAGCATTTGGCATGCAACGTCGTGTTGTCCCATTCGTCCGATTTGCTGCTCCTTCAAAGTCTCAAGTCGTGTAAAAGGGCTTTGTCTCCACAGGGGCAATCCTTCCGATAAAATCACCAGTTATCGAATTGACCATAGAGGTTGATGATCAAGTCGCAAGGTCGTGTGAAAGCCATTCTTCAACTTTTGCTGATGCAGTATGACAATAGGTGTTGGGGATGAGTGTCGAGGAGATCTCCTGCTACGGAAGCTCAAGTGTCCACTTCCATGGCGTCGGTCGCAAACTGCTCTGCGATCTGTCTAGACGTTGTGTCATCTACAGGCGTAGAGATGTCGGTCTGCTCGACTACAACTGCAGCATCGTCCTGTGGAACTTGGACCTCGACGTCAGGCATTGTCTTAGACGCTTCGATGTGCAAGGTCGATGCTGGCAAGTCGTTCACCAGCGGATTGTCGGCGGTCTCGGTGTGAAATTCGACGGTCCCTGCTGCGCTTGGATCTTCACCACTTTTCGCGCGTAGTGCGGCTCTCTCGCGAATGCTTTTCTCCTCCTGCTCTAGAGCTCGCATGTGATCTGAATTCTCCGACATTTCTGCGCGTAAGCCATCAACCATCATCTTAGCCCAGTCGAGATGTCGGAGGCATTTCTTGCGATCGCAAATCTCCTCTTCCGCCTCTGCTGCCTCGTCCGCAGGTTGTGCCATCTTAACATCTTCCATTGCATCCGAGGCATTATTGCTGCTGTCCACTGCGAGAGACTCCGACTCAAAAGCACGTTTACCGGCATCACTGTCGCGCCATGTGCCGAACTGCTCGGATGTCCATTCAAGCCGTGGATCGTATCCGCAGTAGTCCCGAGCCTTCAGTTCCTTTTCCGCGGTCACACGCGCAGCAGACTGTTTGACCATGTTGATGAACTTCAGGCGATCTTTCTGGAGCTGATGACGACGTCTTGCCTCTTCCTTCTGCGCATGGATCTGCTGGAGACTGGCTGTCTCTGCATCAGTGTACTTGAGATCCGCGAAGCCATCCTTTCCGTCCGGCGTATCTGGTGGACTAAGCACACCTTGGCCCAGTTTTTGAAAGTCAATAGCGGTGTTGGACGATGCTAACAAAGCCTTCACTTCTCCGGCTGATAGAACTCCTCCTCGTGCCTCCGAACCGTCTTCCGAGGGTGTTGTCGCAATTACTTTCCTTCTCATCCCCCGGCTCTTCGTGATCTCTTCTTGACCCCGAGACTTGGCTGCCATGTCTCGGAAGAACTGCACGCCACACTCATCAGAGCAGTACTTGCTGAGATCCTTGCGATTCTTGCCTTTTGTGATCCGTGCAGGCTGTCGGCATCCGTGTCTCCTGCACATCCTTTTGAACGTAGTCTTGCCCTCGCCTGCCTTGTCACAATTTGGGCATATGAACTTGTCAATCAAATTCTTATATTTCTCCTGGATATCCACGCACTTGCCATGAAACCAATCGGCACACGACCCATCACAACCTATCATGAATGTACCGTTGTCAGGCTTCTTGCAGATACAGTAGAGGTTGTCATCGTCCACTTCGCCTCCGCTCATGTCTTCATCGTCATCCTCATCCTCGGACTCGCCAGAGCTTGAGCGCGCAGAGCGTGCAGGGGAAGAGTTCAGAGGTGTGCCAATGTTACTGCCGTTCTTGAAATTGCCTGGCTTCAAGTTCCGTGAGGACGGAGTAGCCGAGCGATTCTGCTCCAGCTTTCTTCTCTTCGCTGGCGGAGCTTTCTTCGTGGTGGTCGCAGTACCCTTTTTCTTTGTTGGCGCAGTGCGCTTTGCAGGGACGGTCGACTCGGTTGCAGACATTTCGGTGGATGGTACAGGTATCGAGGATTCGCGTAATGGAGACTGAGTTCGGAGGCCGTGCTCGTTCTTAAGCGATGATACTGCTCGATTGGTGTTGTCCATATCGTGTTGTGGAGACGAAGTCTGTGGCGTCTGAAGGCCAACAGGCTCTTGTTTGATTACAGGTGATCCATCTGCTTGTGAAGGTCTTGTGGTGAAAGAAGTGTCAATAAGTGGAAGTGAAGTATCATCGTGTGAGCTTTGCGCTCCACCAAGTGAATGTGAGGTTTGCGAGTCTGCTGCTACCTGTTCAACAGCACCAGGACCTGTTAGATCCAGCGATGCTTTTGCCGGGTCCTGTGTCGGATCCATCTTAATTGCGCCTCCACCTGAGGTTACTAGAACATAGACGGGTGTTCTTCGTTGCATTCGACGCCAGGCGACGCGCCATGTATTAAAATCTGCTTAGTCAACAATGACGGGCCTTAGTGGGTCATGACTAGCGCTCCATGAAACAGTGATTGGAAATATTGAACAATAATTTAGGAAAACAGGTAGCTTACCTACATGTACAACGCACAATGAAGAACATTGAATTATGATAGAGGCATTGTGATACAATGACAATGACCTCGTTCTTCGCTGAGCATCTTGTAACGTCACTGCGAGTGGGATATCTGGGTAGCGCAGCATTGGTGAACAGCATCGAACAAATGAAGCGCAAATAATGGAACGGAAGACTGATTGAGGCACATAGATACTTCTCATCTATCTCGTCAAGCCTTTGCGCACACGTTTCTTAGCATACGGTCTGCAGCTCTCCAACACGGGCAGGAAGGCCAGCCAACAGACGCCTTCATTTGGCTTAACGTGGGCACTAGATGCGTTGGCCACCATCCTTGTGCCTCATGGCTGGTTTACATCCTTCTACGCGATTTCAGTGACCTGTTCTTTGTTCTGGGCATCGCAGATACTGCTCACTGACTCCGTTTTGACTGGATCCCCGCTCGAGACCAAGACTGCACCATGTATGACCTGGCGACAAGTTCAGCTCACATGGCTCCTCATGTTCATTCAGGGCAGTAGACGGCTCTACGAATGTATAACCTTCAACCGTCCTTCTCAGTCGCAGATGTGGATCGGCCATTGGGTCCTCGGCATAGGATTTTATCTTGCGACGAACGTAGCAGTATGGATCGAGGGTTTGCGTGAGTTTCACCATACCATACAGATTTCCCGAGCTTCTAGGACAACGATTTCTGACCAGATACAGACTCGATACAGAGTCACAAGTTGTCCACTCAAGACCTGTACATCACCGGTCCTGATGTTCGTACAACCATTGGCATGCTTCTCTTCATTCTCGCCTCTGGCGTGCAGTACGATTGTCATGATTACCTGGCCTCCCTGAAGACATCTTCAGCAGCCACCACTTCAGTGCCACAACTCGCTGCTAAGACTGAATACAAGATTCCCACTCATCCGGCATTCCACTCTCTTATCGCACCCCACTACTTCGCCGAGTGTGTCATCTACCTGGCCCTTGCTATGATTGCGACTCCGCCAGGCGCATGGTTGAACTGGACTCTTTTCTGCGCACTGGTTTTCGTTATCATCAACCTGGGCGTCACTGCCAATGGGACGAAACAATGGTACGAGAAGACGTTCGGAAGAGCTTCCGTAGAGAAGAAATCTAGGATGATACCATATCTATTCTGAGCAAGCGAAGATATTAGGCTCAGCATTCCGATTCCAGTGGTTCAGCCGGTCATCTTGAAACATATAGCTTTGTGAATGTTTCATTGCCTGGTTCCACAATTCAGCGTGGATGCAAACCGGTTCAGATTTGCCACCGCGATTCCACGGGAAGCGCGTTCCAGTCCTCCGGCCCATCCAAGCAGGCCAAGTGCGCAAGGCTTGCTTGGTTATATTCGGTCGGTTCAATCCATAAGCTGATCGTGACGGATCTGAATCCGTCCTTCCGCTGTCTCGACTTATGTAACAGATCTTAGGTGGCTGCATTGTTTTCCACACGGCATGGAGAGCCGCCTATATGGTGTGCACGCATATCCAATGGCTGGAAGAGGTGCAGAAAGAAAAGGCGAGGAAGTATATAAAGAAGAATTAAAGTATAGGGTAGCTCCCCCGCTATGGAGTAAGCGTCGCGAGCCGAAGCCGTATGTCGCGTCATGCATGCACGGCACTATTGCAGTGACATGGATGTATAGATGCATGCTGTCATTTATCATTCTCTTCTTGCTTCGATATGCTGCATCCTACATGTACATTATGATATCTCGAACTGCCAAGTCTCGACACATTGCATTTCTACCATTCGCCTTACGATCGCGTGCACGGACTTATGCATTGCAAGCACCAGGCGGAGCGCCGACGGTCGAGGTGTTCGACAGTCGGACCAAGTGGCTGCACAAGGAACGAGCTGCTGCAAATGTAGCGCAAAGCCGTCAGGTCGATTACCTCAGAGACGAAGTAGCTGCGCGACTCTGCGATCGTCTGCTAGATATCAACCGGAATTTCCCCAAGGTCCTGGACTTCGGTGCCAATGCCTGCAACATTGCGCGTATCCTGACAAGACCAAATCCAGATCTCGAATCGGATAAGAAGATCACGGACCCTATCAGCAAAAGAATTGGGAGCATAACATGTACGGATACCAGCGAAACACTGCTGTACCGAGATCAAGAGGAGGAATGGAACAATGAGATCAACATTACAAGGGAGGTGTTGAAGAACCCGGAATATGTCCCTTATGAACCCGAGTCATTTGATCTTGCCATGTCCTCGCTGTCATTACATTGGATCAACGACATTCCCTCAGTTCTTACACAGATCAACCGGTGTCTTAAGCCGGATGCGCCGTTCATAGCTGCGATGAGTGGCGGTGATAACCTATTCGAGCTTCGCGGGTCTCTCCAGCTCGCTGAACAAGAACGGTTGGGAGGCATTGGCGCACACATCAGTCCGGCGGCAGACGTACGAGACGTGGGTAATCTGCTGTCCCGCGCTGGCTTCAAGCTTCTGACCGTGGACGTGGACGACATCATCGTCGACTACCCCAACACCTTCACCCTCATGTCCGATCTACAAGCGATGGGCGAGGCTAACGCGGCGCTGACCCGCGAGCCAGGCGGAATCAATCGCGATGTGCTGCTTGCGGCAGAAGCGATCTACCGGGAGCTGTATGGTGAGCAGCAGGAAGATGGCAGTCTTACCATTCCCGCCACATTCCGAACCATATATATGATAGGATGGAAGGAGAGCGATACTACGCCACAGCCACTCCAGAGAGGAACAGGGCAAGCAGATCTATCAGAGGTGCTTGGGGGAGGTGGACGGATTGGCTGAGCCAACCCATAGCTTCGAGTGTCAGCATCTCATGCTTTCGCATTACTGTATCACACGCAAGAGGTATTGCTGGGTCAAAGACAGGGCTCTTTATCCTTCCCTCACACCTACGCACACGCCGCATGATGTACAACATAACGCACTTGCCACGGTGAGGCAGGTGAGTCCACATCAATGACGGTACCTGTACATTACAGCCTCAACTGGTTCTCTAACACTGGCTGTGCCTTGTGGCGCAATTGCTGTCAGGCGACGTAGGCGTGTTGGTGGGGACAGAAAAAGTGTTGGACAAAAAAAGTGGGCTAAGAAGCGAAGAGGACTAACGAAGTGATTGCTCAATGACTCTATCCGTCCGTCATGAGATACAACTACAGCTATGCAGATACAGATTGTACAGATAATTCCAAGAACAGCATGCGAAATTTGGGGGTATCCTTTTGGCAACCAGAAACAAGAATTTTGTGTCGTTGAATGCCCCCTGCCCCTTGATTGTTCGCCGTTGCCGCCATTCCGCAAAAAAGCCATTGAAACCCAAATGCCCAAAGTGAAGGCGAGAAATAGAATGCTCCTTGAGTCCCACGACAAGGACAGACGCCGATCCAAGAGGCTCCAAACAGCATCAGAACCGATGCGAAGAACCAGACGGACCACGCGATAAAGCGAAAAGAGGGTAGAACATCCGATGCTGCCCTACCCTTTTGAGTCTCCACTTGAGCCCCGGCCGGCGCAAGCACCGCAAGCAAAGATGTGACAAGCGACACAGCCGTAGAATTTTGATGGCGCGATGTCTCTGAAGATCCCAGTGGTGCGATAGACCTGACACCACACCCGCGCAAGAAACCAGAAGTGATGTTCCGCAGCCAGCGGTCAGAGCCGCCCAAGCAGCAGAACGCCAGGATGAAACCAGTGTGTAGTTGTACAATGTTCGCGAAAGAAAGAAACCATCCCGCGTCCCTGCGAATTGCTTCGCTCGACGAGATGACAAGTCTATGTTGCAGAAAGATCAAAGCGAGTCGACGGAAGGGAACAGCTCGAAGCTTGGCCCAGCGCCGCCAATCGCAGGTGATTCTGCTCCCAGGATAACGCCAGTGCAGTTTGGATGAATGAGCAGTCCGTCCAGAAAAGAGAGAAACGAGTATTGAAAAGTGATATTAAGCGGTCGGGGAGGTGGTGACGATGAAAGGCGCATGCATATTGACCAGGGCGTGCCGCAACGGGAACGCATGCAGGTAGTGGCGTGCCGCAATGTTTGTACAGCTCTCTGCGACACAGTCGCATCACACACATTGTGTTATGTGCGACATGCGGAAACATGCAGGAGAGAATCTTTCGCTAATATCGCTCGAGTGAAGTCCAGTAGAAATACAGGGTAGTGAAATCCAGGTGTCGCTGGTAAGCAACCATAATGTTCGTGGTGTGGGCTGGGGTATAATGTTAGCGATATTGCGGGTAGATCTACCCGGATATCATTGTGACTTACGAATAAGACGATATATCCTCGCCACTCCAGGCTTTCGACCACTATTGCCCGGGCTCGTGCAGAATGTAAGATGCAATATGTGCTGAGAATGATAACAGAATCGAGGGTGAATTGAAGTCGGCGGGCAGCGCATGCTATCGTCGTTTCGAGCTCCCTCCTCCTTGGGGCTTTACAGGTTTGGGTGTGCCTGTGCGAAGCACTGTCAGTTGGGGATTCGAGGGGTTGGGAAAGGTGACCACTGCTCACCTGTAGTATCGTATGCGCCGCGACCGTTGAGTGCCATGGCTTCCGGACTGCTGTGCGATTCGGTAATCATTTGCGCTGTGGTTCTAGCAGCACAAGTTAGCGACATGGCGAACAAGGAACGGTTGGCATAGTTGCGTTGGACAACTGCTGTTGAACTGGTGTAACTTACTCTTGCAAAGGCAGCAAGCGCCGAGGTTCTTTACTGACAGCCACCGCGTGACAAGCAAGCTTGCGTGACGGGGAGGTTGGACCACTTGTGTTCAAACACAGCGTTGGAACGTAGAATTCGCGGCACAATTGGCGTCAATCACTGGTGAGCTTGCTTGGGCGAATGTTGAGTGAAGTAGATTTTGGCGTATCGTGATGTCTTTCGTGCGGGCTGGATGAGATCGATCGATTGAGAAGTTGCGTAATGACGAGATGTCGAAACGAGTAGGGCAGGAGATAGTGCGAGGCGTGGTTGCGTGGGAATGCAATCTTTATGGTTTAAACAAGAAAAAGAAAGACAAAGGAAAATCCGACGTGATATGAGGGATCATAAGAAGTTTGTCGCAGTGTGCGCGTTTGCTCCAAGGGGCAAGCGAGACAATAATTTTGAGCTTGCTCATATTCCTCCCTGCCGCCAAAGACGTCAATGCTCGGACGGCTTTGCCAAACCGACGGGATCCAAAGTTCTGAAACCGCTGCCCCTTTAGCAGCGTAGAGCAAGGATGCAGGGATCGTCCGAAGGGCGGATGCCGGGTGGGTGGTCGACGCTAACGCAAGGTACGGAGCTTATTTGCTGTAGACAGAAGCCTGGGACTCTGCCATTCCAGATGAACTGCTCCCGTCATAGTCTGTGTTCGTCGGATTGCCGGCGGGAGTCATGCCACTGGCCGCCTTGCGTGCGATGTAGCCCAATGCGCTTCAAGACCAATACTGACTTTCCCCCGGCATGCCTTTGACAGGGCGAGATTGGCATTCTGTCATGGTCTGTGGCGAGCCTGTCAGATCTATTCCTTCCTCCTCACGGCGTGGCGAACAGTAATCTACTTGACAGGACAGGGTGTTACGGATGGCATCCTCCAAATCGTTTGGCCGATCCGCGCAACCGGCCGCATGTTAGACTGCGAGCCGCTTCTCCCATCGGATCGTTACAGAAACGTTCCAGGAGGCCAGGATGAGTGCCTAGAAACAGAGTTCAGTCCGTAGATCCCCGCCCGGGCGGCACTCATACTACCGCGACCCAAGGCCCCGTCCGGTTGGGAGCCGGAATCCTCGCTCGCAGGGCGGAAATGTGCGAACGTTGGCTCGTCCCAAGATTACGATTATGTGATTCGGTGTATCTCAAAAGGGCAGAAGTCTCGACACGGGCAAGATTGCTCGGACCACCAAATTGTCGTTCCTTTTTGAAATCCGGTCCACGATCGTGTCGCCTAAGTATGATACGACTGGCTACAGTTTGCCGTGAAATTGTCCAAAGGCAAACACTTGTCCAGTTCCCGATTTAGCTTGAGGTTTGCTTTTGCTGTGTCAACGGGCATACATATGTCAAATTCTGCATGGAACATTCGCTGCTCTGACGAGTCGCGATCCCGGACTCAACCCTGCACGTCTTGGCAACTTCTAGAAAACGCCTACAAACTGTCGGATCCGAGGCCCAGCGAGGTGATCCTTTGGAGCCGCTAAATTGATGAGCGTCGCAACGAACCGTCGTACCTGGCGGGCCGGAGCTGCCACGGCAGCATGTGTGTTTGATGACGAAGTGAAGTTGTGAGGTCAGATGCATAAGGCATGCTTCATGTACAGTATGTGTGGAGACTGCATGCTTTGTGTTGCTGCGTGGTAGAAGTGGAGCGCATGCGATCTTTCTCCCCACCGACGCCGCTTTTCCACATGGCCTCGACGACTGCACTTTGCATGTATCCAGACCACTCTTCTTGCCGTCCCCGAAGATATCCTTCGAGGTGAGATTTGTGGCACATCCTGGTCGACTGCACGGGATCCTCCTTCTGACTTGTTTGCCGAGGATGCGCTCATCACTTTTCATCACTTTTAACCTTTCATCGTCGCCGCACAGGGCTGGACTAATGCCGGATCTTTGCCTACGGGACATGCTCCCCGACAACTACATCTGCAATGCGATCGTGGTCACATCCATACACGAATGAAAGCTGAGAGCGCCCATATATCGGACGTGCTTGGACGTGGCCGTGCTGGCTCTCAGAAGAACTACATTATTGCCGGCACGATGTCTGGCTGTTGATCGAATGCGCATGCAAGCTCGAGATCTTGCTGCCAACAGTGACACAAGTACGATTGACACAACAGATCTGGAGCGACAGGTCGCACCAACCATTCATGTAAGCGGTGCGGAGGAGCGACCTGCGACGTATCTCGATTCTCGAAGCACGGAGTACGAGGGTCGTCTTCGTTCCGCAGTGGACTTCTCAATAACCACCGTTCCAGACAGCTCTTCCAAACCCGAGAATCCTGCGACGGCAGCGCCCAGTACAGCCCAACGTGCCAACGTCTGTGAGTTAGGGATGTGCCTTTAGCAGACGCTCGCGGAGTCTCAGACCCTGCGCGGACAGGCATCTCTACCCGTCGCTCCAGCTTCCGCGTACCGCGTCCGCGGTGTCGTATAGTACTTCTAAACGTTATGTAGTCGTCCTGCAGGCTTAACGAAAAACTACTGTCTCAAGTATAATACATCAGCCTAACATCTCATCGGGTCAATCCCTGCGTCGTCATGTCGCGGCTTCTCCCTCCACCGATCCGGTCAACGTCTATAACCCCCCGGAACAGGCCACTGCGTCCAGTACGTGCTACACGGGACGGCTAGGCGTTTTTCTGCACGGCAGGTTTCGCATAGGCGTCGGTTCGGTCAGAGATTCCCCATTCCGCAGGCCGAGGAATGCTGATGCGCTACAGAATTTCACCTTGTCTTCCGCAGCCCTGTATTATAACCCTGCAGCACGAACGGGACAAGGACTTGATGCCCAAAGCCAGCAGAGATTCCACCGAGCAAATCCGAGCAAGCACCGGCAATTAAGTATCGAAATATTGCAGTACAGATCTTTCCGATCAAGCGCGATGATGCACGATTGCGTGTCGAGACATATGCATGTGTCGCAGTCTACTGCCTTGTTGCCTTTGTTCCCCGCGACCAATCGACAATGCTTGCATTCGAGACAGTTGCTTGGCTGAGACACGACCTCATATGCCTCAGACCTTTGGCATTCCACCAGCATAGCCCGCCGCCAGGTTTTGCCGGCCACAGCATGATATTTGTGGTGGGCTACCTCATGGCAAACGCAACAGTCGTGCAATCAATGCGAACTGTGAATCTGTTAGGTTAGGTACTGTTGTATGGGTAATATCCTCCGGCTATGAAGCGAAGACTCGGCATCGAGCTTTTTGTGCTGGAGTCAGTACTTTCCCTACGTACTTTCTTCATCAAGCACCATACGATAACAGGGTCAGCCGGTACACATTCTGTGTGGAATTAGCAGAAGCTGCCGTTAGGTCTTGGCAAGTCTTCTATGCAAAGTTATGGGGCTGTTTCAAAATGATAGAGCTGGAAGCTGATAGTTCTACGATGAGCCTTCGAATGCGTTTTGAGGACTAATTTCAGGCATACCCAGGTACGTGCTACCAATATGACTCTCTATAGCCGATCATCCAACATCTGCGCCATACCATGCCCTAGGTATCCGCCATTCGCGGCCGCAAGTGCACGATGCACCTGCGCATGTCTCTGCCTGCCCTCAAGCACCGCTGCACTTGCAGTCTCCAACTTCCCGATCGCTGGACCGAATGGGACTTCATCCGCCGTACATGTTGTGTTGACCGGCGGAAGCTGTCCGGAACGGAAGTATTCTTGAAGGTAATTCACCGTGCATCGGCTGAAAGCGCTAGTACTGCAATGGCCTGCAGAGTCCTGCGTCAACACCACCGCACCGTCAAAGCCAGTTGCCATACGATGAGCGTTATGTACTGGTGTCACAGGGTCCGCAGTGTTGCCAATCATGAGTATTGGGTGGCTCGTATTTGCGGTCCACGGACCGGTGAAGCGATAGAATGGCCGAACATGATAATGAATGCAATGCATTCGGTGCGCAGACCACATGCTACCGATGGTGGGAGACTTCGCTGCGAGCTCCTTGGAAAACTTCTCGAACATCGTTTTGTTTACCCACGTCTGGTCATCGCCATCCGTACAGGAGATAGCGATCAAGCCGTCCCAAGAGATGCCCAGGTTGCGAGTGTGGTTCCGGAATGCCGGCCCACCACATTGGAAAGTATGTTGATCAGCTAGCGTTGCAGCAAAGGCAGTGCCATTGCCCATTTCTATATCAGCAAGGAGCTTCGCCACGATAGGGAATGACTGAATAGGGATGTAGAGTGCGGCGAAGATGAATGTTCTGACATCACTGTAGGTTATGACCTCGGGGTTGTTTAGGCTGATGACTGGTAGCGGATTGTGATACAGGCTGGCAATGATCTTGTTTGTTCGATTCCTGACACCAGCTACGGTGCTCTCAGTCGTCTGGTTTGCCAGGGCACAGGCAGGATACCCGGCTCGCGCACAATGAATGTAGAAAGACTCCATATCCTTTTCCGTGTCGAGGAGGTTGTTGGACCATAGCGCTCGAGCATAATTCTGGGCATGTACCACGCCATCCACCACGATGCGTCCAACTCGATCCGGAAACATGGCTGCGAATGTGTTTCCGAGATAGGTGCCGTAACTGAAACCCCAATATTGTATCTTCTCCTCGCCTGGTCTGTACTTTATAGCTTCAAGAACTTCAAGCGCCAGATTTTCATGTTCTCCTCCAAGTTGACTTGAGCTTTTGTCTTTCAGTATGCGCTTGGCTTGCTTTTCTCGCCACTGGCCGTGTTTTTCCACGATCTCTAGCATATCGCGGGCAGCGGATGTTGTGGAAACATATTTCCGCATATCAGGTCCATCAATGGGCAGGGAGCAGCTTTCTCCCTTCGCTCGGGACATTGCCCAGAGTCTGCCCAACGCCGCATCAGAAGACTCAAACGACCCCTCCTCCAGCCTTCGAAGTGTCCAACTCTGCTCAAGGTTCGAGTCTTTGAAGCAGTGTACGCTTGGTCGTGAGTCACCCAGGCCTCGAGGATCAAATGAGATGAGATCGTAGTACCGCTCGTCCACAGAATCAATAATTTCGCTGGTCTCATCTCCAGCAGTCACTAAAAATGTTACTCCCAGCCCGCCAGGACCTCCTGGGTTGAGCAGGACTGCACCGCCATATTTTGGATCCGTAACCTCCACCGCAGCAGGCTTTTTGATCACTGCAAGACTGATGGTTGCGTTCGTGGTACCGTTCCAGTAGTCCATGGGTAGTTGTAATCTAGCGCAGTGGAATCTGCCATCATAGCACGTCGAGTACTCCAAATCCGGGCTCGTGGCTGCCGTGTCCCAATCGAATGGGGCATCGTAAACGGTTGGCGAGGCAGTTTGCGAAGTCCCCCATGGTTGTAAAAGCAGAGTTGGCACACCGCATAAGCATGCCAGAATTGTAACAAGCCAGAGGCGAGGTGCGTTTCGTCGTTGAGGGATCTGACCGACATTGTGAAGGCCCGTAATATCCCACCCCGCCTTTTCCGCCATGCTGTCCATCTCAGCTGCCGACTCTCCCAGCCGAAACTGTGGTATTGCCAATGACTCAGGTTTTCCGAGCGAGTGATGGAGCAGTTCGAGTGACGAGTCCCTAGGTGAGTCTACATGGACCAAGAAATACTGCACACATCAAAGCAGCGGACCTACAGGGTGGTTTCGGCAATACGACAAGCTGGATGCTTGGCTGACCTCGTATTCCCTCGATCTCGCTAGCTACATATACCTTGTGGGTTGCGGATTGAAGCTGCAGCTGCGATAAGAACAGCACCCAAAGTTGGAACTTATGCAAGAGCTTTCCCCAGATCTGGTGCACCCCGACCCTGTAGATGATCGGATTTGGATATCACATGGAGTAGATAATAAGAGATGCGACCGAATCAAGAAAGCTTGCAGATCTTACCTGCAGGCTGGATCAGGAGGCCAGCTTGATTTCATGATAGATCTTTGGTCAAAAGTATATGAAATGGAAGCTTTCATGTCTAAAGTTCATCTTGTGCACCTTTTTAGAAAGAGTAGCATTGCTCCTCGAGGTACATGTATCTAGCGACTTACGTTACATGGCGTCCCCAAAAGCTCCGAATACTTCAGCAGTGATCTCGAATAGCAAACAATTGTGAAAATCATTCAATGCAAATCACATGGATTGGACTCAATCATATCTGGGAGGTTATGATCATTGCCAGTAGTGGTGTCGCTCGATCTAGCGCAGTCGAATGTTTCTGGCTGTGGCGAGAAGGTGCGGCTCCTGCCGTGTTGCTGTTCATCTCGTCATGCATCTGGTGCCTGTCTGCATATATGCATCAGGCTTATTGCCTTCGCCTCCAATCCTAAACCACACAACTTGTCATCTCTACAGTGACTTTCCACCGCCACGGCTTGAGCAGGCAGCGACAAGTCAGGCCAGCCTACGGCACGAATACAGCAAATTTTGCGGTCCACCAGTATGGCATCCCTCATTCGGAGACCGCAAAACCTCACTCGCTCTTCTCGCAAAGTCATCGAGGCCGCATCGCTATCACAGACACTCGCACGGAGACCAGCTAGCTTACCACGACCGCTTTATGCCCACGCGAGGCATCGGCAGTATGCATCACAGAGCGAGCATGAGCCTAACTCGGGCAAGAAAGTCGACAAAGCGCCAGGCGCTGCACCCAAAGGCATGGAGCATTTGTACGGGTCATCTTCACCGATGACACCTGGTGGACCCGGAAAGAAGCCTGAGAGTGATGATGGCCCTGCGGACGGTCGCGCAAAGTTGACCGAGGCTGAGGCAAAAGCACTGGACGATGTGTTTGCTTTGGTCAAGAAAGGAATGCCAGGGTCTATGGCGGCAGATATTGACAAGGCTTTGGCACGGATAAAGCGAGATGGAATGCCCGTCGAGCTTCGTGATACCATCAAAGAGTGCAGAGAAGAGGGAATGTCACCGGCACGTGCTGCGAAGCTTTGGCGCTTGACCACGCAATTGACCCGGGAGACTGTCGAAAGCGAGTTCAAATCAAAGCAGAAGAGTGAGGATGGACAACAAAAGACGAGTGAAGGTCCAGATCCCGCGGACAAGGAGAAGAGCAAGAAGGGCAAGACGTCAGACGACATGTTCTCGAACATGAAGGTGGTCAACTTCGATCTGAGTAACATCTTGATCGGCACATTCGTCTCATATCTTTTATACCGCATGGTGGTACCTGGAGAAAACAGCCGAGAAATAACCTGGCAGGAATTCAGGAATACGTTTTTCGACAAAGGCCTGGTAGACAAATTAGTTGTGGTAAATGGTAACAGAGTCCGGGTGTACCTCCACAGGGACAACGTCGCATCCATGTACCCTGAATCTCCAGCAGCCCAACCAGGCTTCTTCTATTACTTCTCCATTGGCAGCGTGGAGGCATTCGAGCGACGAGTCGACGAGGCACAGAATGACTTGGGCATCCCAAGCAGCCAACGCATTCCCATTAGCTACCACGAAGAGGGGAGCTGGTTCAACACAGTTCTTGCATTTGGTCCAACATTACTCTTCATTGGTGCCATTATGTATCTATCACGACGTGCGGCTAGCGGAGCTGGCGGCGGTCAAGGTGGCATATTTGGTATGGGCCGGAGTAGAGCCAAGAAGTTCAATCACGAGACAGATGTCAAAGTCAAGTTCTCAGATGTCGCTGGCATGGAGGAGGCGAAGACTGAGATCATGGAGTTCGTCTCTTTCCTCAAAGAACCAGGTGTCTACCAGAAGCTAGGAGCTAAGATTCCGCGAGGTGCCATTCTCTCTGGTCCACCTGGTACCGGAAAAACATTGCTTGCCAAAGCCACAGCTGGCGAGTCGGGAGTCCCCTTCTTCTCAGTTTCTGGATCTGAATTCGTGGAGATGTTTGTTGGTGTCGGTCCTTCAAGAGTGAGGGACTTGTTTGCAAATGCACGTAAGAGTACACCTTGCATCATTTTCATCGACGAGATTGACGCTATTGGTAAAGCTCGTGCAAAGCAGTCGTTCGGCGGAGGCAATGACGAGAGAGAAAGCACACTCAACCAGATTCTAACAGAGATGGACGGATTCAACACTTCCGAGCAGGTCGTTGTTCTTGCTGGTACGAACAGAGCCGATGTTCTTGACAAGGCTTTGATGCGTCCCGGTCGTTTCGACAGGCATATTGCGATTGACCGGCCAACCATGGAAGGCCGAAAGCAAATCTTCGCTGTACATTTGAAGAAGGTGGTGACGCATGAGGATCTTGAATATCTTCAAGGTCGTCTTGCGTCGCTTACACCAGGTTTCGCGGGTGCAGACATTGCCAACGCAGTCAACGAAGCTGCGCTCATAGCGGCACGTACAAACAGCGACAGTGTGAAGATGGTGCACTTTGAGTCAGCAATTGAGCGTGTCATTGGTGGTCTCGAAAAGAAGTCACTTGTCCTATCTCCAGAAGAGAAGAAGACGGTCGCATACCACGAAGCTGGCCACGCCATCTGCGGATGGTACTTCCAGTACGCGGATCCGTTGCTGAAGGTTTCTATCATTCCCCGTGGATCTGGTGCTCTTGGGTACGCACAGTACCTTCCTGCAGGAGGAGGAGATATGGTGCTCATGAACATGAAGCAAATGATGGATCGCATGGCCATGACTCTCGCTGGACGCATCTCTGAAGAGATTCACTTCGATACTGTTACATCTGGCGCCTCGGACGACTTCAACAAGGTGACCCGAATGGCAACTGCCATGGTCACGAAATGGGGCATGAGCAAGAAGATCGGATTCATCTACTACCCTGACTCATCAGAAAGCCAAGAAGCACAGCTACATAAACCTTTCTCGGAGTCGACTGCGCAGGCCATCGATGCGGAGGTCAAGCGTATCGTGGAGGAGGCTTACACGCAATGCAGACAACTTCTTGAGGAGAAGGCGAAGGAGGTCATTCTTGTTGCGGAAGAGCTTTTAAAGAAGGAGATGCTGACCCGTGACGATCTGGTGAGGTTGCTCGGTCCCAGGCCGTGGGAAGACAAGGGAGACTTCAGCAAGTACTTTGGCGGAGGACCGCCCAAGCCGACCGAGCCTGGCCCAAATGACCCGCTGCCGACGCCAGAGGGGTCAGGACCGTTGCCACCACCTCTGGGTGGACAGACACCAGTACCTGCGCCAACAATCTACAAGCAGCTCGACGAGGCTTCCCAACGGTGGAGATAGCAACATTGAGATAGCGGGCACTGTATTTCGACGGTTCCTTTTGTTAGCACTGTGTAAATATGGAGGCTATTAGATGATCTCCTCTTCTTCAAAATTGCATTTGCGAGGCGCTCCCAGATGGTGCAGGCGGTGTCTTGGATTGATATTGTACGAACTAGAGAGTCTAGTGAGGACTAATGTATGGACGTGGTAGATATCAGTCGCTGTATGTACATGTATCGATCTCCTCCAGATCAGTATTAATCGCCGCTTTTTGCTGCCTGTGATGGAGTGACCAGCGCGGTGCACGTCCGTTGTCCCACGTGCACTGTGGCGGCTTACATGTGATGTACGCGCTAGCCTCGTCAAGTCGCGTACTTGCTTACATACCCAACTAGCTGTATATTCTTGCGACAGCAACAGCAACGTTCGACCTCGAGCAGATACCTTCGCGATCGCCTGCTGGCTTATCTTGGATCGCGATCGCCCAGCTTATGGGAACGAGCATATCTGCCTGATTGATGCCGGACATGACTTGATGGAGCGTCCACGAACTTCTGACCCCTCCCACCAGTCTCATCATTTTCCAGCCCGCCGCTCATGATGGCAACGACCCTCGCACCGGGCTCTGACTTTCGATCGCTCAGTCGCCAGCCTCCCACTGATCCTGATATCCAAACCACCCTCTCCGATTTCCTGAATTATACCGAGCACCTGCCTTCCGGTCTGCAGCGAACACTCACGCTGCTTCGGGATCAAAGAGCACGCGTCGAGCGCAACATCGCGTCTATCCATGAGAAGGCAACGCTCTACAGCGATTTGCCGACGATCAAAGACAACCGACCAGATCCGATCCACTTGCGCCGAGATATAAGCTATGCGCTGGAGGATGCGGAAAGATCATGCCGGATGGCGGTGGTGGAGGCCGCGAGACTTCATGATACATGCGAGCGTGAGTCACGGAGATTGGACTTGGTAACGTCGAGGTTGAAGGCCCAGCCGATGCCGCCTTCGCG
This sequence comes from Microcyclospora tardicrescens, assembly GCA_003012245.1. Taxonomy (NCBI): domain Eukaryota; kingdom Fungi; phylum Ascomycota; class Dothideomycetes; order Capnodiales; genus Microcyclospora; species Microcyclospora tardicrescens. The sequence continues at coordinate 101,441 of PXOE01000055.1, forward strand.
CGACCCGACGCCAGAGGCGCAACAGGCTTTGACATCGCCGAATTTGAAAAGAGAACGAGGTACTTCAACGAGGGCAGACCTTCATGTGACGATAGAAAAGCCATCGAGGCATCTGGATGGGAAAGCGGCAACAAAGCTACGTGGTCGTAGGATTATGGTCCCAGGAGAAGTGTTACCTCCACCTGACCCGAATGCACCGCCAGAGAGCATCACGAGTTGGGACTCACCACGCGCTTCCTCTCCTTTCGAGGAGCCGGCGTTGGCAGAGAAGGACAAGAAATCCACTCCACGTCCTAGGTCACGCACACCCAAGCCTCCCAAAGCCGAGAAGGACAAAGAAAAGAAGGACAAGGTGCCAAAGCCACGAGCGCCGCGTCCGCCTGGAGGCCCAGGCACCAACGCCCATTCTGTAGTTGCCGGCATCAGCACTTCCAACGCGCTTCTTGCGCTGAAGGAGCCGCCAGCCGACTCGGTCAAAGGGAGCAAATGGAAGCCATGGATGAAATTGACGGAGTGGGAGATGGCGAAGCTACGCAAACGCATGAAGAAGAATGCTATCTGGAAGCCTTCAGCGACCATGGTCAGGCGAGAGCTAAAAACGCTTGGTCGTGGTAATAGTGGGAAAGAAGCTGCGAAAGCGGCCGCTGAAGAGGGCGGAGAGCCATTTGTGGACGAACACAGCGAACCCGACCCGACCATGGTAACCGTTACTGGCGAGGACAATGCTCAAATGAATGCTTTTCTTGGCCCGCAGGTCATTGCTGACGACGATGATGCTGATGCAGAGCTCATCAACCGCGGCATGAGGTTGAACGAAGCGAAAAAGCTGAAGAAACAGCGACAGGCCGAGGAAGCAGCATTACAAGCCCAGATCGCCCGCGAACAGGGGGTGGATCCAGCGACTATCGATATGAAAGCAATCACCGGGAGTCCCGATACATCCAAGAAACGCAAGCGAGACACGACTCCAGTACCTGCAACGACTAATGGAGCCGTGGACGCAACTGATGCTCAGTCTAAAGCCGCGCTCACGGCCAAGAAAATCAAGCTCACAGCACCAGTCACGATAGCACAAACTACAAAGGTATCACTGGCGCCTGCAGGTGTGTCAGCGTCACCACGGGCAGGCGCTACTCGTAATCGTCGAACAGCCACACCGCCGCCGGTGCGACGGCCGAATCTCGTCCTCAAAGCTGGAAACAAGGCTGTGTCGGAAGAACCGCCTAACAGGCGTGAGAGTCTCCGCCGCGGAAGCATCACCAGTCTGCCCATTGTGAGTGCTCTCAGCTCTCCGTTCCAAGCAGCAGGTTCCGCCGCCAAATCCGCGAATGGGATTGGCAATAGTAGACAACGCAAGAAACGTCCCGCGCCCGGCATACTCACGAGTGCGGACGATGAGAGCGCCAAGGTCGGCGTGTCGGAGCGGAAAGCAGCGCCCACGAAGAGAGGCAGTAAGTCTTCGACTGCTTCACTGGACGCTGCCGCGGCGGCCGTCGAGCCGGTCGAGGAATACATCGACCCGGACGAGCCTCGCTACTGTGTGTGTGGAGATGTAAGCTGGGGTACGATGATCGCTTGCGACAATGACGATTGCGAGAAGGAGTGGTTTCACCTGTCGTGCGTGGGACTGTCGGAGCTGCCACCGCGACGCACCAAATGGTACTGTCCGGACTGTCGGAAGAAGCTGAAAGTCGGGCAGGCGAGTAATGGGTTGGTGGGGAGGGCGCAAGGTCGTTGATCTCCCTCAGCCGTGGTGGAGATGATCATATGTTTACACGTGGTGGTGGGTCGTCAGTTGCTATACATTATTACCTTACGTGATGAAGACGTCGGTGCATGAGATGTGAACATCAGTTACGTCCGTACCTGCTTAGTGGGACACCCTGCGTGGTAGGATGCGTTCTGAGGGTTTGCAAGATACCTTGCTACTGCCTCCTTTTCTGGTCTATTCATTGCTGGACCCTTTGTTCACTGACCTCTTGCGCACCAGTCCCATCTGCTTTCATGCCAAAATGTGTCTATGCTGCGAGAGACTACGCGAAAGTCATAGATGGAATGTGCAGTAGTGACCTTCTACATACATCGCTATGATGGCTTTCTAAGCATGTGCCACCACTTCTTCGACTTCTGCACGCCCACTTCATCTGCTTTCTGGCGCATCACTTCAAGACTAGCAAGAGCAGAGACAGTATCTGGGTGCTCCTTGCCTAGTTTTCTAATCCTGCCCTCAACAGTCTGCTGCTGTAGCTGCTCTGCCTCCTTCCGCCGTCCTTGATTCCAGTACGTGGAGGCGAGGTTGTGCATGCTAGTCAGCGTGTCGGGATGATTAGGACCTAGCGTCGCCTGCCTTATCTCTATCACCTTCACCTCTAGCTGCTCCGCCTCCTTCCATCGGCCTTGATTCCCGTACATCAAGGCGAGGTTGTTTATGCTATTCAGCGTGTCGGGATGATCGGGACCTAGCGTCGCCTGGCCCATCTCTATCACCTTCACCTCTAGCTGCTCTGCTGCCTTCCATCGTCCTTGATCGCGGTATGTCGAGGCGAGGTTGGCCATGCTATTCAGCGTGTCGGGATGATCAGGACCCAGCGTCGCCTGCCTCATCTCCACTACTATCACCTCTAGCTGCTCCGCCTCCTTTAATCGTCCTTGATTCCAGTATGTTGAGGCGAGGTTGTGCATGCTAGTTAGCGTGGTAGGATGATCGAGACCTAGCGTCGCCTGGCTCATCTCCATCACCTTCACGTTTAGCTGCTCCGACTCCTTCCATCGTCCTTGATTCCAGTACGTCGAGGCGAGGTTGGCCATGCTATTCAGCGTGTCGGGATGATCGGGACCTAGCGTCGCCTGCCTCATCTCCATCACCTTCACCTCTAGCTGCTCTGCTGCCTTCCATCGTCCTTGATCGCGGTATGTCGAGGCGAGGTTGGCCATGCTATGCAGCGTGTCGGGATGATCAGGACCCAGCGTCGCCTGCCTCATCTCCACTACTATCACCTCTAGCTGCTCCGCCTCCTTTAATCGTCCTTGATTCCAGTATGTTGAGGCGAGGTTGTGCATGCTAGTTAGCGTGGTAGGATGATCGAGACCTAGCGTCGCCTGGCTCATCTCCATCACCTTCACTTGCAGCTGCTCCGCCTCCTTCCACCGCCCTAAATCACGCAAGACACTTCCTAGCAACGCTGCGCTATTCATTGCTTGCTCCCCGTTCTCTCCAAGCGCAGACGTTCGTGCCCGCATTGACGCTTCTGCCATAGTCTCCGCTACTACGAATTGTCCCCTTCTACATGCGTACCACGCTGCGTGGTACATCACGGTCGCCCAGTCTAAGAGACTCTCCCGACCCCATGCGTCGTAATGTGCCGCAACCTGTGCGTGCGGAAAAAGCACTTGACAACTCGACCAGTTCTCGTAGTCGCCGTCAGGGAAAGCCTGATTCAGACGGTAGAGGAAGCAGTCTTGAAACTTGTCTAACTCGTTCCGATCTTCCAGCCACATACGTGTTGCATCTTGCACCAGCCGGTGCATCTCCCAGCTCGACCGATCCGCTGTGGCTGAGATGAAGGAGAAGCTTCGGAGCATTGCCACGTCATCCTCGAAACCATCTGCTGCCCACTCACTATCGTTAGAGTCGAAATTGCCACGACTATCATGCACTAAGCTCTCCGGAATGGCCTGTCGGTCGCAGAAGCTCATCACTGACAACAGGTCCGCCGCCGAGGGCCGCGTCTTGACGATATGCTCGAATGAGACCTGCCACGTCACCAGGATGGAGCTGCTCGCCTCGTCATGCTTGCGATCGGGGAACTGCTCGTCGCGCCGGAGCAGGCTCGTCCTCGACCTGCTGCTCCTCTCCAAATCATCGAGATACTGCTCGACCGAGCATCTCGGCCTGCGCTCACGGATGTATGCGGCCGCCTGCGCCATCGCAAGCGGAAGACGATCGAGCGCCGCCGCCAGCTTTTCATACCCGGGGCCTGCCTCCGCGCCGAGCTTCTTCTCGAGTAGTGCCTTCGCATCAGTCTTCTCCATGAGGAGCACCTCCACTATTTGGCTGCTATGCACCACCCGCTGCGCCTCGCTCTTGCTTCGTGAAGTCATTAGCACCGACCCGTGCTCGCATGCTGGTAGGTAGTCGATGAGCCGTCGTCTCTGCTGCCCTTCCTCCACCGAGACAGGCGGCGCCAGCAGGAAACTCGCATCATCGACATTGTCTAGGACAATCACCCACTTGCCCTTGTTCGCATCGTAGAGCCAGTCGCGGAACAGCTGGAAGATGTCCGCCTTCGGGTCACGTCGACCGTAGATCTTCGTCATGTCGGCGTTGTCACGCACACTCTGCTCGAAGCGCGCCGCCGTGCCCGCGTGCAGCCACAGCACCCATGTCTGCGGCGACTGCTCTCGCACGCGTCGCACGTATTCGACAGCTAGTTGGGTCTTCCTGTCATGGTGTCAGTGCTGGTCGATGTCACCGCTGGAATGCTGATACCCTGCCCCACCCAGCCCCACCAGCGCTACCCTCGCTCCAGGAGCCGATAGCTTGGTGGAGATCTCGTCGCGGAGCGCAGGCCGGTCGATATAGTCGGGATCGCGGAGAAGTGGAACGGCTGAAGATGGACTTGGAGGTGTTTCTCTACGCTCTAGTGCGCGGCGGACGTCAACATTAGCGCTACGCGCCGGGCGGGGTGGGGTCTGTACCAGGCGGAAGGTGGATCGTGGTAGGCGCGTTGGCCACACCAATACCTACGCCACCGTTGATATGTTCAAACGAGACCGTCGTAGGTCCTTGTGCCATAATCGTGTCGTGTCAATATGAGCTGTCATCGAGGAGATCAGTACTGGACAAGGCTGCACCACGCTGCGATGGGCGCAATCACCCCGCAGTCTCAGCCATGCCGTGTTCATCGCCCTGAGTCTTGCATTTGTCTGGCGCATCAACCTACCTCCCATCTCGCACAACATTCAAGCTCGGCCTGTACACGGAGACCATGGCCGACCCGTTGAGCATCGCAGCCGGAGTTGTTGGCATTGTCGTTCCTGTGCTGCATGGTACGCGCGTCCTCATTGACGATGTGAAAAGAATCATAGACGCGCCAGAGGCTATTCGAGCCCTTCAAGCGAATCTTAATTCCACTATACTGGCCCTCGAGTCCCTCCAAGGCATACCAGAATCTGAATGGCAGTCGCTCGGTTCGACAGTAGCAACGCAATCAAAGGATGCAGTGAAGACCTGCGGATCAGCCTGCGATACGTTCCGCAACGACTTGCAGCGATGGACTCGACGTTCACGCAGCGGTGAACTGTCATGGCGAGATCGCGCTAATGTGGGGTTCTTCAAGGAAAAGCAGATCAGAGCCATGTCGGAACATCTGCAGAGTTGCCAGCTCGCCTGCTCTTCCGTCGCCGGCATGGGAACACTGTATGGCAGTGCCGTCTTCAACTGTCTGAGAGTTCCATGAGGGGCCTAACATTCCACAGGTACGCCTCCCTACGAACCAGTCATATGACGGCAGAGCTCAGAAATACGATTGCGAAAAGTCGCAATGACTTGTCCAGTGTCGCACAGCGGAATAATGGCGAGATGGCACTCGTCCGCCAGTCTCTTATGGAGCTGACCGTCGACGACACCGCCTCGAATGACGACGAAGAGGATGACCGCATCAGTGTCGAGGCACAGCTATCGGAGCAACAGAACGCACTAGTACTGTCCCAGGCTTTGTTTACGCAGCTGCAGTCGATGCTCCAGGATGAGAAGATCGAAAAGCTTGCAGCAGGAAGAGGTGGAAATGCAAATGTGTCCTTTGGGTCTATCACCAACGGATTTGGTGTCGGGGTCAGCAATGCTGCGATCAATGTGACCTTTGGCAGTCCTCCTCCTGTCAGTTCAGCACCCTCACAGAGCAATGCCAGAGAGCCAGATGCGTGACCAGTGCGAGGGCACGAGCGACTGTGATGTTTGGATTGAAAATCATGAAAGACACATATACATAATTAGACTTCTAAATGCGAGAAATGTACATGTCGGACAATGTAGCTCTCCATAGCTTATGCATGTCCGAGTGCTAGTACCTTTCCAAGACCTACGACGCAGGGTGTCCCACGACGTAGGGTTGGACGTTACACAGTCATTCCACACACAAGAGAACGAGCAGATGGGTGAAGGATCGAGAAATGACGACTACAATACTAGGAAACGCTGAGGTAGCTTCTGCGCGTTGTAGCATCTCGTAATACCCGCGACACTTGACTGTCATGTAAGCCAAGCCGCACGTGGCGGTGTGTTCAGAACTTGCTGGGAGAGCGGAGACAAAAACGCCATTCCTCCCTGCCATGGCGCGGCCACATCTACATATCTTCATATCTATAGCGTACCACGTTATGGATACGAAACTGATAGCAATTAGCGATAGCACGTTCGTAGCAGTACTATCAACAGTATGTAGTGCAGACGGGATCTGGCGGGGTGTTCGCCCATGTTGCCACGATACGGCTCGCATGGCGGTCAACGAATCATAGAGCAACGTCGTCCGGCAATGATTGCGCTGGTCTAGATCTATCGGCTTCAACAGCACCACTCACATATGCATGCCCGCGCGTACGGTGCTTGGCCCTTGGCTCTCGGGTTTGTGGCCGTGCTGGACTGTGGATGACATGGCTCGGGCGGACATTAGCCGGGATGGGAAGGTGATGGGTGGAGACGGAGATAGGTAGGCCCGCATGTTAGATATGTGGTGATATGGGTGCGTGGAAGGACAGTCTGCCAGCCAGCTAGACGGTGAGGATGACATGACCCGCCAGCTACCTGAAGGGATGAATGGTGGTGTGTAGCGTCGAGGAAGTAGGCATTGACGATCAGGTCCTGCAGTGAGAGTCGCTGCTGAGTCGATACGGTAAGTCGAACGGGAAGGATTACGAGCCAGCTCGGAGGTGGAAAGGAAAGGGACGGGCAGAGATTCCAGAAGCGGATTGAGGTGAGTGGTGGTGTAGCGGGAGAGTGGGAGGAGTGGATGGTGTGGTGGATAAGGTAAGGTATGGTTGCATGCTGGATTCTTGCAGGGTCTCCGACCGAAGAAATAATGGCGTGGTTTTGTGCCCTACGTCCAGCATGTGCCACGCCCAGAGCTCAATGGCCGCGCTGGAATGGGCTCAGCCACGGGATCCATTGCCAGACTCGTCACGCCTGTCGTTCGTGGAGGAAATGCTCATGTTTCCGACTTACCACTCGACTCTGCATTCCTCTTCTTCTTTATCAACTGTTGTTTGGTATATTGTGCTGTGTCTTGGAGTGTATGTCGATTGTTCAAGGCAAGCTCTGAACCGATAACAGCGGGACTCCAGTGCCGATAACAATCCCACGTGCCCCGCCGCGGGACCCTCATCACGACAGAAGGCGAGCTCACGCGACAACGACAACGATAAAGACCGGCGAGCACGACAGCACCGCTCGGGTGCGTACACCAGGGTGTGCGTGTGCTTGCGAGGCATCACATGAGTGTCTTAAGAAGCTCTCCACTCATCTGGATCAATATCACGAGTGACAGCTCTACGGCGTCCCGACGCACCTGCAGCCAGCTACAGCACATCTGATCGACACATCCGTTTAAATCGACCGTAAGAGAAGCATTTTGGGATACATATCGCAGCGTTCACATCTGTTGGATACTTCGCTCGTTGTTGGACTTGGCTCCGTGCACTGATCCTCCTACCACTTTCAAAATATGGATACTTCCAACACAGCAACGGAGCCGGCAGGCAATGAGCCGGTAGAGATCGTGCAGATCCCCACAAGTTCTCAAAGTCCCAGCACCGAGCCACCACCACCATTCGAAGAGCAGCCGCGTAAACTCAAGGGAAGAGCACGACTGTTGAAAGGCTTACAGCGCATCTCGTCAAGTCCTTCGGTAACTCGGCTCAGCTCCTCAAATGGATACAATGGCTCGGGGAAGGGATCGATTTCATGCATTTCGCTCAACACGACCCAGTCCCTCAACACTCCGACTCTGGCTCAGACTTTCAACCAGGAACTCAATGCGGCAACATCGGGCAGCCAGATCCACCACCTCGACGAACGAGTTCGTCCACGTGCACGTGCTGTATCAGATCTTGGGAACAGGACCGCACAGATCCCGAACGACCTTCGATTGACCCCCAAGACTGGCCTGTCCCCCGGGTTACAGCAGGTGGACGAGGATTACTTTTCTCGACCAGTCAATAAGCCACGAGTCCACAAACGCAAGAATTTCAACCTCTGGCGCGACTTGCCGTCAGAACTGAAGATGGAGATCTTGACATATCTAGAACCGAAAGAGGTCATCAGATGCTCCGCCGTCTCTCGAAGTTGGCACGATATGTGTTTCGACGGTCAGCTCTGGAGTGACCTCGATACAGCTGACTTTTATCAGCGCATTCCTGCCGATGCTTTGGTCAAGATCATCACGTCAGCTGGGCCGTTCGTGCGAGATCTCAATCTACGGGGCTGTGTTCAGCTGCGAGAACGATGGCGTTCTCATGGCCTTTCCGATATCTGTAAAAACCTCGAGAACTTCTCGCTCGAGGGGTGTCGCATCGACCGACATTCGATCCAAAACTTCCTCCAATCGAATAGCCGACTAGTGCATATCAACATGTCCGGTCTGGCTGGAGCAACGAACAGCGCCATGAAGATCATCGCCGCAAAATGCCCCAAGCTCGAATATCTGAACGTCTCCTGGTGCAACAACGTCGATACACAAGGTCTCAAGAAAATTGTGGAGTCTTGCCACAATTTGAAGGACCTCCGCGCTGGCGAAGTCCGAGGGTGGGACGATCTGGAAATCATGGAGATGATGTTCCAGCGAAATAGTCTCGAGAGATTAGTCCTCATGCACTGCGATACATTGACGGACGAGTCGCTCGCGGTCCTGATCGAGGGAAGAGACAGTCCCATCAATTACCTCACTGGTCGACCGATCGTTCCTGCTCGTAAGTTGAAACACTTGGATCTTGCAAGATGTCGAGGTATCACAGATCAAGGCCTCAAAACTTTCGTCAACAATATTCCCGAAATCGAAGGGCTTCAGCTGTCGAAGTGCCAAGGTGTTTTCGATGCAACACTGACAGAGCTCTTGCCAACCGTACCAAAGCTCACACACTTGGACATCGAGGAGTTGGAAGAATTGACCAATGCCGTGCTTGTCTCGCTAGCAGAATCACCTTGCGCGAAGCGACTCCAGCATCTCAGCATTTCGTACTGCGAGAAGCTTGGCGACAGCGGCATGCTGCAAGTGCTGAAAACGTGCACCAACCTCCGCAGCCTGGAGATGGACAACACGCGCATCTCCGATCTGGTACTGATCGAGGCCGCCGCGATGGTCCGTCAACGCACACCCCGCGCGCTCCGCCAAGACAAGCTCGTCTTCCGCCCCGGCACCGGTCTGCGTCTCGTCGCTTACGACTGCCAGAACGTCACCTGGACCGGCGTGCGCGAAGTCCTGTCGCGCAACGCCGAGACGTTCGTCTACACCCACACCCTTGACCTGCCCCCGCTCGAACGCCCATCGCCACCCCCAGTCGTTCCCTCAAATGCCAGCTCCGTCGAGCATCTGCTCGCCAGCCGCTCGCCCAGCCCACGCATCCACATCGTCCGCACCACCTCGTACCCCGCCGAGATCATCCAGCTCAAGTGCTTCTACACCTACCAGCCCACGGTCGAGGAACACACCAAGCGCGTCATGCGCGGCGACTTCATGTCCGCGCGCCGCCTGGAGCGCAAATGGGCCGACTTCATGATCGCGCAGGAGGAAGCCGGCGCGTTGGGGGCAGGGAACCGTCGGCGTAGACGGCGGGCGCGCGAAGCGCAAATGATGCATGCGGATGAAGAGGATGGTGCGGCCGGCGTGACTGGCGTTGGTGTTGGTGGAGGCCGGCGCAGGAGAGCGCGCAGTGGGGGCTGCTCCGTGATGTGAAGCGACCATTGTAGATCATTTTTCCGGTGTACTTCTGACGGACAGGGAGTTATCATGGCACGGGCAACGACATGGACTGGCATTTAGGGAATACAGTACAGAAGAGGTTGGTGTTCTTGGCGCCTTCATCATCGGACGGGGGTTTCTACATTTATTTAGCGAATCATTTAGACGGCGGATATTTCATGCATACGATACATATGAGTTTTTGAACATGGTCGATGATTTTGTGTCCCTTTCAGGACTTTGATGTTGCAAAATGGGAATGTGAATAAACATGAAATCTAAGATCGCCACGGTCTCCAGCCTTGCTTGACTGTCGGGTGAGCAAGTGCATGGATGATTCTCGACGAATGTGCTCTATACATGTCCGCCAAGAGGCACATCAAGACAAGATCCCGCATGCACACCGACAGTCCGGCACCGGACAGACAGTATGCTTCGCAAACCAGGCCTGCGCATGGTCGGCGTGGAACCCATGGCCGCAGCCAACGCAGAACGCGATGAATTTGGCCATAGCATCGGCGGCGGCGGTGGCGGTGGTGGAGCGCTTGGCGTCTTTGGCGCGGCTGGGATCCGGGACACCGAGCCACATCATGCAGAGGGCGCAGCGCGGCATGTGGCGGCCGCAGGACGCGCAGATTGTGCCGGCGCTGGCGGCGGGGCCGAGGATGCGTGCGGGCTGGTGGTCCGGGGCGACAGCGTGGGCGTCGCTGTCGTCGGCGGCGCGGCGGCCGAGCGGTTTTTGGCAGTGGTTACAGCGGAGGACGACAGTGGTGGGAGCTGGGGTGGTCAGCGAGCGGCCGTCGTGGGTCTTGGCCATGCGGTTGTGCAGGACGGTAAAGCGGGCGGATTGAGTGAAGGCCCGCCAGGACTGCATCTGCATGATGTACGTCTCCTTCCACATGTCCCAGCGGACGTCATCGACGTAGCGCGGGTTGGTGTAGGCGGTCGCCAGCACGGAGGTCTGCAGGTCGTTGGTCTTGGTGAGGTAGGTCTGGAAGAGATCCATAGCTTGCTCGCTGAGGCCTGTGAGAAGGATGCCTTCGAGGTCACCGTTTCTGATCGCGCGTGCGGTCTCGGACTGGATGAAGCCGCTGAGCTCGGTGTCGTTGAGGTACTTTAACCCTAAAGCCACGCGGTATCCCAGATGGAGATAATTGGTCTTCATCACATCGCGCCAGTTTCCAGAACTGAGATAGGTAAGGAGAGCCTTCAGCGCCGGATCGTCAGTATCGGCAGCCATCCACAAACACATCTCCCGCTGCTCTTCGTTGATGGTGTCGGAAGCGATAAGGGCGTTGAGACCAATGTTGCGGATGGTCTTGGACCTGATGAGCGTTCGCAGAAGATTGAGTGCAATGTGGCGACAGTCGTGGAGCATGGCTTGGACAATGGCCTGGTAGTGGAGTCCTCGATCAATCAGCTCTTGACATTCGGCTTCCAGAGCGTCTGTAGTGAACTTCCAACCACAAATGGCCAAGCAGAGCAGCCTGTGGTCTGCATAGCCTGTACGTTCGCCTGAGTACTCTGGCCTGCTCTGCGCGGCGTTGATCCCGGCAACGGCATGCTCCACTTTCGTAGGGAATGGGGTTGTCGTTCGCTTGACAAAGTTGCCCACCTCACCAGACCATACCCCTGCGATACCAACGAAGCTGAGGTCTAGAGACTTGTATACCATGTTACCATCCGCAGCTTGTTCCTTGAACCGATTGATGATCTCCCATAGACGTTCGAGCTGCCAATCACCAGCCACAATATCTATATTACGCTCCTCATCCCATAAATAACCACGCAGACATCGATCCCGTTGCTTTGTTGACTGCGCAATGATCCGTCCGAGGTGTGGTGAGCTGCGATCGTAACGATGAGCTTCACTTTCGTCGTCGATATCTAGATGATCGCCGGTAAGCGTGTATGGACCGAAGTCCTCGGCAGCACCAACACTATTCGATCGCTCGTAGGGTGCGCTAGGACGCGCGGCATGGAGGTACGGCTTTGCTTCCATTAACGAGAGCTGATTCAAACCAACGCTGAGGTCTTGTCTTGCAGTCATGGCGGCGGACGAGTTTGTAGACGTGACTTGGCGCATTTCGAGCTCCCGATTCTCCCGCAAAGCAATGAGTCCTTGTCCAGCACGTGTGTCGTCACCAATGACCCAATCGAAAGCAATGACGCGAGGTGTTCTGTCCTTGCTTGGAACGACATCGTCAGCTTCTGCTGCTCGACTTTCAAGATCACGCGTCTGAGCGACATATCGATTGCATGTCCACGGTGTGCCGCCGTATGGGTTCGATGGGAGATATGCGGATGTCTGAAGGACGGAATCTTGGCCTTGCAGAACATCGATGATTTTAAGCTCACCCGCACTAGAGCATAACCCTAGTCGGCCTCGTTGTTGGCCAGAATATCGCAAGCTCCAGACTGTACCGCGAGACGCCTGGCCCAAGGGGTTTGTAAAATGGAAAACAGGCGCATGGCCAGACCCTCCAGTCATTGTCTGGCTCATCCACCGCTTATCCCATATCGATATTGAAGGATCTCCCGATGAGCCTCCAGACGCGAAGTAATGCTCATCCAGGGGATCAATGGCAATGTTGTGAACATTTCGAGTGGTCACTTGAGCACTGCTCCCGGTGCCAGGGTAGCCATCTATGAAGAGTGGTCAACAAGTGCTTCTCAGCATGCAAGAAGTTGGAGAGCAGACCTCGCAAGTCGTACAGCCGAATGTACGATCTTTGAACAGCCGTGACAAGCTCTTGTGGTTGAGTGGCAAAGAAGCGGACCGTGGTCACCAGCTCTGCAGGGCACAAACGGCGTAGTGGTTCCTGGAAATCACCAGTACCGTCAAACACGTTCAAACAGACGTCTGAGCGGGTCTTATCGAGAGCTACAGCTAGCCATTGCTGCGTGGAAAGTGCCACTGAATTACACTTGCGCTGCTGCTTGATCTTGAAGGTGGCAACGATTTCTGAGACCCGACCTGGCTGTTCTCTCAATTTGACCAGACTGGCATTGCCTGAAGCCAGGCCCAGGGCTACCAAAGATTCGTCGACTGGCGACCAAGCACAAGCCCCGAAATGAGGCAGCTTATTATATTTCGCAACAGCATGGTATTGGATGTGCCGATCATTGATCTCATCGACCTCGTTGAGTATCAGTGTCGGATCTGCGACATCAATGATCAAGAAGCGCTGTCTCGAGGCCGTCGAATGCGGCGACCATCGCACAGCCGCTTCCATAGGTACGCGTGCTTCTCATGTCGCGGAAATGTTAAGCAACACTCTGGTACAGAGCCATCATCGCATGAACAGAAGCGTTTGACCTGCTCGTAAACGTAGAATTTGGATGATCACACAAGAAGTAGCATTGTAGACAGATAGTCGGCTGGGCAAGGTTGAATTCGTCTATATACAAACGCCCCTCGCCCTTGCGCGCTAGTCTTGATTTGTCTGATTACGGACAGTGAAGGTCTACTTGATCACAGACGATGTGAGAGAGGGAGTATTTGCCAACATACGAGACCAGCATCTGTGAGTGAAGGCGGTGATACTTGAGCAGTCATAAGTAGAGAGACTATCCAATGGGTTTTCTACGAGAAAATTGTGATAGATGCTTGTTGTCCGACGAAAGTTGAAATCAAACTTGAAGCATGTCCAATCACCATCCCACGTCGTCACCTTGCAGGGTATCAGCACGTTTGGGTCCTCACGACAATCGACCACATTCTCGGTGCCTGATTGATACAAGTCTCGTCAATCAATCAATAAAGACATGAAGTGAAGTACGAAAGCGAAAGCTGATACTTGAACACTACGACCATGGCCACCAAGCAGAAGCCTGCTCTGCCGCCTCGCCAGAGCGGTCTTAGCAACATGAACAACAGCACCAGCAGCATTCACATCGCTGGGAATCAGCCCGCATATGAGTACGGCAACCTGAATACCAGAGATACCACGGGAATAGTATCATGGCCTGCTCGAGATCCACGGACGTCGTCGCAGAATTCGTTGCTGCCTACGGAGAGTAACGTCCAGAATCAGCGACGAAGACTGCTACTCATCTATGTCCACGGATTCATGGGCAACGAGACCAGCTTTCGCAGCTTCCCTGCGCACGTTCATCAGTTGCTGACCATCCTTCTTGCGGAGAGTCATGTTGTTCACACCAAGATCTACCCACGCTATCGCTCGAAGAAGAGCATCACCTTTGCAAGGGACGATTTCAGTACATGGCTGGAGCCACACGAGGATCCGAAAACTGATGTAGTGCTGCTTGGTCATTCGATGGGTGGCCTTTTATGTAGCGAGGTCGCCCTGAAGCCTACTACATCTCCAACCAAATCCCCCCTCCAACACCGGATCTTGGGCACCATAAATTTTGACGTCCCTTTTCTGGGCATGCATCCTGGCGTGATCCGAAGTGGTCTTGCCAGTATCTTCAAACCTGCCGAGGAAACTCACCAAGATGAGGCGATTCCGGACGATGGAGTTCTGGCTAGGCGAACCACTGGAGAATCCGAGAGCTCCACGAGACCAGACAGCCTCACCGCCCGGAGATCGGACACTCTGTGGCAGCCAAATCTCAAAGATCCCAACTACGACACTCCCTTTCCGAACGATGTTAAATTGCCAGTGAGGAAAGGCTGGGAGAGTGCTTGGCATTTCATAAGTAAGCACTCAAAGGATTTAAAAGGCGCCACCAAGAACTTGGTCTCGTCACACATGGAGTTCGGGGGTGCGATGGCCAACTACGGCGAGCTGAAAAGCCGCTATGGGCGGATTCGTATCCTTGAGGAACAATCAGCTGAAGTACGAAAGTCTGTTATCGACGGTCCGAATCCGCCAGCACGCGTGCGGTTCATCAACTACTACACTGCAAGTACGGGAAGGCTGAAGAAGCCCAAGCAGCCTGCAGGTACAAAGTCTAAGGTAGAAGTGTCGGCATCAAGCTCTTCCACTTCTTTCAATATCCCAGGATCTGTCTCACAAGAAACATTGACAACGAAGGAGGATAGGGAAGATGCGCTTGAAGAGGATCCGGTCATAGCTGCAGTAGTTGAGGAGAATAATAGCAGTGACCTAGACACTGCGGCGGAATCTCTGACAATCGAGGAGCAAACAGAGATGATGACTGTACTTGAGCCAGAACCCGTTGAGGACACGCATATTGACGAACCTCCTACCACGGCATCATCCAGTATCGCAGCATCTTCCCCAGCACCATCAGTTTTGACGTCGATTCCTTCTTCTACGAGCTTACCTCCTCTGCCCGAATTACCCCCGGCGCCTCCACCACTGGATGTAAGTTTCATCAATGACGCTGACACCCGCAGAATGGTGGAGAAAGAACATGCTCGTGCCTCGAAAACGTACGAGAAAGCGGTTAAGGAGAGAGAAAAGGCGCTCGCCGAATGGCGCAAATTGGAGCAGAAGAAGGAGAAAGCTGCTCGCGTCGCCGCCGAAAAGGCAGACAAGGATGCAGCCAAAGCAGAACTGGCAGCAGCGAAAGCACAAGCGAAAGCAGATGCCGCCGCAGCAAAGAATGCTGGCGAGCAGAGAAAGCCGTTGACGCACCAGGAACAAGAGGAGCTGCGAATACTGAAGGAGAAACAGAGGATGGAGGCGGAGTCTGACCGGATGAAGGGAAAACAGAAAGTTGAATCGAAAAGTGAGCAGGACTCACTCCTCAGCTCCACATCTTCTACGACTGGTGGCGGAGTCGGCAGCTCAAACTCATTCGTCTACACACACGTAGAGTCCGGTGACACGACCAGATCACAACATGGCCATGGCACCCACGAAGCGGAGCCGAAGGAAGCGAAACCACTCAAAGATCGCATGTTCTGCTCGCTGCCACCACGAGATGCGAATGGTCAGCTCGACCCGTGCTGGGTGCGAATCTTTATGAAAGACGTCGATGAAGTTGGCGCGCATTGCGGGCTGTTCTTCATCGACGAGCGCTACGAAAGGCTGGTGGGTGAAGTGGCGGATCGGATCGAGGCGTGGGTTATTGAGGATATGGATACGAGAGCGGTGTTGGATGCGATGAGTGAGGAGGGTCTTGATTGAGCGGCAAACTCGATTGGGCACGAAATGGGATAATTAGAATATTTCGGGATTTTTCCAATACGGTTATGTACATGATAGATATTGAGGCACTCCAGCCGCTTTTGCGAGTCATAATTGACATGAAGAACTATTAAACCACATTATCGCCGACCTCGAATCTACTGTCCTGAGCGAGGCCCAGAAGAAGCGAACTGCGCACCAGGGAATCCCTCTCCATATGCAAAGACACTCTTTCCTGCTGGGAGGTTGGGGCAGTTGCCCAGCAGCGACAATGCTGGCAACAAAACTTTGGGGATCAAGGCGGTGACCTGGCTTAGCAGAGCACCCTCAAAGACGTGGTCTAAGAAGCTGGGCACGTCGGCCTGGATAGCTTGCGACAGGAAGCAGCCCAGGCGTGCGGGATCGCTGAGGTCGGTGGCACTGTTGATGAGGCCGCCGGAGATGTCACCGAGGTTCACTCCTGAAAAGGAATTGACGGTGCCCGTGTTGCCACCGACCTGGCAATTGGTTGGGTACGAGGCGCACTGCTGGGCGGTAGAGATCAAGATGTCGGACAGCGTCCAGGCATCGTCGTCCGCACGGCGGTACCAGTTGTCGGGAATGCTATGAGTCTAAATCAGTATGTGCTTCATGTTGAAAAGACGAGTCTCTAAGGACTTACCGCTCAGTTCCGTAGGTGAAGACCAAGTTGTTTTTGGCATCACGAGTGTATCCGAAGAATGACTCGAACACTTCCGGAGTGAGGAAACCTCTTGGTTCTGCGGCGGAGTGGTTGGCGAGGAGCTCAAAAGCAAACATGTGTGCACCGAAGGTGAACGCGACGCCCGCATAGGCTGGTGAGAAATAGTTGGGGTTTGTGGCGATTGAGTGCTGCTTGCGGTTGTATGAGTGCTCTGCAAGCACCTGAGGGGTGATGTTGCCTCCCGTCCGTGCCTTGGCAAGGTCTAGCAGCTCCTGCGCGAATTGTGGGTAGGATTTGCAGTTGGAGTTGTCGGTCGGTGCGAGCCAATCGCCGCGGGTGATCGAGGCGTCACCCTCAGTCTTGAGATGGCCGTATGCGCAGATACCGGTCTCGTTGCCCAATAGATTTCCGACAGCGCCAAGCGACTGTGTCTTGTCTGAGTGTGTACCAATGCTCCATCGACCAGAGACGGGGTCACCGTCGAAGAACATGGTGGCTGTCTGCAGGAAGATGGTGGCCGTCTTGTCGAGACCGAACGCTTCCCACAAACCAGTGTTAATGGAGTCTGCGTCAGCGATACCATCACGAGGCAGGTATCCGTGATTGGCAGCGGCATTGAGACCAGCGCACTTATGTACACGTTAGCATGCCTCCGTTTGTACCAGATGCGACGCTCGACTTACTGGTCCGCGGATATCGCCAGCAGCGAAGTTTGGTGCAATGTACGCATGATCACCGGAGGTGGACACAAGCTGTGATGCAGCATCGAATTTGTTGTATGCAGCGTGGGTTGGGGCGCCGGGCCATTCGGGGAATGGAGCCAATGGTGCGATACCTAAGAGGAGTGTCAGATACTGTTGATTGTGCAAGTCGAGCATGAGGACACTCACGTTGTTCTAGCTTTTGCTTTGCAACCATTTCGGCGATGTGAGGGAAGCCAGAGACCAGTACCGATGACCCTCCCAAAAGGAGGGCACTGGTGAATAGAGTACGATCGAACATGCTGGAGATAGGATGTGTTTCGTGTGACAAGAATGTGATGTTTTCAAAAGGCAAGGATGTGTCGATGGGTGTACAGGCAGGCCTTTATACTGCATGCAACTTGACAAGCATGTCCCATCGCCACCGCTCCAAGACAGGTACCGTAGATCTCCTGAGACCCAATGACTATTGTGTGCAGCCACCAGCGCTACGACGGTGATCTGCCGCGATTGATTTGGCTGCAGACACTTCTCCACAGGCAGAATCTGCGGGGTGCGAGGGGAGTACAGTAGCAGCATCACGTCGCATCCTGTCTGTGGCGTATCGTTAGAGGTGTCTTGGGCTAGTGTTGGAAATCAATACAGGGCGTAGTAACCCACGAAACAGGCCGGCTGGGCGCAGACATGACGGCGCGGCGGAGAGAAGTCATATCAGAGTAGCTCAAGCTGGACAAGCTCATGTCGATCACGGGGGTAGAGCCTTAGTTTATTGTTATGCATCTTCTTAGCTTCTTCTCTGATCTCCATCTGTCCATCCAGCCAATCACTACGTCGGTATTGGCTGCGGAGAGAGGTCATTGACACCTATAGCGGTGGATCCTGGAGTTAGGGTGAAGCCACGGCCACAGTCTGGGGTCGTTACCCCAGTTCGCTGCATCTGGCATCCGAAGCGCCGCCGAGTCTCGAGAGCGCGATTTGTCATGTCCGGGGTAAAGGAGTGACATGGCTGAAGAACTCTCCCATTTTCTGCACGGAAATAAGATAATTGTGGATTGAGTCAAGTAAGAGCATAAGAGTACGGCAACACATAGGAGTCCATGCCATCTGCCGAAACGCACAAGCGACTGAAATGACCCTGAGAGCCCATGTCTGGCGCTACTTCTGGTTTTTACACAACAACGTATAACGGTGTCTTGTTTTGGCGGTGACGATGGGCGAAGCCATAGTTACAGTATGCTAATACATGTGTTTGGAGACATGACCTTGTCTTTCTGATCACCACTTGTTGTTGAACCTTTCCCCATCTTTGAGTAGGATAAGCTCGGCAACAGGAGGGAGATAGTCCTGTCCCGTACCAAACATCATGCCCTTCCGCATCACGGCTCTGTAATTTTCGCCTGGGTTGACTTTGCCAAGAACATAGTCCCGTCTTGTCTCCACTCGGTCTGGAACGGCAATAGACCGTCCAACCACAGCATCCATAGCCTGCCAAGCAAAGGTGATTGCTTCTTTGGCACCTGCAGGGACTCCAGCATCATCCAGCATGTATATCTTCGTGCGTGGGTAGTGCTTTTGGATGTAGTTGGTTATGTTCGGATTAAAGGCACCTCCACCACACATGAAAAGCTCGTCAATGTCCTGCGACGGAGCGTAGCGCCTGTAATGGTCGACGATAGCCTGCGCAGTAATCCGAGTGACCGTCGCCACGACGTCGTCTGGTGACATGCCCTTGGCCTCGGCCTTCTTGATTAGCTCAAATGCAAGCGTGTCCCGGAACACTTCACGTCCGGTGGTTTTTGGTGGATCGAGGTGGAAGTACTCGTGCTGGAGGAAGTCGTTCACGAGGTCTTGATTCACTGTGCCACGCTGGCCCATGGCTCCGTCCTTGTCATACTCCTCACCGCCATTCGTGTAATGTCGAACAACGGCGTCAATAAAAACATTGCCAGGACCAGTATCGAAGTCGTAGCATTTATCGATACCGCCATCGTTGTCGGGGGGAATGAAGCATACATTGGCAATACCTCCGATGTTCTGACATGCCCGCAGCTTGGTGGGATGATGAAGGAGAAGAGCATCGAAGAAAGCGATCAAGGGTGCGCCCTGTCTGCCCGCAGCTTGGTCGCTGACCCGGAAGTCGGTGACGGTCGTCACACCTGTTCGAGATGCTATATATGTTCCCTCCGCCATGGTGAGAGCGCTCTTTGTTTGGCCTGGCTTTGGCATGCTAAGCAGCCAAATTGTCTGACCATGTGAGCCGATGACATCGATGCTTTTGATGTCAATGCCGCGTTCTTTGCAGAATTCCTGCGCAGCAGATGCGAAAGTTTCTCCCAGAAGGACATTTACCTCTGAGAGTTCTTCTGGAGAAGTGGCGTTTTGCAAGATCATCTTCATGACACGCCGTTTGATAACAGGCTCCAAAGGGATCTCGCCATACTGTACAATGATGTTAGGCTCATTCGTGGTAAGGGACGCGGTGCATGTCCAGAACGTACTTGTAAGAGTTCGAAGTGGACTGGTGCGGCAGGAGTGGCCTGACGGAAACGGCACAGAGCACAGTCAATGCCGTCCATACTCGTGCCGCTGTTCAGACCTAGAACAGTCAAGTCCAGACTGGGTGATGTTTGTCCATTGCTCATGGACTCGGACGGCTGGTTGATGCTACCCATTCTCTTTGACAGATTACTTTTGATTTGGTATGTCCAGTGATTGGCGGAACACGAGGTCAAGACGAAAGAATCTACGGAAGTCTTTCTTGTATTCAACTTTTGTACTGTGCAACGGTCGAGGGTTCGTCATTGCCGTTCTGATATGTAATAGCATTTCCATGTCTTTTTCGCGTCTTCGCTAATTCGGCTTTATAAGTGTGGCCCACGAATGCCGGACCAGACCCGACGTCATGTACATCAACAGAGGTGCTTGGCCAGAAGACAGGAGCAGCCGACTCAGGTGCCTATCTTGAGACTAGTCAATGGCATTGAATATGTCTCAGAAATTAGTATAGTAATCTTAGAGCCGAGGACATCTGCATCATGGTCCAGTATGGTAGCATTAGTGATGAGTTCACAAGCTGCTAAGAGTCTTGTACTTGGCTGTTCTCTGTTCTCGCTCGTGCTGACCATAACAGCACCCCGCAAACCCCGGACTTTGGGACCTCCGCAATACTGCCTCGCCTATTCGCTTATTCGGACAAATGTCAGTCGAGCATGTGGTCTCCTCGTGGCAATGTCGGCAGGCTGTAGCCGAATGTGTACAATTAGAATAAGAACACGGCCTCCATGCTCACACAACGCGCCTGGTTGTTGATCAATCCTTTCCCAGGTCTTCTGGTGCATTCAACGTTCTGCGCGATCGACCCACACATCTCTGGAAGACATGGAGCTGACAGCAGCCTGGAAGAGGCTTTCGCCGAAGCAATTGAACGTTCTAATTCAAACATTCTCCTTGATTGCAATCTTCTTCGAAGGCTATGATCAAGTATGTATCAGGTTACCCATGAACAAGATCATGCAGATGTTGACACTAGAGTCATAGGGTGTGATGGGTGGTGTGAACGCCAGTCCCAAATATGTGCAAGAGGTTGGCATTGGATCATCAGACGGGACCGTAACCAATGTGACTAAGCAGGGCGGTATTGTTAGTGTGGTATGTTGCGCTTCTCCTTCTTAATGGCAATTAAAAGCTGACGAGCATGCAGTACTACCTCGGTGCCATAGTCGGATGCTTTGTCGGCGGCTGGTTAGCAGATCGTATCGGCCGCATTAACGGCTTGTTTTATGGAGCTATGTTTGCCTTGGTAGGAGGAGCATTGCAGGCCGCTACACAGAGCGCTACCTTTATTTTGGTCGCTCGTGTGGTGACCGGCCTTGGGACTGGCGGTGCGTTGATATCCCCCTGTTTCGATGTCCTGAAGTCGATGGAGAAGCTAACATTCTTCTTCGTGATCCAGCACTGACTGGGATTGCACCTGTGCTCATCTCAGAAGTTTCAAACGCGCAACACCGTGGTGGCATGCTCGGATATGTCTTCATTGCCAACTACCTTGGCATATCTGTAGCTTACTGGCTTTCATTTGGACTGTCGTTCATGTACGGTGGTTATTCGAATTTTCGATGGCGATTTCTGCTCGGATTCCAGTGTATCCCGGCCGCTCTGCTTCTACTCGGCATCAAAATGCTCCCGGATTCGCCTCGATTTCTGGCTTCTGTGAACCGTCAAGAGGAGGCAAAAGAAGTACTACTCCACGTGCGTGGTGCCATGGATAGTGGAGTCGAAGCCGAATTTAAGGACATATGTATCATGGCCGACGAGAGTAAACAGAGCTCGCCCGTCGAATTTGCCAAGATCTTGCTTGGTCTGAGCCAAAATCCTGCACCGCATCTCGGACGACGAGCTTGGCTATGCGTCTGGCTTCAGATCATGGCATCTTGGACAGGCATCACGGCGGTCACAGCCTACTCACCCGTGCTTCTCCATCAAGCTGGATACAGTGACCTGACACAGAATGGCCTTGCAGGCGGCTTGAACACCATCGGTATTGTCGGAACAATCATCTCCGCGCAGATCGTCGACAGAATTGGTCGTCGAATCTGTCTCATGGGGGGTGCTGCGGGTCTTGCGCTCGTTAATTTGATAGTAAGTGTCTTCCAGGCAAGAACATTTGGCTTGTTCAGTAATCTTACATCACGACAGGCTGCCATCCTTTTTGAAGTGTCTTTGGATGATCCCTCCAAGGCTAAGAGCATTGCCCCCGCGGCTGTCGCCATGTTGTTCTTATTCAACCTCATCTACGCGTCGACCTGGGGTACCGTTGCTTTCCTGATTCCCACGGAAATCTTCCCGAGTGCCCTCAGGGCTCAAGGGAACGGGTTTGGGGTGACAGGCTGGGCGATAGGTGTTGGCATGACTGTCCTTGTCAATCCCGTGATGTTCAATGATCTCAAGGTGTGTATGGACCCTGCGCCAGTTGGTACAGTGTGTTCTGTTCTTAGCCGTGTCATGTCGAATGTTCTCCAACAGAAGGACTTACGATATAAGACAGACACGGCAAAGGAGACCACAGGTGAAGGAGCCTTGCTGACATTGCTTGTAGAGTCGAACATACTTCCTCTTCGCTGGTTTAAATCTTCTTTGGTTGCCGATCCTTTATTTCCTATACCCAGAGACAGCGAACAGATCACTGGAATCGATTGAGACTATGTTCTCGTCCTCGTCGCCATCTTTCATGTCAATGGAGCGCGCTTATATTGCGGCAAAGCACGACCCAGATGCCGGATCCTATGGTATGGAAGCTGAAAAGGCATCGTCATACGTAGAGGAGTCCATTTGATGCATACGGGTTGATTCACGGTAGTGCAGCAATGCGTATATTGGTGTCAATAGTGCATATAGAGTGACAAATGGTTCGCTCAAGCTTGATGCAGTACATCGACCAACAAGCTGTACATCATGTGGTTGTTGATGATTTCACGTAGATGGGCGAGGTTCTCGACCTGATGTGAACACACATAAGCTCCGCGTCTACTTACGGTACCACGACTATTGACAGCCATGGTTCTAACCAATGCAGCGGCTCAAGCACATCGTCGCTTCATCTAACAATAGGTCGCTCCAATCGCAGAGCGTTTGAAGCACTTATGAGTGACATCAATCAGACAAGTGATGTCCAGAAAGAACCTCGCAAAGTGCGCCGTAATCCGCGGGCTTGCGATGCCTGCAGTCGCCGGAGTGTTCGATGTCAACCTGCCACAGGACATCCGCAGGCGTGTCAGAACTGTGTTGATTTTGGCGAAAGATGCACCTTCGATCGACCTGTACGGCGACGTGGGAAGCGAAACATTTCCATCGCCACGACCAGCATCACATCTCCGAGCCCGAAGGAGATCATCAAAGATGCGAGTCGCAGCCAGATGTCCCAGGTGTCCAGTGGACCGGAGCCCCAGTGGCAACCCGACCTCGCCATAACCCAATCACTCGTCATGGACCTTACCGACATATTCTTCGAGGTTGTCTACCCTATATTTCCCCTTTTCCATCGTGCCTCCATAATGCGCAAAGTCTCACGAGGTGAGCATCTACATGATCGACCTCTCTATGCATCAGTCATGGCTATGTGTGCTCTTTCTTCTGCACGAGCTCGTGATGGTGCTCTCTTCCGCCAGTTTTATGACCTCGCTAGGAATGAGATGCCGACTTCCGAGGACCTATTTGAAGCTGCGGTCCGGACTATACCAAACAACATATTGCACGACCAGTCATTGGGATATATGCGCGCATCTGTTTTGCTTGCAATCACGGCCATCCAATACGGTGCACCACGCCTTATGAATCAGCATCTTTCCAATTACCACACCTATGTGGCAGTCGGCAGCCTGCATGATGAGGCCAATTGGCCTCAAGGACTTTCCCCGATTGAGATTGAGGAGCGTCGAAGGCTGTTCTGGTCTGCGTACACATTGGACGTCTTTACTTCTGTCGTTTGGGGAGGTGTAGTAAGAAGCAGAGAAGCCTCTTCCAATGTTTCATATCCAGCGGATGCCAACGACGACAACTTAGGAGCCTTCGTTGATGATGCGCATCATCCCAACAACAACTGGATGCGCGGCTGGAACTTTGTGACTGACATGTATCGGATGCTAGAATATGCGGTCGGCGACTTGCAGCGCTCGCGTACCCCAACGTGGAAGACGCCCATGATCCCAACTTTGCAGGGTTATAGCACGCCCTCCAGTCCGGCCATGATCCTCGAGCGCATGGCAGCCATGTATAGTGACCTACCAGCTGTTTTTCGAACAACCTTACCGCCCACGAGTAATGACCAACAAAATCTCTACAGCTTCCAGGCTGCCAACATAGCAGCTACCATACAACTTGTTCGAATGGTTTATTTCTCGAGTGATGCATCAACCTTGGAACAAAAATGTCGCGTTGCTACAGAGGTGCTCACTGCATTTGCTGATATGCCTGTAGCCTATCTCCGTGCCATCAGCTCGCCACTATTGCACCATCTTGCTGAAATCGGCAGGATTTTTGGTTGTGCTTTTGGTTATGGTATGAGCCAGTCGCTGTATCGCTCAGTGCGCGCCGTACTACTCGATCTGGCATCATTTCTTGCCAGTCTTGAGACAAACATGTACTGTCAGACGGATGCAAGCAAGAAAGTCGAATCACAAGTCTTGCGTATGGATCGTTTCATTGAGGGGCAATATCAAGTACCCAGCAGCGGGAAGAATATAGCACTGCTGAGCGATATGGTCTCTTCCGGATCTGCACCCGGAATCGGGATATCTCCAATGGCTTCTGCACTTTCTGGGCAGTCTCCTGAGCTGACGTTTCCACCAGAGCTGTTAGAAGATTTTTCCGGGATATTCAACTTCACTTGAACGGCTGTGAGCAATACTTTTCTCAACCTTATATCATCGACAGCATAGCCTGATTGGTCAGCCTGTGTATACAGATCAATTGTATCCGAATAGTTGACTGATGCGCACCATTCATCGAACATGGAGGCAACATATCTATTTGGAAACCGTCATTATGGTGACATTCGCTTCACCACTCCCTCGGCTCTGCAAATGCATCGATAACACTCGAGCGATCACATCCACGACAACAGCTATTCCTCGCTGAGTGATACCTTGCACTATGGCGGCTTAGCGCCAGCCTCAAGGTCTTGATGAAGACAAATATTGGAATCACACGTTGTAAGCCTCGGCTTTTTGGCAGTACGCCGATATTGTGGTACTTTATGCTGACCTCGCCCGAAGTGATACCGATGAGCTCCAAAATCTGCTGGTTCTACCATGCATCGCTTGTAAGATGCAAATCATAGGCCGCCAAATGCATTATACTGTAGCCTTGGAGATAAGTCAATACCAGAAGCGCATCGCAAAGCGCGAAGCATAGAAGCGCCACCACTTCGGAGCGCTTGCTTCAGAGTGCTCACCATACCATGTCTGCGCTTTCCATTGGTACACCAACGATATCGCAGGCTCAAGGTCCTCGAATGAGCTCGTGCTTCTCGTGGCGACCCCTTTCGACGCCCTCGGGAGCAGTATTAAAGCATGGGTAAGCACATACAGCCACTCTCGCGTGGGAGAATATGTAAAGACTTCTATGCTAAGTTTTCAAGCCGTCTGAGGACAAATTCGTGAGGTCAAGGACGTGAGGACAAGATCCAAACTTCGCTCAAGCGTACTGCCTATAAGTATTTCTCTCTGCGTACATTGCTTCAACTCTCTATCTCTCTTCGCACTGCGGACATTTCCCCTACTGTCTCTCTTCTCTTCTCTCAAACCTCATTACACTTCTACATTACCAACACCTTCTGCCGTCATGCGGCTCAAATACCTCCTTCCCCTAGGCTTGCTTGGTTCTGCACTTGCTCTTGCAGTACCAATACCCCTCCGCAACCAAACGCTCGACAGCCAGACTCTAAGCAACCAGAGTCTGTCCGATCCCAGCGCCAGCACCTCATCCGCCGCATCCCAGGCGTCCACGAAATCGTCGAAGCCAAAGATCATTCCCATCCCTCTGCCTGTTGGTATCTCGACCAGCTCTGGGGAAAATCTTGGAGGCGCTTCCCCTCCGGCTGATACTCCCGATGGCACAACTGCCGAACCGCCTGTCGACCCCGGTGTTGATGCTCCCACCGAGCCCACCGTTGATGCCCCCGTTGAGCCACCTGTGAGCCCACCAGTCGATGCTCCGATTTCGCCTGACATCTCTCCTGTCGATTCGCCTGTCCTCTCCCCCGTGGACTCGCCCGTCCTATCTCCTATTGACTCGCCTGTCCTCTCGCCGGTTGACTCGCCTGTTCTCTCTCCGGTCGGATCGCCTGCACTGTCTCCCGTCGACTCGCCCGTCCTCTCCCCCGTCGATTCGCCTGTCCTCTCTCCGGTCGATTCGCCTGTCCTGTCCCCGATCGATTCGCCCGTCATCCCGCCCGTGGAGGCTCCCGTTATACCACACGTTGATGCTCCCCATCCACCACCATCTTCTGGAGATGTGATCGAACCTCACAAGGGTGGTAAGATGGATGTTCCATCGATTGACCTACCATCTCCGGGTAATCACATTCTCGATCTGCCGGACTCTAAGCCCAAGTCGAAACATGATGGTGAGAAGCACAAGAACGATCAGGATGACCACCACAAGGATGCAGACAAGAAACCGAAGGCGGAGGAACAGCAACGCAAAGAGGAAGACAAGAAGAAAACGAAGGAGGAAAAGAAGAAGGAAGCAAAGGAAGAGAAGAAGAAAGCGAAGGAGGAGAAGAAAAAGACCAAGGCTGACGAGAAGCAACGCCAAGCGGACGACAAGAAGGCGATGGCAGAAGCAGAAGAGAAGGCAAAAGCTCGATACAAGCAACAGCTTGCCGACGAGAAGAAGGAAGCAGCGGAAGCAAAGCAACGGAAGCTGGACAGAGTGAAGGAGCTTGCTGGACCTAACTACAACCCATTTGACAAAGCCCAGAAGGTCGCGCTCAAAAAAGCGTTGTGGGAGGATGCCGTGGCAGAGGCAAAGCGCAAGTACGACAACTACGAGATCGAGAAGGCAGACTACAAGAAGGTCGTCCGGGAAAGCCAAGAGAAGACCGGTTACCCTAAGCGGCTACCGAAAGTACCAAAGACCAGTGAGGAAGCTCTGGCACACGCGCGCGAAGAAGGACTCAGGGCGGCAGCCGAAGCAGCCGAAGCCGACAAGGAGTATGCACAGGCTGAGCTCGACAGACTGGCTTCACAAAAGGATGTCCCCCACCCCGAAAAGGCCAAGGCGGAACTCGAGAAGATCCAGCAGAATAGAGAGGCTACAGATGCATTCCGCGAGCCAGAACCCGCCAAGGAGATCAAGTCAGCACTCAAGAAGGGCGGCGTTCCATGGGAGCCAAGCCAAGCTCCGAAGAAGTCTCTCAAGTTTGGTGATGATGTGAAGACCGAAGATGCTCCGCACAAACTCTGGATGGGCAATCCGACCATCGATTGGGATAAGTATCCAGACTCGGGCAATGGCAAGAAAGCTCTTGGCAAGTAGTGATTGGTCAGGGTGTGAAGTTGTTGCGGGGTTAGAAGGTAGGTCGTGGGTGTGCAGAACTGTGGTCGCGTGGTGAATACAGTTGTTGGGCGAGCAGAGGCTATTGGTGGAACTGAAGGGGTGATGGATATCAAGACTGTGGTCAGCAGAGCAAGCGAGGCGGTGTTTCAGCACACCGAAGCAAAAGTGAGTGTTCCAGTGCTTTTCTCTCCTACGTTCATAGTAACGCAATGAGTTTTCAACATCAGCGGTCCTACAGTTGAGTGATCATTCCCTTTAGTGAAGTCAGTCAATGTGATGAATGTAGAAGCATATGAGGTCACATACCTTGGAACGCGATGGGTTATCCACACTTGGACGAGCGCCGCAATGTTTGAGGTTGTCATCGTCGGCGCTCTGATGATTGTACCTCCTCCCTGCTGTCGACCTTTTCACGTCAGAACAGCATCGACTCCTCACCTCATACAAGCAAGTATGGCCTGTCTGCACGCGCAACGCAACTCAACGCAATGTGGTCGAATAGCTTGACAAGGTCATTGTTGCGACTCCTAGATCTTTTGACTCCCCATTATGATGCCCGCGGGATGATGTATGTACATACGTAAGGTAAGTCCGACTTGTACAGGGACAGGAGCATCAAGACCTGCCCGGTTGTTGACCGCGCTGATCAAGGCATTTGCAGTAATATGCCGCCCTAGTCACCTCTCGAGACACTCATCTTAACAATTGCACAGGCCTGACTGTACTTCTTCAGGCGTCTTGGCGACACTTCGCCCCATCCAATATTGCTTGACCTTGATCTGATCGGACTCATGGACAAGATCGGCTACCGACTGCCTTGTGGGTCAAGCGACTTTCGCCCTTGCGAATAGCAGGTAATGCTAGAATCTCGCATGATACTGTCCGAGACTTTGGCATTTCCAGCGGTGGTTTGGCTTGAGCTCTCTACATTTCGTAGTGAAATAGGTCCCACTGACATTTTAAAGCGACAGACATACCGGCATGCATCCCATTCTCGAGATAAGATTCTCAAATGCCTCCCCTCTCATATGAGCGTGTTCCTTGAGGTTACCTATAGTAACAGCAAGCAATCCATTGATTAAGCTATACTGCTTGTTATGCACTACACAAGTCCCTGCACTTAGTGCTTGTTCTTCACGCTGTCAGCAGCACTCTTAAATTAGCCCTTACTGAAGACTTTCTTGCAAGCATGCTTCCTCAATACTTAGACCACATTGAAGATTAGATCCATGATATTCCCCAAGAACTACAGCCCCTAAGAAACAATCTCGTTAAAGTCAGTGGCCCACTGGATCCGCATCGCTGGACTTTGCAGCGAAGAATTGCCCCCAGCTGCATCAGAAGCGTTCGCAGTAGCGACTTGTAAGATTTAGAACAGGATCGTTCAGAAACAACGAGTCGTGCAGCATACGAGGGGCGACGTCGACAGAACTTCGGAGCAGACTACTCTTGTTGCAAAAGTCCAATAGGTCTCTTCTGTGACCTAGCAAAGCCAAGAGCCCTCTTGATCGTAGGTGCATTGTCCTCTGGGCGATCGAGGTCAGAGAGCTGAGACTGGACACCTGTGAGTAACACGTTCGAAGCAATCGCAGGATCGTGAAGGTGAGCAAAAGAAGATCGTCGCAATATGTGAGTGCAGAGCACGCAACCTTGCTCATCATCAGATCCCTTGGGTCTAGAGCTTGCAGAGCTCACGACTTCATTGAAATATGATTGTATTGAATCAGATCCCAGGGTATAGATAAGTCACATCCTATTCAACGCTTTCTTTATGATCTGCCTTAACAGAATTTGCCCTTAACAGCTGCGGTGGGAGCGCCCAAGAGCACTGTGGGCCAAAACGAAATGAGAGGTCGCAATTCATGGGGATGTTTGGACAATGCGAAGCGCATTGCTCAGGGAAAACCCAACTAGCAACAGCTCAATGTTGTGAATATCCAAGCTGACAACCCTGGCTGGAATCTCATCTGGGCTTTCGAGTAGGGCAGAGGCGGAACTATATAGCGATATACTGAACAAGAATCACATGCTTGTTGCATTAGTGGGGAAAGTAATGGTCAACATACTGCAGCAACAGAGCGTAGTGACGAATTATACCAACTGCGAGAGTTCACATCTGTTAACTCGCGAAGAGCATTTCATGAAGAGCACAATGTTGAATATACAACAAAAACAACTTGAATCTTGGATGCTTACCATGAAGTGCATATCGCAGTCCTGTTATTTGTTGCAGGAAGTGCTGTCTAGAGAAGGTAGTGTCTAGTCGCCCATGATGTGATCTCTACCATGTTCACCGGCTCTATGAAGGCTTGGCAGACATCTCAAATCCAACAACAGCTCATCAGAGCTTTGAGCGCAACTTACAAGCTATAACATGGATACCCACCAGCTTGTATCCCAGAACAAGCATTGGAAATTAGATTGGCTGTGACAAGCTTCTTTGGGGGCTGGGTAACTGTGGACCAGGTGAAAGTTCAGTTTGAGCACTCGAGAGTTAATGATTTGACTCACTGTAAGCCATGGAATAGAGAACAGATGTAAGAGCAAGGTAAGAAGGCCTTGATAACAAACTTGTCTCACATGCACTGTTAGTTGAGGTTGCAACTTTGTGAAGACTCTGAAGCAGTATGAAATGTTGACTCCTGCAATACAAAACTATGCAGATACGCTTAGGAGCAAACATATACGTCTTACTCGAAGGTAGCCACAGGTAGGGCAAATTACTAACCTGTCTCCTGCTAGGATAGTCAATTCTGATGCAGAACCACACGCTACGAGACGGTCGCAACCTTGCCTGCGCTTGTCAGCATCCAACAACAAGCAACACAGCACCTCTCTTGTATATTGCTTCCAGAGTTTGTCATATTGACATGAGGCTTATTTTCAACCTTGATGCCAGCATTGCTGCAGCCATTGAGTGTCTACATCACTGTGAATATATCAAGAAATACAGAGTCTGTTGATAGCACACTAGACGACTCAAGACAGGATCAGCCAGGATAAACAAGGGACAAACAAGCACCCTACAAGAGAACCTCTATAGAAGTAGAGACAGTGTAACCCCATCATCCATTATTTCGGCAAACTTACAACAGTTCTGGGACTGGTCTTCTTTCAACTCCTGTGACGTGTGACCCAGTGCCACTGCATTGAATGCTGTGAACGATTAAGTCCCAGGCATGGTACCTTCGCTCTTTTGTTGCCTGTCCGTGTCCAGGTGATCAGCACATCAGCAGCACTCTTGCATGCACTTAAGCCTCCAATCACGGTCTGGTGTCTTGACAGAAGAACGACAGCACTGTCTGTCATGTTAGGCCAATGGACTTGTACAGCGGTCTTGTGGGGTTCATGACCTAAGCAACAAAGAATGAAGCCTCCATACACGTACATTGCACAATTCAATGAGGCATTCACTGCGCCACCCGCGGAGCGTGTCGTCCCGTCGATGACTGTACCCACGCGCGCGTCAACGCGCCAGCGTCTGCTGTCATCTACGACCCTGTCACACCGATGCGGCATCACCATGGCTGGACGGCGCATGACACAAGCTTTCCGACAATTCCCACTTGAGCTGTTCCGTGTCAGCTACAGCAGGGCAACGCGACTTCGCGACTATGGACCAGACAACATGCATAAATACGACGTTATCACGAAGAACGGCATAGTGCAGCCGAAAGCTCTCCAGCCTTCGATCTATCGTGGTAATTCGAAGTCTCAATTTGCCATGCCCATTACCCAATGCTGATATAGAGCAGGCCCAAATGGAGCCTCAATGCGACCCAACACTGCCTACCAACAGATACTCGTGAGGTATCTCAAAGGGGACAAAGCCGTTGTCTATGTCGTTCCGGCAGGTACGTGAATGCTGCAGCTCTGTGCCTCATGCAGGGACTGATGGAGGTTTGGTATAGGAACAACGTTGCCATCGAGTTTGATGCTGGTGCATGAGAGCAGGGATCACTTCTCTCTCCAGGGTGCGATGGAAATGACATTAGAAAGTGCGCCTTCGAGCCCCCTACTTATTCTTCCTTACATTGACAACTTCCAGAACTCAATGATGAGATCACGTTATTCCTGGAGCGTGCTGCGGAAGCTCTGAGCAGAGAGCAATGGATGAGAGCATATCCCAAGCAGACATTGACCGACTATCTCAAACCAATTCACTAGGTGTAGAGGTGGATTCTGGGTCTCAAACAGCAGGGGATCACTTTTCGTCCACGGGGGCGCGGTGATCCAAGAGAAGAGAGGAAGTCGTGGACACCGACAGCTGAGTGAACAAGATCGCCGGCTATCCAGCCAAACTTGGACAGGTCATCCTTTGCGCACACCGTTTACCATTCTGCTAAATGTATCAAGTGAGGAGGCCAAACTTCCGTTCCAAGATCTCACCTTGGTCCACCTCTAATGATGCAGTGTGCCACTGCCTCTGACCGCTTGCTTAAAAGAAAATACCCATATGGATGTAGTGTCAGGTGTCAGCTGAGCGGCGTGCCTTGCCTCTCCAGAGGACTCTCTCAACCGTGAAAAGGAGGCGAAGCATCTAGCGGATTAGGTAGCATTTATTGTCATCAGTTCTTAGCTCACAAGCCATCTGTCTCTAACAATCCATACGACCGGACGAACATCAGATCAAGCACGTGATACATATCTGGCTTTGAAATACAGACGCATGTGCTCCTGACGTCACGGGAAATGGCGTAAGAGGGGTCCACCTTCCGTCTGCAACCCAAATCCGCGACTCCATATAACAATCCCATCACGACAAGTCCACATTGCATACACCCTACAGCACTCAACAAACGCTACATCACTACAAACACTCGGCAACCCTACAAACAGTCGCCCATCACGAATTTCCTACGCTCCTTCTTCACCAGCGCTCGCGCTTCCAGCCCCGCTGCCATGTCCGCCGCAAAGACCAAGGCTCAAGGCATCATCGACGAGAACGCCGTCGCCGTCTTCTCCAAGTCGTACTGCCCATACTGCAAGGCCACCAAGTCGCTGTTGAGCGATC
Organism: Microcyclospora tardicrescens; assembly: GCA_003012245.1. Taxonomy (NCBI): domain Eukaryota; kingdom Fungi; phylum Ascomycota; class Dothideomycetes; order Capnodiales; genus Microcyclospora; species Microcyclospora tardicrescens. The sequence goes on from PXOE01000055.1 coordinate 133,909, forward strand.
TAGGCGTCAAGCCATACATCATCGAGTTGGACCAAGTTGGTGAGTGAGAGAGAGACATGCGAAGTGAGAAAGGAGTGATGGACTGACACAGCGCAGATGATGGCGCCGCGATCCAGGATGCCCTCGAGGAGATGACGCACCAGCGCTCCGTCCCCAACATCTTCATCGATCACAAGCACATCGGAGGCAACTCAGACTTGCAGAGCAAGAAGAGCCAGCTGCCTGACCTCCTCAAGAAGGCTGGCGCGGTATAAGAAGTGAACATGGAATAGCGTAAGAGCGGTAATGAGGATGACAAGCCGATTTTAGGAGAACAATTTTGTTGTGTAATATAACCTCTTCAATCATGCTCTGACCGCGTCTCCGAGAATTCCTGTTTGATCTTCTCCAACAGCTGAGGTTTCGTAAGCACGTCGAGCGCCGTCATGGCTAACGCCTTCGCCGCTCTCATGGCTAATCTGTGAGCCTCCTCGGTCCTGGCCGCCTTTTCAAAGTCAGGCGTGTGAGGCCCACCAAGCTGCTCGCCTTGTTCTCCTTCACTTCTGATCCAGAAATCCGCTGAGATACTGGGAATGGCATAGCTTACATTCCCCTGATCAGTGCTCGCATTGGTAGTACTCTCCAGTAGATCAATCTCCTCGCGAGATATGTTTCCACCCAGGCGATTGAAGGCAGCGCGGTAACGACCGCCCAAAGCTCGATTTGGCATGAGGTCGTCGTACCCGCCACCTTCAGTGAGCTTGAGTGTCGCGCCGGTTGCGGTAGCCGCGCCTTCGAAACAGGCCTTGACACGCTTCAAAAGGGCATCACGACGGGCACGCGAGCTCGAACGCACGACAAAGCGGCCGGCAGCATATTGGTGGATGATGTTTGGACGGAGACCGCCGTTCGTGATCTGTGCTGTCAAACAATCTCAGCTTTTCGTTGACCATGGTGATTTATACCCAATATACCTTGGATTATGTCGCCTGCCTGTGTTTGCTGTCGCAGAACAGAGATACCATTGTAGGCTAAGACGAGCGCATCTAGAGCGTTGATCTGTAGACCAGTCAGCCTCGGCCAAGTCTGCACAAGATGCTTGATCATACCCCTTCCCACGGTCGTGCTGCTGCGTGTGCCTCTTTACCAAAATATTCCGCCTTGAACGCTCTATATGCAGCTGTACGCACGAGTGCCGCATCGTGGCTAGTTCCCGGATGTGTGATCAGAGAGATGTCGACATCGTGATCATTGTACGCCCCAGCTTCAAGCAGCTTGATCTTGCCGCCGCCTCCTTCTTCTGCCGGAGTCCCAAACAACACCACCTTACCGCTAAGATCATATCGGCAAATGACTGACACTGTTGCCAAAGCTGCCGCGAGGCTCACGACGGCTATCAGGTTGTGACCACAAGCATGTCCAATACCCTTGAGTGCATCATACTCGGCGTTGAACGACACAGATGGACCCTTCTTCCCGCTATCCCAGACAGCAACAAAGGCCGTCTCGATGCCATACGCTGAAGGTGTTACTTTCCATTCGGCACCCTTCAGAAATTCTGTCAGGGTCTTATGCGCTATGAACTCCTTGTACTGCAGTTCGGGGTTGTCGTGGATGGTCAGGCTGATGGTGCGAAAGACATCGCTCATGCTGTCGATGTAACACGAGACATCCTGCAGATACATGTATCCACTGATAGCTTCATCTGAATCATTATCGTGTTGTGAAGGCATACTGATATCGTTGTCCGTTACTTGGGTACATGTATTATGCAACGAAACCGACATTGTTCAGGATGGAGCTTTGGCGCTTGCATACAATAAGTTGGACTGTGCCTCATCTTGAACATCTCCTCCACGAGGCTGAGAATGGAGAAAAAAAAAGTCACATCCGTGATACTTAGCAACGACTCTCTAGCGCCGAGTTTTGGTAGTCTTCGACGTTAAGCTAGCAATTGGAGATCAGGATAGCAGTTTTGGAGATGAGTACGTTAGCATACATTTGAATTACTTCTGGAAATGTTAGCATTAGAGATATATTCACGAGGCGACTGGGGACGTCTGCTTTGCCTCGTTTCATGCACATCCGCTTACTACCACCGCCTGTCTCCTTCCACGCCAAGAGGGAAGCTCACTGTTGCTGATAACAACCGTGGCAGTACCTGTGCGAGAACCACTGGAGGCTAGACTTCGTCTTGTCGAACTCTTATGACGGTCAAGACATCATTGATGCATGTGCTTGCCAAGTCGCAATGACGCAACCACTGAAAGCGACATCGAACAGTAGCAGCGTGGCTTGGTCTTGGCGTCCGCTGTCTGAAGACAACATCGGATACTCGTCCCGCGGGTGATCTTGGCGCACCCTCTCTGACGAGCTCCGCCCCAAGCAAATGCTATCCATCTCCAACATGTCACAGCAGAATGGTGCCGACCCCATGCTTCCGCTCTTGGCGGCTTCGCCACTCCGCCCGCCGACACACGGAATTCGTGACCCTGGTGGAGCATGCCGCGATACATCCAGACTGACATCTACTCAGAGACTTAGACCACAGACTCTCAACCTGATGGAAAATACCACATATATCGTGTCGAAACACATTAGCGAAAAGTCAGTTATTATGCTAAAGCTCACTAGAATCGTTCAGAGCTTACACTGTGATGTGATAAATGAGCTTGCTTGCGGTGCCGCAAGGTGAGAAGCTACTCGTCTTCAACATACTTTCCGCCAATGCCAAGGCCAAGAAGCTGTGCTTGGCCCAAGACAAATGCCCTACGAGCTCGGCCATCAGACACAGGTAAGAAGGACAAGCAGTGGAAGACTGGCTTCATATATTAGAAACGATGCCCAGGCTCTTGGTCAAGTAGTTATCGTTCTTCACACTCCACAAATTCATTCGCTCCTCGCTATCAGATCCGACATACTGAATTGTCCATCCCCATTTCACACTTATCCATTTCCCATATCACTTTACTTCCACGCGAGTCTACAAGCTCACTACTATCACGATGGGAGGCGCTCAGCCAGCACTCGAGCAACATGTCTCCGGACAAGCCAACACGCCGTTGTCGAAACCAGCTCATGCACTCGAATGGAAAACAGTCGCAGAAGAAATCCAAGCAGACACCGAAGATGGACTGAAGTCACCAGAAGCCGCCAAACGCCTCGAGGAGCATGGCCGTAACGAGCTCGGCGAGGGCGCAAGCGTCAACATCGGCAAAATTCTCACCCGTCAGATTGCCAACGCGATGACACTTGTCCTGATACTGGCAATGGCGGTATCCTTTGGCATTCGTTCGTGGATTGAGGGTGGTGTTGTTGCTGCTGTCATAATTCTTAACATCTCGATTGGAGCGATGCAGGAGTACAGTGCTCAGAAGACCATGGACTCTCTCAGATCGCTAAGCTCTCCAACGGCACAAACCGTACGAGACGGAGAAAGCATTACCATCGCTACCGTAGAAATTGTGCCAGGAGACCTCGTCGAGCTCAAGACAGGCGACACAATCCCAGCCGACATTCGAATCATTGAAGCTGTCAACTTCGAGACAGATGAGGCACTTCTCACTGGTGAATCACTACCCGTGCGCAAGAGTGCGGAGGATGTCTTCGACCCTGCGACGGGACCTGGAGACAGGCTCAACATTGCTTATTCCTCTTCTACCGTCACAAAAGGCAGAGCCACAGGTATCGTCTTTGCCACTGGTATGTTCACCGAGATTGGATCCATCGCCGCAGCTCTCCGGCAAAAGAACAGCAAGATTCGACCGGTCAAACGAAACGAGGATGGCGTGGCAAAGCCACACAGATATGTTCAAGCTGCCGTCCTTACCGTATCTGACGCGGTTGGCTCGTTTCTGGGCATCAACGTTGGCACTCCGCTTCAAAAGAGACTTTCTCGACTTGCAGTGCTGCTCTTCTTCGTTGCAGTGGTCTGCACGATTATCGTCCTGGGAGCGAACAACTTCAGCAATCGACAAGAAGTCATCATCTATGGCGTTGCTACAGGTATGTGATCAAGATGCGCAATGCCTTTCCACCAAGCTAATACGATCGTCTATTTAGGCCTGTCCATGATTCCTGCCTCACTAGTGGTGGTCCTCACCATTACTATGGCAGCTGGCACAAAGCGAATGGTGGAACGCCATGTCATTGTTAGAAATTTGAGGTCACTCGAGGCACTCGGCAGTAAGTTCAGCTTCCATCGAACATCAACTTCAGTACACTTACCACAATCCTAGGTATTACCGACATCTGCTCCGACAAGACAGGAACATTGACACAAGGAAAGATGGTTGCAAAGAAAGCCTGGATCCCTGCCAAGGGAACATACACTATCGGGGAGACAAACGAACCATTCAACCCTACCAACGGTGGCATTAACTTCAGCACAAAGGAACCAAAAGATATGTCCGAAACAGAGACTGGAAAGGAAAGTGGATACTCCGAACTTGCTCACGGCAACGAACCTTTAGCCGACTACCTTCGCGTTGCGTCCTTGGCCAACCTTGCCAACGTCCATCAAACAAATGAAGGACAGTGGAACGCTCGTGGTGACCCCACCGAGATTGCCATTCAAGTATTCGCCACCCGCTTCAGCTGGAACAGACGCGATTCTGTAGCTGGTGATCATCCCTCTTGGAAAATGCTCGCTGAGTTTCCATTCGACTCTGATGTCAAGAAGATGAGTGTGCTCTACCGCGACAACCATTCCAAGGAGCTACATGTTTTCACCAAGGGTGCAGTCGAACGTGTGATCACATCATGCACCTCGTATCTGCCGTCCGCTGAGGGTGATACCACCGAAATGACGGACGAGTATCGCAACCAGATCCTCGAGAACATGGAAGGCTTGGCTAAATTGGGGCTTCGTGTTCTTGCTCTGGCCAGCCGCAAATATGACGAGAGCTACGACGACGACACTGAGATCGATCGTAGCAAGGTCGAGTGCAACCTTACCTTCCGCGGTCTAATCGGACTCTACGACCCTCCTCGCCCGGAGTCGGCACCATCTGTCAAGTCTTGTCACTCAGCTGGAATTGAAGTACACATGTTGACTGGCGACCATCCTGGCACCGCTCGCGCAATCGCTGCACAAGTTGGCATCTTGCCCGCGAAAATGAACGAGCTTAGCAAGGACGTAGCCGACTCCATGGTCATGACAGCCAGCCAATTTGACGCATTGACTGATAAAGAAATCGATCAACTGCCTTGTCTCCCACTCGTCATCGCTCGTTGTGCTCCAAACACCAAAGTTCGCATGATCGATGCCCTCCACCGACGCAAGAAGTTTTGTGCAATGACTGGCGACGGCGTGAACGATTCTCCATCCCTGAAGAAGGCTGACGTTGGTATTGCGATGGGACAGACCGGATCCGATGTTGCGAAGGATGCCTCCGACATCATTCTCACCGACGACAATTTCGCTTCGATTCTTGCAGCTATCGAGGAAGGACGCCGAACTTTTGACAACATTCAGAAATTCGTGCTTCATCTACTCTCTCAGAACGTCGCTCAAGCACTCATTCTCCTAATCGGTCTGGTTTTTAAGGATTCCGAGAACCTTTCTGTCTTCCCAATCTCACCTGGTATGTCACTCCGCGCAAGCTTCTTCATCATGGTCACTAACTCTATTCCTAGTCGAAATCATGTTCATCATCATGGTCACAAGGTATGTGGAACCATCGTCATTCCATACTTCTCATACTAACTTTCTACAGTGGTCTACCAGATATGGGTCTTGGATTCGAAAGAGCCGCACCAGATATCATGCAGAGACCTCCGCAAAGCCTCAAACGTGGTGTCTTCACCATCGAAGTCATGTGCGACATGCTCTTCTACGGATTATGGATCGCAGCACTCTGCCTTGGCTCTTTCGTCCTCGTTCTCTACGGCTTCGACAACGGTACGATCGGCTACCACTGCAACGAGAGCATCGGCGATGGCTGCGATGTCATCTTCCGTGCGCGTTCAACCTGCTTCGCCACTCTCACCTGGTTCTCCGTCTTCCTTGCCTGGGAGGTGATTGATCTCCGCCGCAGCTTCTTCAGAATGCAGCCGGGCTCCAAGCGCATCTTCACGCAATGGACCCACGACATCTGGCGAAACCAGTTCTTGTTCTGGGCCGTCATGGCAGGATTCGTCACCATCTTCCCCATCCTCTACATTCCTGGCCTCAACGATGTCGTTTTCAAGCACACTAGTATCAGCTGGGTAAGTTTCTTACGATCTTCTTAAGTCTACCGAATCTTTTGGCTAACTTCATACAGGAATGGGCTGTTGTGATGATCTCATCACTCTTGTTCTTCATGGGCATCGAAAGTTACAAGTTCTGCAAGCGTGCGTACTTCAAGAGGCAGGCGAAGAAGACTGCTGTTGACGAAAGTGATCCCGAGCTTCGATTGTTCGCACGATATATGACTGAGTCGAGCATGGAGACTGATCTGGAGAAAGGGAAGGCATGATTATAGAGGATAGATGTGATGATAATGTTTGTGCGCAATTTATGATTAGTATAACGTATGATGAAACACTCTGATGAACACAATTTTCACGATTCCTGTGCAATAATTCAAGTTCTACCTCGCTTCGAAATTTAATCCGAAAGCATGAAATCTCTCAAATTTTACCTTGACCGCAACAACGATTCATGCTCCTGCCAAAAGTTCTTACAAGTCAGATGCATGCTCATGCTGTTGACCCACCACTCGCCAAAGCTGTCATCCACGTCCACGTCGACCTTGACCACTCTCTCCTCCCGCTTCAAGCCGCACATAGCACATGCATGCGGCGCCGTGAATCCGCCCTCCGTCGCTTTGAGCACCTTCACTGGCAGACTTTCCGCAATGTCTGGGAGTGAGGGCAGTTTCGACATCACTCCGGCGGACTTGGCAGCGTTCAGGGCGGTAAGCGCACTCCGCGCCTTTCCGATCTGGGCTTTCCAAGCTCGCACGGCATCAAGGACTTCGCGATCTTCACGCGCAACTTCGGACTTGTCGACGCCTGCGAGCTTCATCCCGCCTTTGCCGCCTGCTGCGGCGGGACCGATGCGCATCCCTTGAGCGAGATACTGGTCTCGCTTCCAACGCAGCTTACGGCCGGCAATGATGTGGCCGAGTACGATGTTTGCGGCGAGGTAGTTGGAAAGAAACTTTCGCGATGCAGGGTGAGAGATCAGCATCTGTCTTTCGTTCGTTGAGGCTTTTGAGAACGGGGTGAACAGCGCTTCATTCGCCTGAGTGAAGATGCGGGGAAAGATGGACAGCAAAATTGAGGGTGGAGGGATGTTGGTTGGTGGAAGACCCGTGTCTGCACGAGCTTTTGCTGGAGCAGATGCAGTGGTTGCCGATGGTTTGAGTGTCGTCTCTGACGGCTTTATACTTGATATGGGTTTGTCGACGGGTTGCGGTCCATCTTCGAAGTCATCCCAGGCATCGTCGTTGAATTTCTCAAGTTCTGGGTCGCGGGGTCTCGATGTCCGAAGCTCAGATTTGACTTGGGGTGCTTTCCTTCTATCAGGCAAAGATTGGTTTTGCTGCTTGGAAGTACTATGTAGTGATGCTAGTGGTTCGTCGTCAAGGGCCAATAGATCAACTGTACGTCTCTGAGGTGGTACCTGTTCTGGTTGAGTAGTCTGAGGTGTGTCGCCAGCCTCAAAATCGCCGAAGTCATCATCTTCGACGTCGCTAGGGTCGTCTGCATCGAATAGAACATTTGGATCCCGCACTGGCTTTCCGGCTTTTGTCTGGTGGGAGACCACTAATGTACTGTTCTGGGGAACCGGGTTCACAGTAGGAGAGTCGATAGCTTGCAGGATGACCGCCGCTCGTGCTTTTTCTTGTTCCTCTCGCTCTGCTTGTTGCTGTGCAATGATCCTCTTGGAGTACTCCATTGCAGCCTCGGGATTAGTTGCCAGATCCATCATCTCATCTGCTCCGGCGTTGTAGTCGTCGTTGTCATCATCGGCAGAGAACAAGAGATCCATGTGGTCAGCAAACGGGTGTCTTCCTACTTGAGGTTGATCTTGTTTCGGCGGTGGCGCAGAGAAGGGAAGAGGCTTCTTCTTTGTGACAGAGTGTACATTTCCCACAGATGGCGTAACAGGTACTTGGTCTTGTGTTGCAGCAGTTACAGTGGGAGCAGAAGCATCTTCGAAATCTCCGAAATCATCGTCGTCGTCGCCATTGTCAACAGTCAGGCCAACCACGTCCTTAGAGTCTGATGGCGGCAGAGCCTTGCCGAATCTTGCAGAGTCCTCACTGTCTGGAGCGACATTGTTCTCGTTGTTCGAAAGTGCTGGAGACCCAAACGCAGCGAACAAATCACTCGACATTGTGGAAACTCATGTGGTTCTTTGCCTCCGGAAGTGATGATGGTGCGAGGTTTCCAGAACTCAAAATATGTAGATTGTCTCAAAACCAACCATCTGACCTAATCGTTGATACACAAACATCATATAACAACGTGTGGCGACGCTATACCATCTTCATGGTCGTTGTAGACATTCGTAGGAGTTCCTGGCAAGATTAGAGGTTGGCACCAGTAATAGCCTGTCGAAATGATTCTCTCCCAGCGAGTCTCTTTCCCGGACTCTTATGCTGTACGACCACTCACTTATAGGTCTGAGTGCTGCCAGAACCAGTATTTAAATAAGGTATTGAACAAATCTCGGTGGAATGTATCACACACAGCTCTTAGAGCATCACACAGTGCACAACCACTTACAGCCAGATTAGAGTTGCGGTTCATCCGACAATCTATGGAGCTAAAATTTATCGATTAGCATCTCCAATAAATCTCGACCTATCTCATTCACACAATAGCGAAAGGTTTGTTGCATTCGCACTTTGCCTAGATCGCTTCAAGGAACATGGCAAGCAAACGCCCCGCAGCCTCTGTGCATCCCTCACGCTCCGCTCAAGTACCTGCAGAGCCCTCCCGCAAGAGGCGCAAGATCAATCCTTATGCTTCAAGCAAGCCTGGACAGGCTAAACCCAACACCAAGTCCTTCAAGAAAGCCCATCCGACGAACGAACTCAAATCGCAGATTCGCTCGCTCACGCGTCTGCTCGAACACAATGAAGACCTTCCAGCAACTGTACGGGCTGAAAAGGAACGTGCACTGCAAACTGCCGAACGAGAGCTTGCCCAAACGGTGAAGGCGCAGAAGCGGAGCGACATCATATCGAGGTGGCACAAAGTGCGCTTCTTCGATCGGCAAAAGGCGACTAAGAGGTTGAAGAAAGCTCAAAAATTGTTGCAAGCAGAGGGTAGTGGGTCTGCTGCAGAGTTGGAAGAGGCTGTCCAGGAATGGGAGACTGCAGTCAACTATGCGATGTACTATCCACTTGACATCGCATACGTACCACTTTTCCCGACTCGGAAGGGAGCTGTACAGGAGGTTGAGTCTGAGGATGCTATTGCGCCTGTAGAGGTGGAGAGACAGGGAGACCCAGAGATGTGGGAAAAGGTAAAGCAATGCATGCAGGAGGGGACATTACAGGCATTGCGAGAGGGCGACTTATCGAAAAACGCGCAGAATGGTCTGGTGGATGACAAACATGATGTCAAGGCGAAGGACAAAATCAAGAACAAAACCAGAGAGAAGCGTCTCAAACAGGACAGGGATGGAAGGGACGCGCACAAGCAGGAGAGTGAGGATGACAGTGATGGTGGTTTCTTCACCAAGGATGGGGTTTAGTTCTCTTGTCTTGCATCTCACTTGCTCTTCACATTCAAGATACCCACATGCAGCGCTCCAGCAACATTTTGAAGCTCACTACTAGGCTCGCTAGACGAACACATTGCTGTGTATAGCACCAAATGTTGAAGCGGCCATCATCTTGATCCTGCCAAGCCCCTACTCCGACGCAATGTAGCTCGCAACCACTTTCATGTGGTCGTGGAAAGCCCTAACTTTCGCTGCTTCCAGCCCACCCAACAGTACATGAAACACCTCCATCGCCAAAACACCATGCCCACGTTACGAGGCATCTCCATCAGGCTTCAGTCGCAGTTCGATGCGTTGATGATCCCAGAATACATACCACGCGATACAGCTCAACACAACGACATTCCATCACGCTCGTCGGACAATATAGTGCGCACCGAGATACCAAGCTACCCTGGCTCACGTTTCTGGATCATTTATTCTTGCTCGCCGCGGGTCCCAGCCCATGAAGACGATGGCGGTGATACGTCCAAAAGTCTTGCACCTCAACACGAGCTATTCCGTGAAGTTAGCGGGCAGCAACTCCGGTACTACTTCTTCAAGCTCTTTGTAAGCGGTATACCTGAAGCTATCGTCAGCTGGGGGATAGGTGCGGGTCAGGACTGGCAGGGCAAAATTGGCCACGGGTATTTTGATGCTGGCAAGGATTTCCGAGGAAAGAGGGTGGTGGAGAAGAAGGGGTTGTTCTTTCCTGTCTGGGAAGAGCCGAGCGTGGCAGGAAAAATGTCGGACGCGCAACACAATCAGGCATTCGAATTAAAGGTGTTTCGAGCCAAGGGTCGAATAAACGACACAGTCGGCTACACCCTCTGTCCGGATTCGACTGCTTCGGCTGTGAGGTATGCATATTGTGTTCAGTGAGCACTGTAGTAAGCTGACACATTGAGCAGTCTGAGTAGTGTGGGATTGAGAAAATCAGGCGAACGAAAGCGTATGTATACGTATGCTCTGCTGGATCCTCTGGATGAACCATACGCAGTCTTCCAGTATTGCATCGAGCCTTGGTGGGAGCCAGGGAGTAGCTTTCTGTATTCTGAGGACGGTGATTCGGCGATCAACACTCAGTACTCAGATGAGATGGAACCACCTATTGTGCAAGATCAAGACCAGGACAGCATGGTTTCATCATCCGACGAACCTTGCGAAGCAGCTTCAGATGCCTCTCCACACACTGTCTCGCCACTCTTGGAGGCGAAGGACGCAGTCACCAGAGAGGGCATCTCTGTATCGCGCTAGCTTCAGTCACCTTGATATCTGTGCTTCAACCAATGCAGTACACACCCAACGACATATGGCGGCGGATAAGTAATACTCTTCGGCCAAGGGTCGAGTAAGTTGTCAAGGGAGCGTGCGTAATGCCCTCTTGTGGAGGAAGTACTGAGCTCAGCTCCTGTTCTTATGCAGTGCAATTCCGAGATCTGATTCGTGTGGCGGTAGTGGGTGATCTGATTGATATAGTCATAGTCCTATCTCAATCTTGACCGCTTTCATCTCGTTCCCACTCACAGGTGTCTTTTTGGAATCGGACAACGTAGTGTCGCGCTGTTGTGCTTTGATGGCGATTCACGCTAGGAATTCCCACGTGGGTTTTCCGAGGCGATCACTATGCCCAAAATAGAAATATTGGTCCACGACTCCATGTCAGCAATAAAATGCCACGCAATCGTAGCATTGATTATCAAGTTTAAAGGTGGTCGATCAAGAGCGTGGCCACTACCGTAGACGGCAACGGGCATCGCTACGATTTTGTCTTAGATCATCAAGCTGTAGCTCAGCATGGCGTATCACTTCGTGGACCTGAACGACGAGCAGAAACATGCCCGACGCCAGGCGCTGGACTGGTATGGCTTCCTAGCACAATTCTCGATCCTGTTCCCGCTTCTGCTGTCTCAAATCTACTTGTTCATCACATGGGTTGATCGGCGCTGGCGGCAGAGCTCGATGAACTCCGACTCGCCCAGCTCACCAGATGTGAAGCAAGCACGGCGCGGTCGCGCGCAAGGTTGGAGGGCGTCGGCTCGGAAATGGGCCTGGTGGGGCGGAGACAGCGTGGTAGTTGGCGGCGATCGATTGGGGAGTCGAGCGGAAGTTGTTTGCGCAGCCATCTGGTTCTTGTGGTTGATGGTACTGAGCTTCATTGACACTGGAAATGGTATAGACCTCAAGAATGCATCCATTTAAGATACACTGGACTGACCATGAGTCTACAGACTATATCCACCTGACCAAACGCTTCGGCATTGTGGCGGCATCTCAGCTACCACTGCATTACCTCCTGGCCATGAAGTCGCCCTCCTCTCCGCTGGTCCTGGCTCTGCGAAGCTCACACGAGACCTTGAACGTTGCCCATCAGCTTTTGGGTCGCATCATTACGGTTATGTTCTATGCCCATACGATCCTGTTTCTCAACTTCTATGTCCAGAACTCCCTCCTTGTGGCCAAGCTGCAGCAGTTTTACATCCTCTGCGGCTTGTTCAGCACCGTGGCGTTCACCGTGGTAGGCACGACCGCTCTGGCGCCTGTACGGAGATGGAGCTACAAGATCTTCTACACCGTTCATGTCGTTCTAGCCACACTGCTACTACCCGTCTTGTGGTTTCACGTCTCGCATATCCGGATTTACCTGTACGAGACAGCGGCTATCTATGCAGTGAACGCCGCCCTGCGAGCATTGAGCTCGAAGAACACGGCCAGCACGATCCGTGTCCTACCTGATACGAACTTGGTGGAGGTTGTGGTTCCTGCAAGCCAGAAGATGGGTCTATGGCAGGCTGGTCAGCACGCCTATCTCTCCTTGCCTGGCCACCCGTTCCTGCGGACCTTTCGGAGTAACCCATTCACCGTTGCATCTCTCCCTACGGTCGACCGACGTCTGCGATTTGTCGCCCGCATTCTGGACGGCAACACAACAAAACTGGCGCAGAGTGTCAAAGGGGCAGGCGAGCATAGCGTCACCGTGGAAGGACCCTACGGTGTGGCAACGCACATTGATCGGTTACTGCAGTACGACCGCGTCTTACTAGTAGCAGGCGGTGTAGGCGGGACGTTCATTGCGCCTTTGTACCGTCAGCTGCTGGCCGATCTGAGCCCGAGTGCTGGAAGCTACCGAAGATCGAAGGTGGCCTTCGCGTGGGCGGTGAAAAGCCTTGGAGATGCGTCCTGGGCTCTGCCTGAGGAAGGGAAAGAGCGTACGAGTTTCACAGAGCGACTGACATTGTACATTACTCGAGGTGGCAGCGCCGGTCAGATCGATCCAGCCAGCAATGAGCGCTTCCTCAACCAGGACGACGAGCCAGGCATTGAACTCGAAGAGCAGAAGAACCTGCTCGCGAGCGAAGGAGAGCCCGCGGCGGCGGAACAAGGTAGCATGTCCGGCGTCAACGTGCAAAGTCGTCGGCCAGACTTGCCCGCCATCATCGCCGAGACGTTCGCCCACGGTCGACACGAACGGGTAGCAGTGGTAGTCTGCGGACCGAAGCGGTTGAGTAGCAGCATTAGAAAGGAGCTTGGCAAGTATGTCGTCAATGGCCGGGAGGTGTGGTTCTGGGATGAGAGCTTCGCGCTGTAATCTGACTTCTTGTGTATCTGGCTGTATCATGTAAATCACACACATATCACCATGTATTTCAAAAGTCGTCTACCCTATACTCAGACTACCTTAGTGTTTTGTCTGCTCAAAATTCCCCCTCCACGGACCAGTCTCCGAAGAAGCGGGCCAGGCATGACATAGCTCGGGGAGGTGGACAGACATGCATCTACACCTATCATTATAACATGTACAAGTGCCCTGGGCAAAACTTGACCAAATGTTATATTGTCTGAGTCCTTGTCGGTTGAGGTTTTCCATGACTGTACGGAAGGCAACAGGTGAGAGTGATCAAGCAGCACCAGGTCGTGTCCAGTCGAGCAGAACAAGAGTAGGAGGTCAAGTGTCCGCATGTACCTCACCTTGCAGCACACGGGAGGTTCGTGCAATGACCTGGCTAGGACGGGACTTTAGAGCAAGTATGGCATCATGACTTTTCCCATGGACTGCGCAATGGCCTATCCGTGTGATATATTTCGTAAAGTCCCAGGCACGATTCCTGAGAAAAGCGTCCCTCCTTCCCCCTACTACAATCCTCTACTACTTCAAAATCGAACCTAATCCTCCCTTCCATAGCTTTCAAAATCTATACCACCACCACCATGCCAGAACAACTCAAAGCCTCCGAAGTGAACTCGCGCACCGACCCCTCGGTCTCCAAGCAATGGGACAACGACGTGCCGTCGGCCACGAAGTTCGAAGACTTCTACGGTATCGTGGACAAGCTGCGCGTCGGACTGCTGGGCACGTTACGCGAAGGCACGGGGCCTGTCCACCGCTCGATGGCAGTCGCCAAACGCACAGGACCGGACTTCCTGTTCCTGGCGAACGCGCACAGCCGCAAGTTCGAGGACCTCGAGAAGAGCCCCGGAGCGGTGACGATCACGTTCCAGAACAGCAGCAATCAGGACTGGGTGTCGATCACGGGCAAGGTGTCGACGAGCAGCAATGATGATCCGCGCATCAAGGAGGTGTGGAGTAAGGCGGCGAGTGTGTGGTTTGGCGATCTCGGGGATGGAGTGCATAATGGCCAGGCGAGTGATCCGAGGATGAAGTTGATTGAGATTCAGTCTACGTGTGAGTTTCCACCGTCTTTTACCTGCAGCTTAATTATCCTTGTGCTGGAGAGACTGTCGGTGATGTGGCTCTGACGTTGCGTTGACACAGACATCTCGTACTGGAAGTCATCTGGCGGACCTGTGGGATATGCACTGGAGACGATTACGGCGATGTTGTCCGGGGGAGTGCCCATCACGGGAAAGCTGAGGGAGATGCAGGAGGATGAGATCAAGGCTGCTCGGGCCAAGGATAGCAGCATGAGCTCGTTGTAATGGATGATACTCTTCTGGGGTCCTGGAGGATGTGAACCATTTATGCTGATGGTCCTGTCTCAACCTGCAAACCTCTTGTGGAAGGTTACCTCACTTGGGAGACTGTATACAAAGCATCAAACGAGACATAAAAGTTCATGGTCATGATTTCGGACCCCGTACCTGTGAGCCGGTCTTCGTGTTATTTTGTTGGACCTACCACGACGGCGTGTGTAGACATGAACATGTCTAGGAACGCCTTGAGCTATGCCCGGTGTTGCGCCGTCTGCTTCTCTCCTGTCATACACGATCGACCGCATCAACATGGTCTTCGACAAGCCATGGCAACAGATCCATAGCATTCTTACTGCCATATCCTCAGGACATGGAATGAAACCCAACAACGGATGGAATCAGTCACGGCCGTGGGTCTGAGCTCACGTCATTGACGATGCCAAGGTCCTTGGACGCGTCCAGATCCAGGCTCAACGAGCGCCAACATCCGGCATGTTCAGACTTACGCACCGCCCAGGAGTTGCCATGGTTGGAGAAGAGATGGACGACGCCATCGCAAAGAGAAAAGTTGGTCATGTCTTGGATTGAGCCAGCAACGTAATGTAATGAAGTGGAGCGCAGTAGAATGCTGTTGGGTATGACGACGGAGGTGTTCCCACGTGTACACATCGGCAGGCGGAGGATGACTAGATGTGCAGGGCGGCATGTGACTACGCCGGCGGATCATGCACAACATTGCGCCAAACCTCAACTACTAACGAACATGCATGAAGCGAGCGGGGCTTGCATGAAGGACGAACTCATGGTGGATCGTCGCGGATTGCCCCTCATCGTCTGGAAGAGCTCCGAGCTAGGTGTTGCAAGTGGAGTGAGATACAGTACTACTATCTGCTCGTATCTCAAATGGCGAAATCGGAGCATGATTTGGTGGCTTGGTGAATGGCGAGCGTTGGCAGATAAGGGTTCGGTGTTGGGCAGGGTTTCGGTCAGGTGTCCTTGATCGCGGGTACAGATTGGGAAGGACATGGGCAGCGAGATCGAGATAAGCTGCCGGAACAGCTTCGGCGAGCGACGGAAAGGCGAGGCAGAGGTGGAAGATGGGACATGGACATGGATGAGGGATGAAGACATGATCCATGTTACATGTCGGCGCGCGATGAGCTGATGCGGTTGTTGTTATTATTACTACCTAGGTATGTAGGCCGCGTAGGATTGGAGAGCCCGGAATGCGTCTATGGGTCGATCTCCGGCGGAGGGTGTCGGAAGTGAATCAACGTTAGCCGTATCGTCTCTCACTCTCCACAGGCAGAAAGTGTCCGAGGATGACCCTGGATGGACGAATGGAGCCAATACATGCAAACGAAGGAGAGTTACCGAGACGAGAACTGGATGGAAGAAGATGGATGGGACCGCAAATACAGTAGTTACAGTACAGTAGATAGAAGGGAAATGCGAAGGAGTGAGGTACAGTGTCTCAGCCAATCGATCTTCCCGCGTGGCCGTGTGGTTCGGCCTTGCTTCTTCCCGCTCACCAAGCAGCTGGGGGAGTCACTCACCCATCATCACTCCACGCCCACGCCCACACCCAACTCATACCCACATCACCAACCAACTGACTAAACCACCGATATCCAGTGTCTGCCGTGCGCTGTCCTCCCTCGCTCTTCCACCAACACCATCACACAACAACATCCTCCATCCCATCACCAGCAGTTCACTCCTGCTCCTTGCTCCGACACAGCTCGCGACGCGCCTCCAGCCACATCGCCTTCCGACCACCCGCGCCCTCCAGCAACTTCGTCTCTGCACGCGCGTCTGTATCTCCGAGAAGCTTTCTTGCAACGCCAAGTGAGTCGCCTCATCCTTCTCCATCTGCCCATACCAATATCAACCCTCCGACGCCTGTCGTCGTCGCCGGCCATCTGGCTGTCACCTCTGCGCCACACCTACTGACTCATCTCTGCAACTCCAGGAAAGCTCTCTGATAAGACTCTCCCCTCTCGAGATGGCCTCCGCACCGATCACTGGGATGGACTTTGCCATGCCCACCGCTTTCGTCGACATTCCCAAGGCGCGCGACCTGTCTGACCTGCGCTCCGGCTTGGCCGAGTGGGAGAAGAAGGCCAGCGCGCTGCTGACTCCCCCGAGCTCCATCTCGCCCGATCTCCCTCCCAACCACAACCACCCCGGTCTACGCGCCCCGCCGCCGATGTCTGGCGAGAAAGAGATGGAGTTGAGTGACGTGCACGAGCAGTCCGAGAAGCACGACTCTTCGGTGCTGGCGGAAACATCGAGCATGCCACTGAGCCGAGGTGCACTTTCCGGCTTGGATGCTTCGGCGGCCATCACTCCGGCGATGCTGGCCAAGCACCATCTGCCTGCCATCATGCTGGGGAACGGTCCCAAACCCATCCGAGACGTCATGGGCGAGCTGACCCAGTCGGTGCCGGGCTTCTCTAGGATCCCCCCAGCCAAGGCAAGACGCCTAGTCGTCGCAGCACTAGAAAGCAGGAACGGCGGTGGACCTGACGGGAACGTCGCCTTCTGTAAGACCGGCTGGGGACGATGGGATGCACACATCAAGGGATCCGGCCGCGACTCTGCCGTCGGCTCGTTCAACGATGGACGCTTCTCGCCACCTCGGTCTGAACACGGCAGCTACGCCTTCTCTCACACCGACTCTGGAGTGCACATGCATGGTCCCCGAGTGCCAGCTCACCGCGATCATCATTCCGGCGACAGCTGGACTGCTTCCAGCCTTCGGGAAGAAGACGAGCTGGACATGGATATGGATGTGCCGGAGAATGAGGCCGATAAGATGTCCCTGGACGGCAACTCCATGGACGACGACTCCGAAAGCATGAATGACGATACGGACGAAGAGGACTGGTCTGCTGTAGGTGCGGACGCGCTGAGGAAGGCTTCATTGCCCACTCCCGGCATGCCCCGCAAGAACTACAACGCACTCAGTGCCTCGTACAAACAACGATACCCATCCAGCAGTTGGACGCGACGTCCGTCGAGCAGCTTGACCCGACGTCCATCGGGGATTAGCGAGCGTCGTCCCTCTTTCCAGTCATTCCATTCCAAGTCGGTGCCTTTTGGTGTCGGCAACATGCAAGCTATGCACCCTGCCCTGGCCTCCCCGGCGGAGAAAGATGCGATTGCAGCACTTTTGAGCATGGGCTCAATGTGAGATATGTCTCACTGGCGTTTTTGTTTTATTTCCACTTGGAAACTATACCTCTCTGGCGCGATTGGTCGGATGACAAACGATACCCCCCGACCTTTCCCACCCTTTATTCTCTTGTTTACGAACGGCACTGGGCACCAGTCTTCGCAAGTCAAGTGCTGACGGAAGATCCTGGATTGACATGGGTGGCGTACACTCTCCTCAACACATCAAATACTACCTACTATACTTATCACGTACACTACCTACTCTCAACTTACTCCGTCATCTGATGGACCTTAACGAATCTCATTTGTCACCACCACAACACACAACACGCAATCACATATTGCGTCCAACTGGAGCAACTACAGGATATCTCAAGCTTCGATCATGAAAGCGGACCTGGAATTGTTACTGGCGTGACTGCTACCCAACTCGATTGGCTGCAGTCGACCCTTCATCAATCCTGTCTTCATCGACTAGGACATGACACTCGGTATGTGTTTACAATCAACAGCAACACATGCACCACAAGATCTGGTAGTCATCACCAGGTCACAATCACAATCACAACTACCATTGCGAAGCAGAAGCCTTTGCGCAGGAAGACGTCGCAACGACCATTTCAAGGAGGACAAGGAAAATCCTACAAAACGATGACAATCTTGAGCTCGCAGTTATCACTCACCATTTCAGGGTAGTCATTTGTCTCCCGCCTGTGCGGGTTGTCCATGTATCTCCACATGACCGGCACTGAAACGTGTCAGCTTGTGCCGAGAACTGGGAAGCCCATCACTCGCAGGCGGGAAATAACAGGCAAACGACGAGCCTTGAAAGTGACAGGTGTGCTAGATTCCATGTTGGAGCTCGATGGAGTTTTTGTAGTTTTCTAACGCTCAGGCAATCCTCCGAGGAGAGGAAGGGCGACGTCTTGGCTGGTTGAGCTTTGGGAACTGGTCAGGATAGGACCTGGACACCTCGCGTATGGCGCATCGCATTAGATAGACGAGGTGAATCAGATATATACCTTACGTAGTATCGATCTATCTGTTCTCGTCTTATCAACAAACTTTCTGATGTGCCTAATCTGCATGTGTCTCCCATCGTCTTGATAGGTTACATGTACACTTGGTTCTCCTTGCCCTAAATCTTGTGACGCCCGTTAGGCCCATTACCTTAACCCCTTTTCACGTCGAGTCGTTCTGCTCTTATCTCCCGCGGCATGCAGGGCGTGATGACCTTCGGGATCAAATGGATATGTGTCGAGTTTAGACTCAGGATTAGAGCTATGCCACGATTGGCACCTGTGAATTTACAGATTTATTTCATGGGCGGCGTTAGGGGAGGAGAGTGAGGGAGTAGCGTAAATCATTGTTCGTAGATGTTGTTTAGGACTTTGGGTTACGAAGGGGGCACATATGCTCTCCCCTGACTCTGAAACAATACTCTCCCATCGATCCCTCCATTCTAAGAGCGTGACACATCAACACATGACTCCCCTGCTGCAGAGCACTAACTTCATTAAAAACTCCTACATCGCCCTCTCCATCCGCCTGACGCGCTTCCCTTTCACATCCCGCCCCTCCTCGATCGCCAGCAGCGCCTCGCGCTTCTTCTCCCCGACCTCCTTCAGCGCGTCGCGCACCACACGCGTCTCGACATTGACGCCCTCCTCGGCATACTCAGCCATGGGGGCGCCGACACGGGCCTCGATGGCGTGCACGAGGGCGACGTCGCGCTGCCCGACAAGGCTAATGCTCGTGCCCTTGCGGCCCGCACGCGCTGTGCGGCCGACGCGGTGGATGTAGCTGTCCGGGTCGCGGGGCAGGTCGTAGTTGACGACGAGGGCGATGGCGGGGATGTCGAGGCCACGCGCGGCGACGTCGGTGGCGACGAGGATGCGGGCGGCGCCGGCGCGGAAGCGCGCGAGGTTGTCGATGCGGTCGGCGTGGCGTAGCTGCGAGTGCAGCGCGGTGACGCGGTGGGCCAGCAGGCGCAGCAGGTACTCGAGGAAGGTGGCCGTGCGCGTGTGGTTGCAGAAGATGATGGTGGGTTTGGCGATGTTGGCGGGCGTCGAGAGCAGGATGTGCAGGTATTTCTCCTTGTGCACGACGTTGACGAGCTGGTAGGTTTGCGAGAGGGTGGGCGGGAGCGTCAGGGCGTCGATGTCGACTTCGCTGATGAAGAGCGCGGGTTTGCTGGCGGGACGCGGGAGGTCTTTCAGCGCGCGCACTTCTGGCGTTACGGTCGCGGTGAAGAGGCAGGTCTGGCGCTTCTCTGAGGCTGGGACTGCTGAGAGACAGGTTTCCACGTCGGGGAGCATTGAGCCTTTGCCCGCTGCGAGGAGACGGTCGGCCTCGTCCAGGACGACGAAGCGGACTCGCCGTAGACCATGGATGGTGTCTTCGCCAGAGTTGCGGATGTGATCTGCTAGGCGTCCCGGGGTGGCGATTACAATATGTGGTCGTCGAGCCAGACCTAATGCTTGCTCGCGCATCTCCGCCCCTCCCGTCACCAGGACGGCTTTGATGCCTTGTCGCGCGCCAATGGCCAGGACTTGTTCGTAGATCTGTAGGGCCAGTTCGCGTGTGGGAGTTAGGATAACAGCATAGATACCGCTTGGGTCTCTCGCCCACTGCTGCAGGATCGGGACAGCAAATGCGACTGTCTTTCCTGATCCTGTCCGGCTCCCACCAATGCAGTCGCGTCCAGCTATGATCTCCGGGATACATGAGCTCTGAATGCGAGTCGGCTGGCGGATTGCCATGTTCGATAATGAGGTTACCAGCCATGGATCGACTCCTAGCGTGGCAAAGGTAGAGTTCTTCTCGTCAATGGACGCTCGTATTGTGAGAGGGACTGAGTCGTCTAGTGGGACATCCGGTACTGTTGTTACCGCTGGTACGGACGCTTTTGCTTTTGCTTTCGTCTTGATTCGAGATGTCGTCGTCGTAGCATCAAATGTAATCTGTGATTGCTCGTTGTCTACCTCGTGAGATTGTTGCGACTCTCTATCCTCTGACTCCGAACGATCACCGCTGTCCTCTGACAGTCTTCTTCTTTTTTGAGGTCTTTCCATTGTGTAGATGTGTCTCCACGAGACTGTTTGCGATCGACAGCGATCAAGAGTGACGGTATGTGGTGGAAAAATGTGTGCACAGACCATGTCGAGAAAATAAATCATTATCGCCGAACTTTCCTCCGCCAGCTCGTGGACATTTTTGCAGCAATACCGCAAGGTAGCACCTCACATATCGCAGTCATGCCGCGACCAAAGAAAAGGACAAAATTGTTGTCCGACGACGAGGGTGGACCTGACGAAGAGGTTCACAACGGCTTCAGCATCAACGAAGAATATGCTCGGCGGTTCGAACACAACAAGAAGCGCGAGGAACAGCAGAAATTAGAGGAGAAGCTCAGGGCTGGTCTTAACGACAGCGACGATGATTCTACTTCGGAGGACGAAGATGATGATGCAGAATTGGCCACGGCCGATCTAGACGAAGAGATCATGACCACCCTCCAAGCGATCAAGAATAAGGATCCACGAGTGTACGATAACAACGTCAAGTTCTATAAGGGATTCGATCCTAATGCTGTTGTGGATGAGACCAAAAGCAAGAAGGAGAAACCAATGCGATTGCATGACTATCATCGAGAGAACCTTCTGGCTGGACGAACAGGAGGAGAAGATGAAGAAGATGAAGCGGCGCCAATCCAGACATACCAGCAAGAGCAGGATGAATTGAAAGAGGACCTGCTAGGATCATTGCAGGCTGCGATCAAGCGAGATGACACCAAAGACGAAGACCAGGATGGCTCCGACGACGACGATTTCTTGGTCGCCAAGTCTAAGCCTAAGCATGCCTCCATGCCGGCTGCGAAAACAAAGTCGGGTCCTAAAATCACCGACGCTGATATCGCAGTCGCGGACAAAGATCCTGAGACATACTTGTCAAACTTCATGGCTGCGCGTGCGTGGCTGCCAGGAGATGGGTCACGGTTCCAGGCATTCGATTCGGACGACAGCGAGGAAGAGGCTCGAGCGGAGGAGTATGAAGCAGCGTACAACATGCGGTTCGAAGATCCGGCGACTGCGAACGAGAAGTTGCGCTCTTTCGCGCGTGATGTTGGGAAGTATGGTGTCCGGCGAGACGAGAAGAGTGTGCGCAAAGTAGCGCGCGAACGAGAACGGGAGAAGAAAGAGGCTGCGAAGCGAGAGCGAGAGGAAGACCATGCTCGATTGCGCAAGTTGAAGATCGACGAAGCCGAGCAGAAGATCAACAAGATCAAGGAGGCTGCGGGACTAAGTGCGAAGGATCTAGACTTGGAGCAATGGCGGGACATTATTGAGGGCGACTTCAATGACGACGAGTGGGATCAAGTGATGAAGGAGCGGTTCGGAGAGCAATACTACGAAGCTGGGGAGGCTGTTGAATCGGACGTCGAGATGGAATATGCGGGGGATAAGAAGAAAGGGAAGAAGGTCAAGAAACCAGTCTGGGACGACGATGTCGACATCAAGGACCTCGTCTCTGACTTCGAAGATGAGACTAGCAAGCCGAACATCACACTATCGTCTGACAACGATGATGAAGAAGATGAAGAGGATGGCGGAGTTCCCCTCGCAGCTCAAGAGGATGAAGACGAGAAGGAATCTGCAGCACCCAAACTATCCTCCAAGAAACTGCAGAAAGCCCGCGCCCAAGCCAAACTCGACGCCAAGCGCGACGCCCGTCAAACGCGACGCAAAGTCGAAGAATTCGTCGACGCCAGCCTGCCTCTTGATGTTGCCGCCGCCGCCACTGCCACCAGCAGCAGCAACGGCCAAGCGACTGGCTTCCGCTACCGCGAAACCTCCCCAACCTCCTTCGGCCTCACGGCGCGCGACATCCTGTTCGCCGACGACAGCCAACTGAACCAGTACGCGGGGCTGAAGAAGATGGCGACCTTCCGGGATGAAGAGCGTAAGCGCCGGGATAAGAAGAAATTCAGCAAGAAGGGCCGGCTGCGGGAGTGGCGGAAGGAGGTGTTTGGTGATGCGGAGGGGCCGAGGTTGGAGGATTTCGTCCGACGTCCAGAGGAGGGAGATGCTGGTGCTGCTGGTGCTGTTGCGGAGAAGAGCGGAAATGGGGAGCAGAAGAGTCAAGACGGCAAGAAGAAGAAGAAGAGGTCGAGGAAGCGAAAGGCGGGTGCTGTTGCTGGGGAGGATGCTTCGTGAAGCCTGTCCACTCCATCAAACCGGCATGTGTAGCTGCGAGCTTACCTTCCAAAAGCTTTCATCGAATACATCGGAGACTCCGGCGAATATATGTCGTGAAGTGTGTCATTTGCCATACCAATACTTCGATCCCAAGAAAACACCTTCGTTAAAAAGTCCCAACTCCGCACTTACTTGTGGAAACACCGGACCCCCATGCCACCCCTTCCCCTTATAAAACTGCCAAAAGTACGCCAATGCCTCATATCCCATATGCCGTAGAACTCCCAACATATCTGACCTCGACACCTTCCTCTCTCACTGATCTCCTTCTCTCATATCTCCATGTAATGCATTCCCTCGCCTTCTCACCTCTCCCTCTTCCCACTCCTCTCGTACTCCCACCTAATCACAACCTCAAGTAACCGTACAGATCAGTTCCCCCTCGAGGATGAACTTCCCCTCCTTATACTTCTCCGTCTGCTCGTAGGCGCGATCGTACTTCCAGCCGACGACCTCCTTGCACTGGCGGCAGAAGACGTCGCGCACGACGTGGCGGCCGGTCGTCATGTTGCGCTCGGCGGCGTCGCCGGCTTGCGTGTTGACGACGGCGTCGAAGAGGTAGGCTTTGCCGTGTTGGCCGCGGAAGTTCTGGGTGCGTTAGCCTGGGGTGGTTAGGAGGGTGGTGGGAAGGAGAGAGATTGGGTGGTGGTGTGTGTGGGCGGGTGGAGTTGGAAGGACTGGGATATGGGGAGGGGAGAGTTGAGGCTGGGTGGTTGTGAGGAGGAACACTTACTCGGCTGATGATGGCGTCGTGGTCGGCGAGATGCGTCTTGCAGTTCTTGCAGCCGTAGATGCGCTTGGCGTCGAGGTAGACGTTGTAGATCAGACCCATGGCTGGCCGGAGGGGAGGGGTTGTTGTGAAGCGATGAGAGGATAGGTGGGGATGTAGAGGCGGTCACAACTTCAGGGTAGATGGGAGGCGGACAAGCGGTGGGTGAGCTTGAGGAGGGAGATGATCGCACTATAGATGAGGTAGGATGCAGGAGGTGGAAGGAGTCGGACTGGAGATTAACAGGAACAAGTGAGGTCGAAGATTATCTGGGGACCTTAGAGCAAGACGACCTGACGTTGTGCTTGCCGGTGAATGACTGGAGCTTTAGTCAACAAGCTGTATGCCGGGACATCAGGCAGACATCAGCATGTTCGACGTTCCACCGTGAGGCCGCTGCAGTGGAGGCTGCTTGAAAGAAGCTGAGCTTTGGAGTTGATATTGTCTTTGTTGCTGGTTGTGGCTGTTGCACGGTCGAGGTGTGTCGTCGATCTAGATGAGACGGAGGATTGCTCGTCACGCGGGCAGATGTGCGTAGTGGGACAGGACTGGTGGACGTGGGGTCGATGATGGGATTGCGCGGATAGCCGCTGGACGATGTTCTTTATCAAGTCGTCAATTCATGATGGCGACATGTACTCATCTATACTCAGGGTATGCATATGAGCGAGGCAGATCAGAATCAAGAACACCAGCTGTAGCTAGTAGGACGGCGAGCTGATGTATATTGCTGGCGGTCGACATCGATGTCTAGATACTCACTCACGCTGTAGACAGAAATATATCACATTCTAATGGTCCTCGAATGCACTGTACGACACTCTTGCCCTCGGACTAGTCATCAACGTAAAGTTATCCAAGATTGGTATAATAGACTTAGAGCTGAAAATACACGTACTTGTGTTAGGGATGAGTACGTTGTGCATTAGACATGGATTCATAAGCTGATACATGTAGGCAGTAGTCGGCGAATGGCCAAGCACAGAAATGGCGTGAAGATGATGTGAGCCACCAAGTCAATCCTCCATTACCTCCATATAAGTAACCACCTTCTCCTACAATCATATGCATACACGCATCGAATCATCTACTGTCCTGGCACGCCTGGTTCTACAATGATGCAAATGGCGGTGGATCAGGTTGTCATAGGAGCCAGCCGAGGGCAGTACCAGAGACCAAGACTGAGACATGTGTTGGATGACGGCAGTCTAACGAAGCGGGGTTATTGTTGCTAATGACACCATTTATACCACCGGAATAATGGACAGGTGACCGCCATGACTGGATGCACAAGTGAAGTGAAGGATGTGTTGTGTGGTTGAATGTTGGCGAAGTCGAAGGATTGATATGTATCAGATTCTCGGACGGCCCAAGAAGATAAGATACGAGATGGCCAGCCGGGATGGATCGTCTTTGAGATGCACGGAGGATGGAATTGAGTTGGGTCTTGACACCTGGACCTGCGTAGGCATGTCCGCTTCCGGTCTGGCGTTACTATTCTGGTCCTGCATCGCTACACCTCCTCCTTCCAACTCGTATTACTGTATTTGACGTTCTAGCGACCACCTACATGTACATAGCTGCTCGTGTTGCATGGATATTTCTGCATACGCTACATCATCCTCGGTGTTGCATCTGAGGTAGGACCGTAATGCATACGCCCAGGCCCATTCCAGACCAGGGATCCCGGACAGCCATGTACTGTACTGTAAGAATACTAACATCGAAGAAGCTGCAGCCGCACCGTTGCTCCCTTGCACCCGCCTTCCACCTCAATCTCCCGTTCCCCTTCTGCCACACATCCACCATATCACCACGCCCGATTCCCACCCAGTATGATGATCGCATGCACCTCTCCATGATTGTCGTAGGAAATAGATATCACTGTGCGTGACCGTAGCCATCATCGCCGTGTATATACATCATAGAGACAGTAGAGCGACTGAATCCAATGTCGTGGATTGAAGGATTGCCCCACACAAATTCCGCTGCAAGCACTGCCGTCGACCCGTCTGATCTGATCTCGTCTCGTCTCGTCTTCCTCATTTCCTCATTCCAGACACCTCACTCGCTTTCCCTCGTGTGTGTCCTGCCTCGACCTATCCTACCCCGACTCCGCCCGTCGACCATTTCTCGCATGTTCCGGTAATCGCACTCCATAACAGTCACTCCCTCGATCCACCGACGGCCACGGCATCACCATCTCCATCTCGAACATTCGCAGTCCCGTATAATTATCAACCCTCCACCCGAGTTCCGAACCCAGCATTCACCACGACATCCTAGCGGTGCTTCCCACGGTCGGCCTCGAGTCCGGCGTCCATTCGTTCGATCGTCCGTCTACCTTCGCCAACACCATGCGCAGGTGACCACCGGCCTTATTCCCCCTCGAACCGTGCTTACAGCGCACCTCACCCACCGAACGGACACAAGGGCTCGCATCCTCGACACGAGAACGCCCACCGAAAACAAGCCGTGCAAGAGGATATGTCTCCACCGCTCAAGCGACGCAGGCTGGACGAACCGGCGGCGGCAGGGCCAGGCGCAGCGGATGCGCAAGCGTTCAGCACACAGGGGCATTTCATCCATAAAGTCAGCAGTCTACCCACACATTTCCTACGGCCGGCCCGGATACCGAGTCATGTCGATGAGATCCATATCCAGCACCAGAACCGCGAGGTCTCGTACGATGCATTTGGAGAGACGCACGATCGACGACAGCAAGGTACAGCTGCAAGCTCGTCATCCTCGACGACCACCGTCAATCTTTTGACAGAAGCTTCAGTCGACGCAAGTGTTGCCGTCAGCGTTGGCGTGGATGTCAGCGCGACCGCGACATCGTCCACGGATACATCGGTGTCGCAAACTTCGGGCTCAGATTCTGCGACATCATCGTCAAGTTCGGATAGATCATCGGCTACCGAGACCAAGAGTGGTTCTTCGATAACAGCGTCATCTACCAGTCGCAGCAGCTCCGAGTCTCGATCAACTACCGATACTGCCACGTTCCCTACCATCACATCAGGCGCAACCAATTCATCTTCCACCATCACTACCATTTCTTCCGGACTCAACTTCACCACATCAGGTCAGATCATTACCCAGGTATATTCACCTTCCAAGACAAACACTGATAGAATTGTAGCCACCACAATCACGTCTGACGGTTCTACCTACACCTCCAAGACCACCATTGCATTGTCCAGCAATAACACTTCAACGGATGCTGCATATGTTTATCTCGCCACCCTCGCAGATGGTTCCATACAGGAAGTCACCGAATATGGCTACGCGTACACCACCACCTTTTCAGATGGAGAAGTGTCAACCATTTCAGCTGCTACAACAACGCACAGAAGTACTTCCAGCGGCGATCAATCCGTGTTTCTAGCGACCGCTTCAACTACAACTACATCTGGTCCGACAGACGCAGCCACTGGTGCTGCAGGGGTTGGGGCTCACACCACAAGCACGTCAGCAGCACCAAGTAGCACCAGCGCTACCGTGGACGCCACCAACAACGAAAACGACAGCACACCGCCAGCCGGTACGATAGCGGGTGGCGTAGTAGGAGGCTGCGCTGGTTTGGCAGCATTACTATTAATCGCCATGCTCTTCGTTCGGTGGTATCGACGGAGAGCACAGCTTGGCCACCAAGCATTACCGCGCAATCTAGCAGGCCCACAGACAGGACTGCACGATATGGAGGGGCCTAGTCCACCACCTCGAGGACCTGGAATGGCTGAACGTGCTGGTCTTGTCCCACTTATGGGCGCCATCCCGGCGATTCTTCGCCCGCACAATCGCAGTAGTGCGGGTACCACATCAGAGACCAGCGAGCGCGGCTTTCAACGTGTCTCTGGCCGTAAAATGCCCTCTGCATTCAGTGAAGGCATGCATGGCCCTCCGCCTTCCATGCCACTAACCACACAAGAGCGAGACATCAACACGACGTCCTTTTATCGCGACAGTGGCGGATTTTATGGCGGAGAGGGCGAAGTGTTCAGTGATGCTGCCGCGGTCGGCACTCCCATGACCAGCCAGCGCAGTCACGAAGAAATGACCCTCTCGCCGGGCCCTCGCCGCACCCCGACCGTGCATACAGCAGGGCCGTACAATTTCTCGGTCCCGTCACGGAACGTCGGGTATTCGCCGCCGCAGTCTGCCGCCACGTACGGATCGTTAGAAATGCCGTCCTCGCTCGACACGAATCGAAACAGCCGCTTTACTGAGGAAGTCTGATCGCCGGCATATCATGATATCCTCACCACATCAACATTCTTCATCGACCATATCTATCTTCTCTAAAACACCCCACGTTACGAACGATCTGTTCTTTGGCGTCATGTCCTCGTTGTGCTGTTTGATCTCAATTCTCCGGATTTTTCTCCTGCCATTTTTGCATTCCGGAGCGAGGGCAAGCGAGGTGTTTTTTGCGGCGGATTTCTGAACACATACCATAACTTTTTCACGACGCTTTTTCCCCCAATATGTGTCTATTGGGACGGATATATTCACGAAATCAGAACACTCGATCCCCGACCGGAGGACAAATATTCCTTATCATGTTAAGCCCACGCGCAGTTTTTATCAATTTCGCATAAGTACGCAACGACTTGCGTATTACTACGATTGACACTATGGTGTCAAATCCCTCCGCTATTTTTGTCAGCGAGGAGATAAGGAGTGGGGAGTGGAGATGGACAGGAGGGAGCACAAGTGTATATAATGTCTCTGCCCAGTCCTGAGTACGTTCGAGGAGTGAATAGGAGAAATGACCAAAATATCAAGACCTTTATCCAAAAATGTACTGCCATGTCCTCCTCGTTTTCCATGCCTGCCATGTGTTCTGTTCTTGAGTCGCGCAGTGGCTCTCTTCGGAATGAACCTGACCCTACCTCACCTAGCACTACAGGTCAACAGCGAAAATGATAGTTTCTTACTACGGCTGCCGTCGTGTTCGTCGCATCTATACCTCATAGTGTTCGGCATCGCCGTTCTCTGGACCCTTGTAAACCATTGACAGTGCGCGTAGGGCGGCTGAGCAGGTCAGGTCTTCCTCTAGGCTGCACTATTTCCTACAGTATATAAGGTGCATGTACGCTCATTATGGCGTAGAAGTGCTGATACAGTAGGATTGGCGGGATGCCGTGACTTAAGGTGGCGCAGCAGGCATACATGTAGCTACCAGGTACTTCGCACCAACCTCGAGGAATTGGCGTAGGATTCACGCACGCGAGCGAGAGGAGGATCGGATCATAGGTTGACGTCGTTAGCTGGTTGGCTGGTATGGCGCGGGTTGGGAACCCTGCAGTTCATGTTGTTTCGCGTGCGTTGCTGGAGTGGAATACGGCTGCCTAGGCAGATACTATGGGAGTCGGGTCATCCTCCGCAGATATATGTATTGCGGTGCTGGTGGACGCTGTATATAGTGTTTGCTTGGACGGCTATATAATCCACTTAGACAAGATTACGGAACTGTTGCTCTTTGCGAGCTGGAAGGTCGAGGTTCTTGATCATTTGGCATTGGTATTGGATTTGTGACGAGAACTTGAGCAATACGTCGAGCGTACAAGCCGGAGTGGACGAATCTTTCGTGTCGCTGCTTGCGAATCACACTACATTAAGACGATCTGATCTCGCCGCATCACTCTCAAGACACAAGTGAAGCGGGAGACGACCTCGAATCATGGGCAACGAACAATCACAACTCGCAGTGCTTCGCGCGAAGGTTTCCGAGATCTTGCCGGCATATAAACCGGCCGACAAAGACCCGCGCACGCAGAAATTCATGAATGTGAAGGATCGGGAGCAGTTCATCAGTATGTCCTGACCGTCACTGACCTTCCTGCTGATCTTGGAAGCATGAAGAGAGGAAGAGAGATGACAGACCTATTTACTGACACGTCCCAGCCGCGCTCCTAGTCGTGTTAAGCAACAACTCGATCCGCGACCTCAAAGACCACAATTTCGCACTACTCTACTCACGGCGCGCGAACGCACAAGACCGCATCGTCGCGCGCGTCGTGGCGTCCAAAGACGGCGTGATCCGAGCAAAGGCGGAAGCGGCAGGGCATGGAGATGAGGGCAGCGGGCAGGACCACGACGAGGCATTCCGCGTGTTGAAGCGGTATGTCGAGGCTCGACTGGATGACATTTTGATGTCCCTGCCCTCCGAGGGGCCGAATGTGCAGGCGCTGGCTAGAGTGCTGGGAGGGAAGAGTGAAGAAGCACTGCATGAACAGGAGTCTGTCGCGAGTTCAGTGGCGGGTGGGAGCCAGGAGACATTGATGCCTGAGCCGGTACAGGTACATGTAGTCGCGAGTGGGAGCCGGCCGGAAGAGGCCAGGAGTAACGATGCGCCTCCAGCTTATGACGGGTAATGTAGTACTGTACTAGCAAGTAAGTTTGTGGTCTGTGCTCAAAAGATCAAAACAACGCGTTCCAAGCCATTGTTTTGAACACCACATTGCCAATGCCACAACGCAAGCCATTGGCACCAATCAGTGCCAATCGGCAGAGGGGAGGCCAGTTGTCAGAGGTGCAGCGTGCGCAGATTTATGGACAGGCTGTAGCAGGTGCTGGGGATGTTGCCATTGCTCTCAAAGAAAATCTCCCTCTCTCCACCGTCAAGTCCACCATTGCAAAGGTCAGAAAAAGGCAATCTGTGACCACTGCACCACGAAAAGGGCGCCCCAAAACGCTCTCAGAGCGTGACCAAAGGAATCTGTTACGTTATATCCGTGCCAATCCTCAAAACACATGGTCAACTGTCAAATCTGACACTGGCCTTGAATTTTCAAGGCAATGGCTTTCCCACACTCTGAAAGAACACCACATTAGGCACTGGATAGCCAAAAAGCGCCCCAAACTACTGCCAATCCATGCCCAAGAGCGGCTGCAATTTGCACGTCAATACCGGCATCTCACGCCCTCGCAGTGGCGTCAAAACTGGGCCTTTTGTGATGAGTGCTCTGTGGAGTTTGGCACTGGCAAAAAAAAGGGTGTGGTCCTTTGGTTATCCCTCAGAAAAGTGGAACCACGACAAGATTGTGGAATATTCAAAGGGCAAACAAGCCTCACTGATGGTCTACGCTGCAATTGGTCCCTTCGGAGCCACAGAATTGATCATTATGGAGCGTGATAAGTCGTCACTAAGGGGTGGCTATTCAAGTGTCTCATATCAGATGGCAGTTGAGGCAGGCCTTGTGCCAGTGTACAGAGGTGAGACCTACGTGCATGACAACGCTCCGGTCCACACCTCGTTGTTAACGGTCCAGTGGTTGGGGGATATTGGCATTCATTTGTTCGTTGGCTGGCCACCATATTCCCCTGATCTCAATCCAATTGAGCACCTGTGGGCAAGACTCAAAGAGTTATTGTATGAACTGCACCCTGAGTTAAATCACATCACAAGCAAGGCATTACAACTTCAAGCACTCACACAACACTTGCCGGAGGTGTGGGAGCAACTGAAACCAGAATGGATTGAGAGTGTAATAGATTCAATGCCTGACAGACTTCAGGCTATCATTGATGCAAATGGCTGGCAAACCAAATACTGAGTAGGCCATTTTGTAGCCACATATCACACCTTTCAAATGAACCATAAATCAACCTTCCACATTGCTATTTGATTGAGTTATGCCAACATCCCCAATCCATGTTGAATCCTCAAAACGCACAGACCACAAACTTCGTTGCACCTACAGTAGTAGTAACTTGGTCCGGACTTGAGACCGCGGCCTAGCATGATCTGCCCGTGGTTCGTTCATATGCATAACTCTCCAAGCATAAGGTGTCTCATGAAGCTGGCGTGGGAATACCAGACTCAAGAGAACAATCGTGGAAGCATGTTGGCTGTACTGTATGAACGTTGATGCTGCACGTCGAATAACGCCCAACACGTGTTCCAGGGATGTGAACAACATGGCCGAATCCTTCCAACAGCTCTAGTCGGAAAGACTCGGACGCGTCATAGTATATCCCGCGCTGCCTGCTCTGCTGCATGTGTCAGCATGAAGAAGATACCTGATTCAGATGCACACACAGATGATCAGTAAAGAAGACGAGATAGAAGTCGAGTTGATATAGACCAAGCACGATTATATTGTACCTGAAATGCAACGCCGGTCGTGGAAGACTGGTCTGCGTCGATAAATCATACGGGTGCTGCCGCCTGTCATCATATCGCCGCGCATCATTTGTTGCATTGACGGACACCTGATCCTCCCTCCACAAACGCTGCCAACTGTTACACATACCAGCTGACAACACCACGAAGACAACTTGCCAAGAAACGATATTCCCACCTGTCCTCCCTCCAAGCAAGACTCTGTCCTCAACAACCATCACCCACCTGTCGCGCTCCCACAAAACCGCGAGACATGCTCTCCTGCATACGCAACGTCCTTCTCTCCTGTGCTGCTTAGTCGGCGCACTCGACAGATAAGACCGCCACCATGCCGAAGACACATCTGCCTGCGCATATGGACAGCGCCCGTCAGGTCCTGCGCCCAAAGCATCAACTCCTGATTCTGAAGTGTTATCCTCGCCTGCCCAAAAACAGCGCAGCCGATGTCAAGCCCAACGGGTCCGAGTTGAGCTACCTCCTCTACTACGCCAGCACTCGTCGAAGCAAGCTGCAAAAAGTTGGCTCGTTCCTGCAGAAAAAGACTGCGAGCGATGTATACCACTGGCAATCGGCGCGGGTGTTGGTTACCCTGCAGATCCTCACGGCGCTGCTGGAGAACAAAGTCGTTGGAAGTGGCAGCGGTTTTGCTCTGATCGCGCCTTATATGCTTCGCATCATCCTCGACATTCTACAAAACACCAACGATATCAGCTTGATCGAAGCTAGTACGGTGACATGGGATGTCTTCTGCAAACACCAGGATCATGCTACCCTAGCTGCAGACTCGGAATACCGCGAGCTGTACGAACATGTTGTCAACGCCTATGCGCAATACGCGAAGAAAGGCGGCGCTAAAACTCTGGGGAAATCGACTCAGGCCGTCCATATACAAGATGCGACTCGCTTGCGACAGGCTGGATTGAACGCTATAAGAAGTGTTCTGTCTTCAAACGTGCTCGCTTTCGAGACTGGCCGCCAGTCCCTCAATTCGGTGGTTCCGGCGATACTCAGCAACCTGCAAGGTGAGGATGCTGCATATCTAGAAGGACTGGTTCGGCTGAGTAAGAAGAGTGAGGAAGAGGAGAAGGCTGTGAATCGGCGGCAGAGCATAGCCACACAAAGAACATTCACCAACGGCACCGACGTCGTCGCAGAGCCGGATCCAAGAGCTGCAGAGGGGACCGTACAAGATGCCGATGCATTGGCGGAAGAAGCCACCGCTGTCCTTGCCCTCGACTGCTTCAAAAATGTCTTTCAAACGGAGAACAGAGCACAGATTCGGTCAGCCACAGTATCGATCCTTGCCTACTTGAGCGTTACCAGCGACGCAATAAGACCAAAGACTACCGAAAATGTAGGAGCGCGTACTGCAACAGACAGCTGGGCGTCGAAGCTCTTCGAGATGAGCACTGCTTGGACAGCTGTCCAGGATCGCTTCATCCTTTTAGTGACAGCAGTGGAGACGCTTCTGCGACTGCCATTGAAAGAATCCGACCTTCGCCAACATCTGCTATACACAAGCATCATCGACCACATTCTGCGTTCTGACCTCAATCTAATTGGTCTATCTGTCATGGACGTTCTTCTTGGGTTGATCCAACAAACCCTCAATGTCCTTCAACTTGGCAGACCTCCCATAACCGCCCACTCAACATCGCCTTCTGCAAAACAAGATGACGAATTGAGCCGCATCCCGTCCGCCGCGTCTGTTCGCGGAGTCTCCGAAGCTCGTCTACGTCTCGTCGTTAGGCTGAAGGACTGTATAGCTGACTTGGCCACCCACGTCTATTACACCGACCAGATCTCGGATATGATCCTAGCAGTCTTACTTCGCCTCAAACCAAACACCTCTCCCAGCGGCCAAGTAAATCCGCTAATAACTGCTGCAGCGATTGAAGAGCCAAGAGCAGCCGTCAACGAGATCGCATCCAATGTCGCTTCGAGCACCAGCCTTCCCGCGCGAGGTCGTTCAAACAGCACCAATGGGTACTTCTCCTTCGATGTTGCGCGTCAGATTGCTCTTGAGACTGTCAAGGAGATTATCAATGTTGCCAATTCTCACCGCGCCATCGCAGTTGGTGGTGTTGCAGACAGCCGCAATCCAGTTCCGCTGTCGATATGGGAGGGAACGCAATGGCTTCTACGCGACCCAGCTGCCACCGTCCGTCGAGCATACGTCGATGCGCTTACCACATGGCTCGAACTCGAAACCAGGAAGAGTGATTCTCGTATCGCACAACCAAAGCAAAAGCAAAAGAAAAAGCAAGAAACCACCAACGGAACATTGGCGCGCCGTGCTGCTAGTAATGCTTCAGCCCGAGAGCGACAGGCCAGAAAAGCCACATCATCTTTCCTCCAACTGCTGCATCTCGCTAGCTACGAGAATGCTCTGCAATTCGCAGCCAGCTCCGAATCCGACATCTTGACGCTTCACCTGTTGCTTTCTACATTTGTGCGACAGCTGGGAGTTAATGCCGTGCAGAGTGGTCTGCCCATGGTCATTACTCTACAAGAAGAAATTACCAAGGTCGAATCTCCAATAGCCAAGGTTCGAATTGGATCTTTGGTACACGGTTACCTCTGGACGATTATCGAAGTGTTCGAATGTCAGCAAGACGACGTTGGACGTGACATCCTGGCCGAGATTTTGCGACGCAAACAACATCGTCTTTGGACGCGAGATGTAACATACCCGCCAGCACCCCTGGTCAACATTGTTCCGTTTACACAATTCCACAAAATGGACGCCGACTTTGTGGCCCGAGAAGAGCTGAAACCGTTCGACCATCGTCCAGATCTGGTTGACCGCATTGCTGAAGGGTACGAGCAATCGGTGTTGAGCCCGCCTACCTCCACTCCTGGTTCTCCAAGTCGCAGTTTCAGTAATAGCTTGCAACGCCCGACCGAGCTAAATCACTTGCGATCCACTTCCTGGCTTGGGGCTAAGCAAGAAGGAGGTCGACCTGTACCCCTGAACACGAAATCCTTCTACGACACTACTCTGCCTCGTCCTGTCAAGGAAGCGATGTTGGTGGTCTGGAGCAAAGACGAGTGCATCGCCATGATTGCAGCCACAGCACCGAAATCGGTATCAGTGAGCGCTAGTCGCTCATCCCCATCGAACGCATTGGCTACGGGCAACCATCGCCAGCTTCTCGCTGCAACCAATTCCGGTCCTCCAGCTCGATCGCCAAGTGGAGCTAAGCTGTCTCAGATGAACCATCGCCAGCAGGCTTTCGGCAACATTGACGGCGCACGTCTCCATTCTCAGAGTCCCGATCGTCAATTCAGCCATTCTGGTGCCGAAAGCAGCTCAGCGGGCAGAGGACCTCTTCGTGTTGATGACCTGAAGCGCGTGTTGTCCAACGGCGGTATGGCTGGCGGTAGCATCACGACCGCATTCATCGGACGTCATAACGAAACATCCGCCGATGACACGGGGAGTGAAAGTCTTGTCGATGTGGATCAGGATGATCTCGGAAGTGAGACGGCTGATACGTATCAGTTGATGCCGACCCCAGCAGACCTTGCCGCGTCACAGCAGCAAGCGAGCGTGAGCGGCGCATCAAAGTCGAGCGTGGCATCGCGCGAGGCGAAGAAAATCAGTCGCAACAATCTCTCCGCCCTGCTGGACGGGATCAGTATCGAGAGCACCAACACAGCCTCGCGAGGACGAGTCGTGAATGGGATGCCACCTTACTAAATCGGCGAAGCCATGATCTGGTATTTGACGACTGAGGAGGTGAGGGTTTAGGCACCGGGAGGGGGTAATCATATGTGATCACGAATGCCAACGAGTTGGATTGGAGGGATAAAAAAACATGGTCGCAGACCACAGAGAATTGGGGAAGGTGGATTTTTGCTTTTCTCTTGTTTTCTCGCGTTGGAGAAGAAGATGATATCCCTTTCTTGCAAACAGTGTATACATTATTGTGAGTCTCTCTCACATGCAGTTCTTGGTGGGCAATGATGTCCTCATTTGTCCTGCTTATGCTACTACTTTCAACAGTGATCGCCCCAATCTGTGTTGTGTGAGAGTCAGTTGGTATAGTATCGTCCTCGCCATGAGACTATGTCAAGGTTTACTGTGCAGCTTAATATCTGTCGTCTGCTTGCTTATACTCGGAAGCAGGACTTCTCTTCGCCATTCATTTCGCTCTTTTACCACTCCGCTTTTCGATGTGTTGTAGTGTCACTGTCGCTCTTCCACGCAGTTATCACTCAATTCCTCCTCACTACGCCTTTGCTGTCCACAGGTTCCTGGAAGGACTGCGAACTGTGGCCAACACTGCCAACGTTGGAGCGTTTAATTCAGCCAGACTGGGCAGGCACATGCCTGCGTCCAGGTCTACATACGTCTCCGCCACTCGAATATCTATACACAGCACCCATCGCGACTTGATGGTTTGCGAGCAGACCTTGCAGACGTATATCAGGTACGCAACGTCTGCAATGAGCCCTCTGAGCTGCTGCCCTCTCAAGCTGACCATGTGATAATCAGCCATTGACTTCAGTCGCTCTTTCCGCCACGGCTCACTTCTACTACAATTAACTTCCATGACGCCTCACCGCTCGCCCAACGTCCCACGATGACGACTCCCGCGTCCTTCGCGTGCTCAGTCCCTGAGCTGGAAAATCACAAGGACCCTAGGGTGATCGTCTGTCTCCCTGGCACCGCGACTGGCAAGCCACGTCGCCACTTCGCGCACAGCTGTGAACCAGCCGCGTCGTCCCTAGCAGAGATCGGACGTGGACTGCCGACCATTGTACGCCTCCCGCCACGACTAAGCGCCGGGGACAAAAGCTTGCTCGAGGAGGAGATGGATGAGCTATACTTTACGTGTGACGAGGGCGAGCAAATCGCATGTAGTGATGAGGAGGACGTTGTGGAGAGTACTCTTACTTTGACAGAGCAGCTATCATGGGGAGACACCCCGACACGACAACCCAACGAACAGGCCTGGCAGGCTCATGATGCGCAAACGCCATGCTTCTTATCCATCTCTCATGAAGTCTCAAGAAAGCAGACGACGACGATCAACAAGCAGTCGAAAAGCGATATGCTCAATGAACCCAAGACACCCGACGGACTGGCGCGGTCCCAGGTCACGGCTCAATGGAGGTCGTGGGGCGCGCTTATATGGCCTGCGACGAGGCCGGCGAGTCGGAGTTACGATCGCTGGACGACAGCGTGGGAATCTGGTCTCAGTCCGCGGCTGTGCGGGACGACATCTATCACCGAAGAAGTCTACGAGTGAAAAGACGAGGGTGTGGCTAGAGAATCGTGAGAAATCTGCATTGTAGGGGAAATGGCTTGATGAGGTTGTGGTCGCCAATGGATTGCTCGCTGATGACGCTCGGTGCTGAATCACTTGATCAGCATCATTGATGAGACAACGTGTTGTTGATCGAGTGTCTGCTCCAGTGATTGATGTATGATATGCAATGCTGCTGTTCTCCATATAGTGTGAAGAGAGTACGCTTTTGATGCTCCCTCTACACGCGAGCGATGTCTAAACCTCTATCTAAATGTGTGCGGATTGAAGCCGAAGGGCGGGGGCTCAATAAGCATGTTTGATCGATTACATGTAGCCATGGAACCGAAGGGGGATATCTCCAGTAGTTAGTTCCTAGGCGTGAGAAACAAGACCTGGCGGACAGGTACGAACGATGAGAGCGCGACGACATCGCCAAGCATGGCGTATCGTCCACGTGCCCTAGCCCCTGGCCTGCAATGAGACGGTACAAGAACAAGGACAAGAACCGACCATGTCAGGTCACCTCATCTCACTTCCGCCCTTGGCGGACACCTTGGCAGTAGCGGAAGGTGCGGTTGATCAGCACGTGACTTGGACGAGGAGAGGCATGCACTGTGACATATCGGACTGGATGGGGTGTGGCGGCTGACGATGCTGGTAGGGCCACGCCCACACACCAACACAGCCCCCCCCTCCTGGTCTTGGCGAATCATCCTTTGCCGTCCCTCTTTCCCGCTAGATCAATAGCGTCGCTTGGCAATTTCTTCCGACCTTGGCGCTGCGCGGAGTCTTGGCTCCGCCCGGCCCAGCGACGACTCGGTCTTATATCGCCTGATCTCCCTCGCCCGCCCTTTCTTCCCTGACTCGTCACTCTCTTCCGCACACATGGACGCCTCACAGACCTCCCAAAGCCTGGCGCAAGCCGTTCAAGCGGCTACCCAGCAGGCTCAGCAACAAGCTCAACAGCCTTCTCCTTCTGTCCAACCACCACACCCAGTCCACACCTCGACCATCGACAACCTCACCTGCCAGTGGCAAGGTTGCGGTGAGCGAACTGACACCGCTGAAGCTCTCTATGTAAGCTGCGACAGGACCCCGCTGCTCCCTGCCATTCTTTCGCTTCGAACCAGTGCTGATCGATTATCCTACAGGATCACGTCTGCGAGCGCCATGTCGGTCGCAAAAGCACCAACAACCTCAACCTCACCTGCCAGTGGGGACCCTGCCGCACCACCACCGTGAAGCGCGACCACATCACCTCTCACATCCGCGTCCACGTCCCTCTCAAGCCCCACAAATGCGACTTCTGCGGCAAGGCTTTCAAGCGCCCGCAAGATCTCAAGAAGCATGTCAAGACGCACGCCGACGACAGCGTCATCTCTGGATCGCCTCACCAGGGTCATGGCGTGCGCGCTGGGATGGGTAGCAACGGCATGAGCCAGAATGGTGCGTGTGAACATAGCCCTGTGAGATGCCGGGGTTGGACTGTTACTGACGATTTGATTTCAGGCTACTACACTGCTGGCCACGATACCGGCTTGAACCCCTACCCCTCTTACCAACCAGGCATGCCCACCGCTGTGGGTGGAGGGTACGCTCAGCACAACAACGGCCAGTACGCTGGCTACGGCTCCGTTAGCTACCCCAACAGTGCTGCTGTTGCAGACATACAAAGCATGGACACTCGCCGTCGAGCTATCGAGGCCCTGAACGACTTCCTTGGGGATATCAAGCGCCGTGCTATCAACCCGAACTCTTACTACGACGTTGGACAGCGCTTGCAAGGCACGTCATTGCCTCTTCCAGTTGGTACTGGCTACAACACCGGCTACAGCACCACAACCAACACCTACAACGGCATGTCGGCCGCCAGCTTGTTGGAGGCCTTTAACCATGGCGAGATCGGAAGCAATGGTGCCAGCCTCCACGGCCCTGTCGCCCAGCCAGGTTACTCTTTGCCGCTACCTAACGCCAGGACCAAGAACGATCTTCAGGACATCGATCGCTTCCTCGAGCAGCTGCAAACCACCGTGTACGAGACCAGCAACCAAGCTGCTGCTGCTGGCATTCAGCAACCCGGCATGCATGCACAGTACACTGGTGACTATGGATCAAGTCACAACTCACATCAGTATCCGCGATCCAGCCACAGCCCACCATCATACCAGAACGTCAGTGGTGCAGGCAGTTTCGGTACGCTGAACATCTCAGGGGCCACTGCTGGCCCCGCATCCGCTGGTTTCGATACACCCCCACTCTCATCTGCATCAGTCTCTTCCTACAGCAGTTCTGGCCACTCGCCACTTAGCAGTCACGACCGGTCGAGCATTGGTGGAATGGGTGGCAGTGCCATGTACCCAAGCTTGCCCGCAGTCTCAGGCATGTCTGATCTAGGCTCTGGATACCCTACCACCACTTCCGCTCCAGCGTCCGGTCTCGCATCTGGCTTCGATGGCCTTGACGGTCGTCGGTACAGTGGCGGTCGTCTTACAAAGGTTGCACCAAGCCACGACATCGACATGCCAGATGCTGAAGATCGTGAGACTACCCCGAAGCCGTCACAGGGCGCTGAGTCACCGAGCAAGGCCGCCACTAGTATTGACCCTGCTCTGTCGCTCGAAGATCGTGCGGTTGACTCACCTTCCACACCGTCTGCCGACGACAAGCGGCAAGAAGACTGGGTG
This sequence comes from Microcyclospora tardicrescens, assembly GCA_003012245.1. NCBI lineage: Eukaryota > Fungi > Ascomycota > Dothideomycetes > Capnodiales > Microcyclospora > Microcyclospora tardicrescens. The sequence goes on from PXOE01000055.1 coordinate 173,809, forward strand.
GAAAACATCCGTGCCATCGAAGGCTTGCGCAAATGGATCTCGCAAAGATTGGAGCAGGGTGACTTTGAGGCGGATGCCAACGAGGCCCAACCCGAGCAAGACACATCTGCCGCTAAGGACGAGTCAGCGTCGGCGCAGCAAATGGCTGAGACGGCGAAGATGGTAGAAGACAAGATGGCTCACGTCGCTGCGGCCGTCACGGACTCAACGAATGACGATGCTGGCGAAGATGTCAAGTACCCGACTCTCCCGGGTGCTTAGACAACATGGCTTTGTCGTCTCTCCCCTTCTCCTGTAGACGGAGAGTTGGGCATAGCAACGATGAAACGCAGCGATGGCGTTGGGTGTATCATTTGGGCTTGGGTTGTGGGTGGGAGTTCGGCCCAGCAGGCCAAAAGGCGAGGGACCGGCACGCTGTTCAGATACCGCGTATATGGCTGCACACTTCAGGTACATGAACAGCGAATGCGGATTCTCGCCGCTCTTCTTCGTTCTTAATCTCTATCATCTGGCTTTTGCTACAATTCATCCTTTTCGGTGTTCTGTTTGATCAGATCTCACGCTTCAGGCTCTACTCCTCGTGGCTGTCTCGTGTATTATGGCAGTCAGGTTTGTAGATAGGACATCCCAAGTCTGTTTCTGTAACACTGATACTAGTCGAATCTTGACACAAAACCTGAATTCATGTTCTTTCTGTTCCCCTGCGACGTTCAAGTCTGGTAGCATCTCTCCACATCCTACCTTACAACACCAGTGATCGACGTACAGTACTCATCAAGTAGCTACTTGATCCGACGACCTCTCGCCTAACCGTATACGTACCTAACCCGGCAGCGCATGTTCGTGGCTTCTGAGGATGTGCCTTGATCGTCAGCCATAACTTCTCGCTCCGATGGGTCATGAGGTAAATAACCTGCCACTACGATGGTTCTTTAGGTAGCGTATGGCGAGGGGAGATGAGGTGAAATCCGAAACGACCAGATCAGATTCGCCAGCGTAGAAAGGAGTAAATTGAAGTGAAGTACCGCAGTATGAGTACCGAACGTAACACGCTGCCCTTACCACGCCCGACGTCTGCCGATGAGGATTCGAGGCTTCGGATCACGTTAGTGTAGACGTCCGGCGACAGGAACATAGACGTTACGGCTACTATGGACGTAGATACGTATCTAGGAACAGACCATCGCAACTCCGATGTTACGTGGACGTCTCATTACACGGCCGCATGGGGCACGACGAGACGGAATGAGACAAACGGAAGGGGTATGTATTGCGCCTCATCCGATCCGGGCGAGAAGGATCGGCTTGTACGGCTGTCGAGATGGCCGAGAGGTAATGGCGTTGCGAAGACATGGCTTTCGTATGTATGTAAGAGCGGCAGAGGGGCTGGTGGCGTTAGGAGAGCGGGTGGTTGGAGTAGCGATGGCGTCCTTGGAGGATATGGAGAGACGGAAATTGTAGATCGGTCCCAGCCAGCAAGGGCGCGAGACGCGGCGGGAACAATAAGTAGTAAATATTCTTGTGGTAGCGACAATGTCACCTAGTCATGAGAGGTTGATGTCTAAAAGCGCCAGTTGAAGAATATACAAATCGTGGTAGGCGTACAGTTGCGGACGAGCAGACGAAAGCGAGAGCGAGCGTCTAAAGTAGGTGTTTGTTTGGAACGCTTGGGGCAGTTGGGCGAACATCGCGGAGGTGGGATTTAGCCTGCACTACTCATCACGACGGTAGAAACAACGAAGAATACGAGCGAAGAACGGTTCTTTTTCAATTTTCTACCTGTTCTTTGCTATGGAAGAGCTGTCTTCCTTGCCGATGCCTTTTCATGGTCATCGTCGTTTCGTCGTTAATGTGGTATCATAAATTTGGCCTCCACCGGATGTCTTCGGTTTTGGCGTTCATTTGATGAGGCTAGACAACGACGTTCGCTGTCAGCTTATTGCAAGCTCCTTACAGGGAAGTGGCTTTGCCAACTAGCTTGGTACTTACGTTGTTTTCATCAAGAATCATAACATGTCTCTCATGCGCCCAAACATCATGAGCTGGCGCTGGCGGTCTCCTCAGCCTCGATGATGGGGATGAGGTTTGTGAAGAAGTTCTCCACTGTGCGAGTCGCAACAGTAGGGAAGGTGGCTGGGTTGACAGTGCTTGTGGGAACAAAGATGGGCCAGCTCGTGATGTTGTTGGCCGGGATGGTCGAAATGGGGCTGGCTTGGGCAAATGCCAACAAGCTGGCGAGAGTTGTGAAGGCGAGTGTGAACTGCATGTTGATTGATTATATGGGTAAGGATGAGAATTCCTGGATAACGGTTGGATTGAAGTCTTGGAGAGAACTACAGGTGGATCCAGGAAGTTGCGCATGGATGCTGCGCAATATATATGTTCAAGACCTTCACAACCAGCCATCAGGATTCTGACGTGCTGCCTTCACACAGCAGCCCCAGTGTTGCATACGTACGAACCCGAGCTGGATTAGCGATACCATCACAAACGTGCCGTCACGGATCGACGTGCATAGATGCGGTTGGTGAAGATGTGCATGCCGGCGTGGCTGGTAGCCCTGCGATCAGGAGCGAGCTCAGGATCTGCCGGTACAGGTACGCCATGCCGCGCTTATCGTCCGCATTCAGGCAACTCGGGACATCACAGGAGGCACCCGGGTTCACTACATGTTGTTAGCTAGGGTGTTCTGATGGTATGCGGGGATGAGGTGATCTTTGCTGGCTGGTTCCGAACATTCCATGTACTGTACTGTAAGCAACAAGGTTTGTGCCATGGTCCCTGTCCTCGTTGGGGGTCCAGATCTGCGCCTGTACAGAGAAGGTCTCGAGCACTCCCGAACCGTTCTTGTTGCATGTGAGTTCTAGCATTCCGTCTACAATAGGTGAACGTGAGACTCCTCGGCTGACTCATGCCGTGCTCGCCTCTAGTCACTAAAATGTTACAACTGTGAGCCGTAGGGTATTGACACAGAAGCACATGCTGCTGTTGCGAATCATTGTATCCCGATCACGTCCGTTACGTTCGGGTCCGAGATCGTGGGCGGTGTGTTGGGAACATCATTGGAAGCTTGAGGTAAGTCGGATCAGCAGAGCTCGGGCGGGCCCTTGCATCAGCCTTCCGTGCGGTCTCGATGATTGGAGTTGCGTTAACCGCAACGAGAACAAACTGAGGGACGGCTGGTGCACTACGCCATAGGCACAGCCCAACCGGCAGTAGTTGCCGCAAAGGCGCTCTTCGCTGGCGTTCCGTAGTCGTCGCAAACTGCTCATGCTAACCTCGATGCGAGGTTGACTCGGCATGCAACCAAAGATGCGACAATCACAGGCTAGTGCAGAACATTCCATACCAGATCGTCAGATGCGAAGGCCGTTGGGATTGGGGTTTATGCATGAGTGTATACCACTGATGTCACATCGGGTGATGGTTTGGCGCTGTCCTGTCTGCGTCCCGATGTTACACGTCGAACTCTGTTCGTTGTTGTCGGGCAAGAGAAGCGAAGAAACATCCTCGGAAGTATCACGTGATGGAGCTGACGGCGTTGGACCCTGGCCTTGCGCGAGTCGAATCCTTCTGCACGAGTCAGACTTGCAGAATCGTCATTCTGAGGTTCAGTATCTTCAGCGCCCAGTCTCGAATACTTCTGGTCACATACGCTGTGTAGATCTTGTGTCCAGGTGAACTCACGCATAAGAGAAAGTAACGCCTTTCTGTCACATCCTCCGATGCCAGCTCCCCAGCCTCGGGTCATGCTTGGGATGGTGCTGACGTCGTCGGCTCATCCGGACTTGAGGTATAGTAGAGCTCTCATGTGGATGCAGTTACAGCTCCATCGACCGGTGTCCATGGTTGCTCTAACATCAAGCAGAAGTTCGCCAAAGGTGTCAGCATGACGCTGATTCCAGATAATGAGTGCATATAAGCTCGGCCGCAGCAGCTGTACAAGTCGGCTTATGTTTCTAGGTGTATTGACTTCAGATCTGCATCGATCCGACAGCCGAAGGTAAGGAGTGATAGTTTGGTTGTGCTTATCCTTTAAGCCAAATATGGTGATGTTTTTGGTCACGATTCAGCATTAAGGAAGCAAACGTCGTACACTGAGCACTCGGCCGTCGTCATTGTCTCAACCAATCGTGCGTGCGTGAAATGATGCGTCCAGTCAATTGGAGAGGAACATGCTGTCCCCTCGTCCAATGTGAGGTATCCTGTGAGGATGGACTTCAGGGGCATAACGCGCAACACAGCACAGATTGAGGTTCATCACCCACGCTGCCATGCATCTTTGCTGCCCGGATTGTTGCCAGGTCCTGAATGTATCAAAGCCTCCATGCGTTCTTCCAGCTTTGGGCTATATACCAAGCAATTGTTTCGAAGCCTCCATGCGTTCTTCTGAGAGAAGGTCGTACGGTACTCACACACTGCTTGTACCCATGATGGAAGTCAATGGCACACTCGATGTGGCTGATGCGTCAATAATCACTCTTGCACGACGGTGGCAGTGTCATCGAACCGCTTTTGAGGTGAGAACTGACTTCTAGGATTGTGGCAGTGGGATTGACATTTGAGAGCAGCGGAGCGTCCCGCTGGCAGTGACTGCAACGACATTCACATTGAACATGTCAGTCTGAACACAACAACCAGGCGGTGCTCATGATCAGTGACGAGCTCATCCATTATGACAGACATGATCTGACCTTGAATGTGTTTCGTACAAGGCTGTATCAAAATGTAGCTCCACAAGGCAACAATGCAGCTAACCGCTGCCAACACTCTGCGTCAGGCAGTGACTCCTCCCAGCCTTGCCACCCATGTGATTCGGAATATTTAATCAATCATACCTTGAACATCACGAGCGTGCCTTACACCTGGTCTGTACCTCACCAAGCTCAAGAGAACAAGATGCGCTGTCAGCAGCATTGTATCACCATCACAAGTTAACTTGACCACGATGCCGGTCCTGGAAGGGTGCCTTAGGGCGCTCAAGCGGACCACCTTTGTTCGATATCTTTATGCTGCTTTCAAACCCAACTTACCTTCTCGTAGTAACGGGACTATGGAGGTCGAAACCGTATTGCCCGAGCCGACTGTCGTTACCACTACAGTCCAATCCATATATCGATGTGTGGCGTGTATGACCGAGTATGGGGAATATTATGCCTGTCTGCGAAAACCCTGCCCACAATGTCAGACCTTCTTTTGCTGTGAGTGCTTGCGCTCAATGTTCACAGCTGCCGCCACAGATCCAGCACGGATGCCGCCACGATGCTGTCAATTTCTACAACTCTACACAGCCATCGACCTGCTCACAGACCAAGAAGTGTCTCGATACCGGAGCAAATTCGAAGAGTGGGTTGCGCGGGATAAGATCTACTGCCCCCAGCCAACCTGCTCCGCCTTTGTGCCCCCAAATATAATATCAGCCGCCGTGGTGAATCCAGAGACAGCGCTGGCGAACGTCGAATGTCCAAGATGCTCCACAGCCATTTGTATTGCTTGCAAAGATGTGAGTCATTTTGGATCGTGCGATGGAACACGACAACGACAGGAGAAAGCCATGCTTGCAAAGTATGGCTACAAGCAGTGCCCTTGTTGCGGTCAAGGTGTTATGAAGATGTTCGGCTGCGACCACATGTTGTGTCTATGCGGCGCACACTTCTGCTGGGAATGTCTCGAGCCAATCGACACTTGTGGTGGCTGTGGCGGCTCTGATTACGGTGATGAGCAAGAAGATGAGGAGACAGAAGAGAAAGATGACGATGATGATAACAATGAAGAAGGCGATAACGACAGCTTACGATCGACAACAACACTGACACTTGGAAATGATCGCGCCTCCATTCGCGGGAGTCGTTCTCAACGCAAACCACGTGTGAATTTGGACGGAGGTGGCAGCGAGAAATGGGAGAACAACGAGGAGGTCAACTTTGGAGATGAGCCCGCAGAGCAGACATTTACTACCACGTGGGAGTGTCACCACGCCTTCGAGACTTTCACACACCCATCTGGCGAGTACTACCACGGCGATCTTACTCGGATGGAGTGTAATCGCTGCTTCCGCATGATCGTGCCAGCCGCGACAGCGTCAGAGCAAGATAAGCTTTCGATTGGCAGTGATGATGTAGGCGCGATGCCTAGCAGTCAGCTTGCTGGATCGAAGCGGAGGATGCTGGAGGAGGAGAACAAGATCCATGAGCAAGCCTGGGAGTGCAACGATTGCAGGATCATCATGTGCGTGGACTGTAAAGACATCTCATGAGAAATCTCGTTGATGATGTAAGAAAGATAGTAATCAATGTAGCATTTACAAGACCGACGACGGTTCGGACTTGCATGTTGTCATTTCTTGTATCATTCTAGAACCACGACTGATGAGTAAATGTCCCTTTCCGCATTGTCAGCGCCAAGGGGATCTGCAGTCATGTTTTCGCTTCATGCTGCATGGAACTGCTCCTACGACACATCGACCGAGAGGCCCTAGTGGTATACCCGCACGGCAAAGGCTTATACATCACCTTCCTGTTCCATGTCCGCCTCGTATAGGATATAGTCTTATCATAGCATCACCACGTAGACTTCACCTCTACTCCTTCACTGACTGAGTCAGAATTCCACGTGACATCCATATTACCAGCGAATGGCTGCATCCCGAAGCATATCATGCAATGAGCAACGGATGTTGCACTATCATGCCGTCTGACCGGCTCCGTGGCAGGAGCCTAGACGCTCCAAGGCGGATCAGAGATATAGACACTTAGTTGATCCTGCAGTCTGCACTGCTCGGACATGTCCGTCACAAATTCCGTAGGGCTGAGTTGATACGCCACGGAGATTAGCAAGCACTGCACATGGCGGTGGGAATCGCCGCGAGATGCATGTGCGAAACAGCCGCAGAAGGAAGGATTAGTGATGCCAGAACAGCATGCTGGGTCAGCTATGCTTCTAGATTGGCTGTTGTTTTTCGATACGGACATGCTCAGGTCGGTCAACCATACCAAATCCAGCTTAAGTGCAGCTCAGCTCGAACAGCCTCGAGCCTAGAGTACCTTACAATGCGGTCATTAGAAAAACGTACATAGGCAACTATGTGTTTGCGTCTTCACTCAAGAACAGCTATAAAGATGGCCGATGCTGTGTTGTCTAAACTGCTCTGCCATCATTCAGCTGGGATATACCACATTGCAAACAGAATGCCCAGAACTACCAATCGCTAGACTGCGCAGCCGACCATGGACAAAGATGCACTCCAGATCATGCATCCACTTAAGAGGGGTCGCACTCTAGCAACGACTATTCCACAGGCTCGACCCCAGCGTCGCGGACATCGTCACGCTCGCTCAAAATGCACGGCCAAACCACCAGGCTGCATAAACTGCCGCAATGCCACGCTGGATCCGAAACGGCTCCTTGCGCATAAGCGGTACTTCTTTGCAGTCATGTCACAGATCACCGAGGTGCAGAGTCCAGACACCTATCGGACCGGCATCATGTCAGCATTCATCAATAGCTACTATCCTGCGCAACTACAAAAAAGCTCCCACAAGTCGTTCGACGCGTGGCACTGGATGGCCCCGCGCAGCCCGGCAATGGATGCCGCGCGTGATGCGTTCTGTCTCGCGGAAGTAGGCCGGCGGAGCGGGCAGGTGAACTTGTTGCTTGAATGTCGCCGGAAACATGTGCAGGCTGTTCATCTGTTGAGAGAGGAGATGGCGCAACCCGGGGGGTTGGAGAACGACGCCGTGCTGGGCGCTGCTTATCATATTGCGCAATGCGAGGTCAGTCTTCCTAGAGACGAAGAGACGAAGAGGGGTTTCCATACTCCCTCCTTGCTCGGTCCGGTATTGAGTATCTCCTGCTGACTGCAGACAGCTCTGGAAAAGCACAGCTCTGAACGGCCACACATGGGGCATCCATGTGGAAGGCGTGAACCTCTTTGTGCAAGCACGAGGGCCAAACGCAATGACCTCGCCCTTTGCAAGAACACTGCTGCAGCTGATTCGCACTGTCTGTGTTATGGACTCCCTCCTAGAACGCAGAAGCACGCTTTTCGCCGAGCCACAGTGGATGGAGGTGTTCGATCATGCTTCTCCCGGCATGCAGCTGACTGACATAGCCGTCCAGATCGGCGCGGTCCTGGAGCATAGTGACCGAATACGGACTACGCGAAAGGCAAAGGAGTTCGAAATCGTAGAGCTCCTGACCGATATGACTGAATTGCTTCACCAGTTACAAGACTGGCTACTCGATTCGTACAATGATCTACCCGAGACAGGCTCACCTTACCGGCTTGTAAGTGTTAGCCAGTTTCCTGACTTCACCGCCCACTTCGGTGACCTGGCAAATGTTTTCCCGAAGGTGATGGAGTTCTCGTCCTACGTGAGCGCAGCATCACATGCCTATATCTGGATGTTCATGCTGTTGCTGCGAGAAGCGATCCACGGCGTCGCGCGAGAGCACGCTTACCCCCTCATCCGTGCGGTGAATCAAGACGTTATACTGACCGCCGAGATCGACGAGACCGCCGCCAATCTGTGCCAGTGCGTTCCGTACTTGCTATCTGAACAGCATCGGACGATCGGGATTATGACTACCACTGGACCTCTACATTTCGCCCTTAATTGGTTCAAGCAGAGGCATGATCCTCCTCGAGCAGCATGGTGCGAACGCGCAATGTCGCTGAATCAGCAAGGCGAAGTCCTTGGTGGAGAGTATGATACTTCGTTGAACCTAGCAAGGCCAATGATTTGCTGGTGGATGCTTCCAGATATGGTCGACGGTGATGTCGTAAGTGTCTGATGAGAAGAATAGGAGGGACGGCCCAGGCACCTCAATATCATCCGTTTTGATTCAACACATACCGACGCACCGAATCATGCAACACGCCCATGCGATTCTGTGTTCGCTGGTACACAGTACGATACTGCTCGATTGTCTCACGCACGACCTCTCCTCGTGTTTTTCGGCCATCGCAAATGGCTTTCATTTTCAGCTCCATCTGACAGTACGTTAGCAATATCCGCATCAAAGGGGAAATGCGATCGACGAACCTCTTTGCGCAGGAACGGTTTTGCGAGGCTGATTTCATGCCCGATGTTATCTGAGCCCACCACGAGCGCCACTCCAAGAGTCGTGGGGATGAACTCTTTGACGCCATTGCCACCGCTTGAGGCACCAGAATTGAGTCTGCCGCCACGTCCGCGACCCCGCCCACGCCCACTGCCACGACCACGGCCCCCATCTCGGCCGCCATGAAATGCTTCGTCGTTGTCTCCAGCATCATCTGCAGCTTGACCACCCCGCCCGCCTCCGCGTGATCTGGTTGTTACGTACTGCCGCTCTTGCACCTTGGCTATGTGCTCGGCCATGGTCGCATCTGTGCCAATCCCGTTGGCGTCCATCAATCCAATAAGCTCGGGCTCAGTCAAATAGCCTGGCGGGCCTGTCTTGCCATCGTACATTCGTGCCTCGGTCGGCTCGAAGGTCTCACCCTCGCGGAACTCTGGGAGCTCCTGGCTACTGATCCACTTGTCGTATGGATAAACGTCGAGATAGTTCCGCTCCAGTACTGTCAATCCGGTAGCTTTGAAGTCTTCTGCACCATACAGCATTCTGATCTCAGTCATCGATCCACGAGCATCTTGGCTGCAACATGCGAGAAATCGTCTCACGACAAATTCATGGACCTGTTTCTCGTCTGGGCTGAGCTGAGTGGGATTCACAAAATTGACAGGGTGAATGGGCGGATGGGCTTTGTCGTTGTTACGGCCAATACGGGGGGCGGAGAAGCCGCCATTTACTATACCTTGAGCGAACTGTGCCCAAGGACCACCCTGAGTTTGCTTTTGGCACAGTGCTTGCAAGTTCATGTCCTTGTCAAATTGGTCGGTTTCGGTGCGCGGATAGCTGATCCAACCCTTGTTGTAGAGATCTTCTGCGACTTTCATTGCCTTCTGACTATCCATGCGTAAGAACCGGCTGGCACATTTCTGCAGCTCAACCGTAGTGAGCGGTAGAGGTTTCCATTTACTTGTGGGTCGGGTGTGCACTTTTGTAATTTTGGCAAGTTTAGCATGTAGACATCGCTCGTATAGAATGACGACTGCCATCCGGTCGAACAAATGACCTCTTGACCAATGGAAATTGACCTTGATCCCACTCTTCTCATGCATCACGTTGATACCCCAGAACGTCTCGGGAATGAAATTGCGCACACGAAAATATCGATCGACGACGAAACCAAGAGTGGGAAATTGACAGCCCCCATAACTCACCACCTGACCTCTACCTGTCTCGGGGTTGGAAGGAAGTAGACTCTGGATACTTAACGTCAATTGTCGCGTAAAACTGGCGCCGATGCGTAAATCCAGTTCGATGCGTGAAGCTACAGCACTGGACTGCTTCTCGTCCAGTGGGATCGGATTACGTGCAGCGTTCACGACATGATTTCGCTCGATGTTCGAGAAGCGGGCACGTACGGTCTTGCCCGGCTGTCTGAAGATCTGATTGCCCTTGGTCGCCACATCGCGGATCTCGGTGCCGATGTTCTCTCCCTCACGATCACAATCGGTCCAGATGTACAGGATCTGGGCGTAGCGGGCTTGCTGCTCGATGTTGTCGGCGATGGGCTTCTTGTCGGAGTCGACGTACGCTACGATGTTGGCCTCGAACAGCGAGATGGGGTCGCACGACGCCCAGCTCTTGTACTGCGAGTCGAAATCCTGGCTGACAAGGTGGCCAAGGACCGAAGTCATCGTCACATCACATCGTCCCCATGTAGGGAAGTCATATTGAAACTCGTAGTTCTTCGTGTATTGGGCCCCTCGGACATTCCGCTAGGTGAATGTGAGTAATCTGGTGTCAAGCAAAACAGACATTTGTGGACATACAGTATTGACCGCACCTCCGCCAAGATGATTTGCTACGGCTTTGGCAATGGACGGCTTTTCAGCTACGCACAACACCTTCATCCTGTCGTCGATGCATTAGCGGATGTCGTTCTAGGCGCTGTAATATGGCCGAACCTGCAGGCTCTTTACAGGTACACGCTAAGAACAAGAAACGCGACTGGAATCGATGTGCACGAATGACTAAGTTACTATCACACGCTAGCACGTGATCTAGTTCCTATGTGATGGAGGTGGAGACGGACAACTGAAGTACATGTACCTTTCTGGGTAGTGAACCAGTGACCAACGACATCCATTGCCACATCGTACGGTAGGATTGTTTACATATATGAGATAGCAAAAGTCCTCTACATCGGTTGCCGGCGTAGGAACAACATGCTCCTTCAATGGCACTATCATACATGGATGCACACCTCCCGTCAGACGAATTCAAAGCACTGACCTGCGCAATCAAGCCACGAAACTTCGCTCAGTAAACACCAGGTAGGATTCTCCACTTGACCTGCTTGCAGTAAGCATCCCAATCCGCGCCATACTTTCGTCGGCACTTCTGCTCATCTCGTCTCTCACGGTGCATCAACAGGATGGCGAAGTAGAGCATGTAGAAGTATGTGATGGGGATCGCATAGCCAGCGATACCATCCGTAGTAACAAGTCTAGATCCAGGGTGAAGCAGACTTGGGGTCAATTTGTAGCCGGCGGCAAGTGTAGGTAGGCAGTAAGCCCATGACATGACCCAGTCGCCAAGATAGTTAATATGCCGAGCGGTGCCCCACCAGCCAGAAGTGAGGAGGCGGGATCCTGCAGCGGTTTCAATGTATTTGAGGTGTGCAACTTTGGGATCGTTCGGGTTGGTGCGGAAGACATTCTTCTCGTTGTTGCTGGCGCGGAAGATGTAGTAGCCTGTAAGCTGGACTCCAAGGATCAAAGTCACATAAAGAGGACCAAGCATGACTGGATGCACACTCAGGTATCGGGCTTGTAGAGAGTAGGTAAAAGGCACCCATACGATATCGCCAAATGCCAGCATGAAGCCGAAACCGTCCGTAGTAAGATCCATGGTGGTGAGAATCGCAGGTTCCATGTAGAGTGCATCAAACACGTACACAGCTTGACTAACCGTCACCATGACTATATCTCCTGTCAGCATAAGCATACCTCAAGAACTCGGACAACTTACGCATCGAATCAGTAATATAGCCGTACGACTTGTACTGCTTGGCGACAAATGCGAGGTCGAGAATGATCCAGCCGAGAAGACCAGGCCGCATTTCCATGAAAGCCTTGATATCAACCTCCCCAACAAGAGGCAGCGTGATGCGAGGATTCAGCTCGCGCCCGATGTACCAGTCGTAGATGACATTCCCACTGTGACCACCAGCAGCTAATTCGCGCTTCTCTGCGTTTCCACGCTTGACGGAAAATGAAGTGAGGTAGACATAGTTCGCGAGCGCGTATGCGATCAGGATGTTGCTGGTGAGCAGTTGGATGTAGTTTCGGTTGATGAACGTCCAGACAGGGAAGTCCGGGCCAAGCATCCAAGTGCCGAGAGCACAGATTGCAATGGTGACTAGCGAGGAGGTGAAAGCTAGTTCACGTTAGCACTACAAGCTTCGTCGTGGTATCTCGCAGGACTAACCATTGAAGCGGTACTTCAGCCTTCCACCAGTACGTAGTTCGGTACCCTGGACCTCGTGCGCCGGCAAGAGCGCGTAGAGGAGGAAGCTGAGGGCATACCAACTCAATGCACCCAATGCACCCTCCAGAGTAATCAGTCCTGAGAAGCCAGGCCAGCCTACATCCTTGGCCAATGTGTCCAGCGCATGTTGCCAGCCGGATTTGGACGAGTATATGGGCGGAGTGAAGAGCTTCGAGGGAGAAAGCAGCGATGGCGCTGGACAGCCGGAGACGTCGTTACAGAGGAAAGCGAATGCATAGCAGGCGATCGGAAGGCCGAAAGAGATCAGGGCGGCACCAATGCTAAATCACAACAATGGTCGTTAGCAAAGTCGCGTAGTGGTTGCGCATGGATTGCCGTGAGTACTCACGGTCCGCCAAACTCATAACCGTGAGCCTCCTCTACCAATGGCTTTGGCGCTTTGACAACCGTCTTCTTGGGCGCCATAGTAATGCGAAGTGTGAGGTGTGCTGCCAACGACAACAGGAGGTGTTGTTTGTGTAGTGTACTTCAGTGTGTGATGTCGTACCACAAAAACAGCCACTATGATGCGCAGAACCCTGAATCGAGCTAGCGCTACATCATGAGCGAAGCTCGGGCCATGTTCGATTCACGTTTCGAACTGCTGATGACTGCATTGGAACTCTCCCGTCATGTCTCATCAGCTGGGGCTGAAGTGCCGAGACTGCCTGTGCCTGTGCCTGAGCCAATATCGCATATAGGTGGATCCGTCAGCATAACAGAGATGCACAAGTATGATTCACTGGCCGGTTTGCGCAGATCCATCAAGACGTAACGATAAAGTAGTAGATTTTTGTTCATTTTTTCAAGGCAATAAGGTGTTAGTCATTTTTCTATTCTCTCACTCAACAAGACACCATTCCTCAAAAGACGTTGAAAATCTCCTAAGCTAAATATTCCTTGGTCAACATTCCAGCTTCCTGAAAAGAGAGATCAAAAGACAGAAACCTCTCTCTTCTTGACCGCTCCCCCTCAAAAATGCCGTACGAAGTAGCAGTCGCCGACGACGTCGATCTGAAGCGCCTCTTCATAATCGCTTCCGAGGCGTTCAATACCACCGAGCCCATCTGGGAGACGATCTATCCCAGCCACGCCACCGAAGCCGGACGAGACGTTGGTGCTGCGCGCTTCCTCCGGGCCACACGCACCGAGCCCTGGACGAAGTTCGTCAAAGCCTTCGATCCTGCGACAGGCGAGATCGTCGGCATGGCCAAGTGGAACATTTTTCGGGGCCAGCTGCCGGAGTACATCAAGGATCCGACCAACTACTGGCGCTCAGAGACGGACCAGCTGATCGCCGGGCTCAAGGGTAAGTCGTTGCTGGAAGCGCGGAACGCACATATCCAGCAGACTGGGGGCAAGCTAGTGTCGCTTGACATCCTCGCGATCGACCCGAAGTTTCAGCGGAGAGGTATTGGCGGCTTGCTGGTTCAGTGGGGAACGGACGAGGCGGACCGACAGGGAGTGGAGACGGTGGTGGAGAGCAGTGTATTTGGGAAGGGGTTGTACCTCAAGCATGGGTTTGAGTTCCAGAGAGATGTTGTGATCCCCAATCCGCCAGAAGGGCAGCATTTGCCTGAGGCGGGTTTTGCATGGCTGGTGAGGCCGAAGCAGAGTACTGCATGAGCGAGCGGCAGCTCATGAATCATACGTGCATTACGATGCAGAGTCATGCTACAGAATAGAATCGATGTACGCTTTAGACTATACATTCAGAAGTGTTACTTTCAATAGAGGTTACGCTGTTTTGCTACCTTTACTTTGGACTCAAACATCTCAGACCATTGCTTCTAGGATAATCGTTGCTTCATTCATATATATGCAACCCTTTTGACATGCTGCGTCGAATCATCAAGATGCCCTCGTCTAGTCATTCGTGAAATGCACCCTTCTCGTGGATAATGTAGGTACTCAAGCTTCTCCTCCAAGCAGCGCACGGAACCTCTCCGCAAACAGCTTCAAGGTAACGTCCATGGCCGGCATATCAGCCATCTTCATCTTTTGCTCGTCTTGCAGGCCTGTCTTGACCGTGCTTCCGTCCACATCCTTCCGGCCTTCATCCTTGACACTGCTGCTCGCCCCAGATCTGACTTGCCCTTGTTCCGTTACCGGCGTGATCAAAGTCTGATCGAGGAGTTGCTGCCATCTGGCAAGGAACGCTCCCGGTCCGTACGGTGTCTTCTGGGTGCGTTTGATGACTGCGCCGATTCTAGCGGCGGAGGCTTCGTGGAGATCGTATAAATACTTCGAGTACGCATCCAATTCTTTCACCACATCATTCCGATCCTGCTCGGGGAGTTGAGCGAAGATGTCTCCTAATTGTCCGCCGATTTTGCTCGAGTCGGACTGCCGCTTGAATTGTGCCGCAGCCTTTAGGACGTAGTCTTTCCACCATCCTGTGATCTCCTTGCCGTTCTTTGCTACTTGATGTAGAAACTTGTGGCAATTGGCTTGATGTCGGTGTAGCAGATCTACGTAATCCTCCACTGATGGAGGCTTCTCCTCGCTCTTGGGCCCAGTAGGCTTCGACATCTTGAGCATATCGGTTGTGAACTGCTCAAAATCCCAGACGGTGTCCGACAGGTTGACAGCTTTGTGTACTTCGCGGATCATCGGGGTATACGCATCAACCCCATCTCGCACTGCTGTGGTAAGATGATCTGGGTTTCGCTTGCAGAGGACGCGCACAATTTCTGTCCTATCCCGAATGGCAAGATTGAGAGATAGGTACTCGAGTGCTTTGGCGTGTTGTGTCTCGCTGAGCTCTGTCGATTGCGGCGACAGTGAAAGAATGACAGCCACGATGGACATGTTGCCATCACGACTTTGCCGACGGCACTCTAGGTGCTCTTCACGACTTCGTGTGATCCAGTCTTTCAGCTCAGTCTGGACAGCCTTGGGTGGTGCGTCCTTGTCCTTCTCAATCTTGTCTGATCGCTTCTTGAGCTCACGCTTGTCCCACCCCAAGACCTGGGAAATGATCCTACATTCTTCATTAGCAACTGATCTCGATCATTCAATTTGTCATTCCTTGACATACTGCTGCATCAAATTCATCCCCTCGTCGGCACCGCTGCTCAGTCCTAACCAATTGGTCACACTCGCAACGCTGACTTTGGCCAAAACAACTCTCATCATAGCACCAATCATGGTAGCCACATTTCCAATCTTGAGTGTCTGTCTCACGATTGCGTAAGGGATGAGCATATGCACATTCTCAATCATGCGTATCAGTGTTGGTCCTTCCGGGGAGAGCACCAAAGTATAGTGCATCAATGAGGCAAGGCTATTGCACGGATTCACCGTCAGCGTTACTTCCTAAGGTCCGAGTATCGAATGAGGATTGGGGAAGTCAGACCAACCTACTTCACAACGACAAACTCATGCATGGCCTGCACGAGACTCTCATGCTGCGTGAGATCATTTGTCTCCTCGGCCTTTGCAAATAGCCTATCGATCAGGTCCCCGTACACCATCTCTTGCAGACAGTCCTTCCAAGCAGTAAGGACGTCATTAGGGTCCTGCACATCATATTCTCGCTTCTCCTTAAGTTCGACCTTCTCCACGCCATCTAGTGCCGCTCTTGCAGGATATTCGAGCAATGCACTGATGGCAGTCGCGAGAGTCTTTCTTACACCCAGTATACCCTTATCGTAACTTTCGCTGAGCTCTGCCGAAGCAAGATCTGTGATAAGCTCTTCGACTTGTGTCTTCCAGAATGCCGGCGTAACGTCTCTGAGGCCCGGCAGTGTAAGGGCGAATTTGGAAAGGAGAGTTTGCAGGACAGGGGATGAGGATGCTCGGCCTTCGTCTTGGAACGGCGCTCCATAGCTTTTGATGGTTTCCGGCGACTTGAAGGCTTCGATCTCGGCGTAGGTCTCGGAGTGGGTAAGAATGTCGTACAGAGCATGGGTTTGATCGGAAGTCAGGGTCGCCATTGCTTCCTGATAGCTGAAGTGTGAGGGACGTAGGTTCAATACATAAACCGAGCTGAGGATCCAGGTTGCCAGAATTGTATATCGAGGTATGCGGATATCACGAGTATCCGATGTAGATCATGTATAGCTCATGTAATGTAAGTATTCATCATGTGAAAGCGGCCGGTGGAAGGCGGGGACCTTTACTGTACTGTATGACGCGGGGCCCCAACAAATTGGCTCTGTATTCACTAAATACATATGTGCATGAATCACATTCAACTCATGATCTCAGGTGTGCTCGGGATGGCCAGAGTATAGAGCTGTGTCGAAGAAGCCATTAATAAGAATCTAGTGGTTGCGTAGGCATGTCGTTCTGATCGCTTTGGACAGAAGTGTTATAGATACTTGGAGATAATTTACATGTACCTCACTTAATGGTTCTACCTGGTGATCTCTTTGGCTGCGCTCCGACGGACATCAGAAGTCAATATCAGCCTTCGGAGAAAGATCGAAGATCGCGCGGATCTTGATGGCAGATTCCGTGCTGTCGAACACGAGTGCAGGGCGGCGTAGGAGTCGGATCGACGACCGAATCCTAAATACAGTGGCTGTGGACGCGCGCCTAGCCAGATTCGCACTCTACCGTACCGATTAGAGCCGCACGTGTACGCATCTCCATCCCAGCTCCGCCTTTCTACACGTACACATCCTGGTTATGACAAGCTACCTCGAATCCTGCGAAAGTATATGTATGAAATGGTAGGTGAAATCTCTGCCCATCTTTCTTTCTCTCCAGCTACTCTTCCGATATCCCCGGCATTGAAGTCGCTCAATGTCGACGCAACAAACAGGCCAGGATGGGTTCTGAGGCCCCACCACCACTGCTTTCTTTCCTCCCGCGAGGACGATAAATCCATGGTAGTATGAGGAAGAACATGTTGGCCGATGGTCTCGGCCGGCCTGGAAGTGCATATCCACTGCTACGACAGGGGACGACGGTATCAGATGAGAGACCGATCGCAGACGAGAAGACAGCTGTTGTCCGGATAGATCGCAAACTCGTCGATCGAATAGCAGCGTGGTATCAAACCGTCGTTCTTGAGAAGCTCTTGCGGCAACATGCCTTGCCCGCCAGTAAACATGGTCGACGGATCCCCCTCTCACCATATGCGCGGAAAGAGATCCATGACGATCGTCGCGGTGTCCATGCTTCCTTCATCTCCAACAGTATTCGAAGTGCTCGCTATACCGTGTGGGATTTCCTGCCTCGACAGCTGTGGTTCCAGGCTACGCGTCTGAACAACGTCTACTTCATTTGTATCGGAGTACCGCAGACCATTCCTGGGCTGAGCACGACCGGAAGCTACACGACCATCCTACCTCTGCTATTCTTTGTGCTTCTGACAGTGGTGAAGGAGGGCATCGATGATTGGCGACGCCATCGAATGGACAGGGTAGAAAATGCACGCAAAGCTAGGGTCATAAGAGCGAAGGAAAGTCAGGGGAACGAGCTTGGAAGTCTGTTAAGGTGGTTCACGGATCTACGAAGCAGACTGGGCAAGAAACAAGTTCAGATCAACACGAAAGTAGAGCTGGACCTTGATGATGAATTTGCCTGGACCGATATCAAGTGGAGGGATATCAAGGTAGGGGATGTCATTCGCTTGCAACGAGACGACGCTGTTCCGGCAGATATCGTCCTTTTATCAACCAGTGGTGAGGATGGAGTCGCCTATGTTGAGACTATGGCTCTAGATGGTGAGACCAATCTCAAGACTAAGCAGGCACCAAGCATACTCCATGCATGCCAAACGATCGCCAATATCAAAGCTTGCGATGCCAACTTCACTCTTGAAGACCCAAACCGCAACCTGTACGAATTCAATGGTAGGGTGACCAAGGACGGAAAAGCGGTTCCATTGACATTGAACGAGATCCTCCTTCGAGGCAGTGTACTCCGAAATGTTGGATCCGCCATCGGCATTGTCGTCAATACCGGTGAAGAGTGCAAAATCCGTATGAACGCCAACCATCACCCGAAAGCCAAAAAACCACGCCTTGAGCGATACTCCAACCAAGTAGTTCTGACACTTGTCGCCTACGTCGTCATACTATCCGTCGCGCTGTCGGGTGGTTATCTCATGTGGCACCGCTCTACAGAGCGCCATTCATGGTACCTCAACAACGCCTACGTGCCTTTCAAGGAGATCATTGTTGGGTTTTTCATCATGTTCAACAACGTCATTCCCCTCGCTATGTACGTCTCGCTTGAGATAGTCAAGGTCGGTCAGATGATCATGGTGAACAGCGATGTAGAGATGTTTGATCAGGAGTCGAACACGCCAATGACCTGCAACACGAATACCATCTTGGAGAACTTGGGACAAGTCAGCTATGTGCTCAGTGACAAGACCGGGACTTTGACCGAGAACGTTATGAAGTTCCGCAAGATGAGTGTCGCAGGTATTGCTTGGCAACATCGCTCAGAGACCGAGCTTGAGTCGCAAGGAGAAAGAACATACGAAGGCGATCATGGTGTTGTGGAATATGATGGGAAGGCGGCAAGCTTGGGTGATGATGCCTACGAGCTGAAGTCCCTCAGTGAGGTACATCAAGCGATCCCGAAAACCTCGCAGCGATTGTCATTCGACAGAATGCACACTGGTGACCACGGAGATGCTGACATGACCTATGAAACCCGCGATCTGATCCAATATATCCGCGAACATCCCTCTTCTGCTTTCTCACGTAAAGCACGCAGATTCATACTCGCTATGGCTCTGTGCCATACAGCGCTACCTGATACTCATGAGGACGGAAGTGTAGACTTCCAGGCTTCGTCCCCTGATGAGATAGCTCTTGTTCGTGCGGCTCGAGACTTGGGATTTCTCCTGATCCAGCGCTCTACCCAATCAATCACGCTCGAAGAAGAAGATGAGAATGGAGAGCTGGTGCAGAATGTCTACGAGGTGTTGAACGTCATCGAATTCTCCAGCAAGCGCAAACGTATGTCTGTGGTCGTGCGTTGTCCTGACGGGAAGCTCTGCCTGCTGTGCAAAGGTGCTGACAACGTCATTACTCCCCGTCTTCAACAAGCTGCTCTAGCTTCCAGAAAATCGCAAGAGGTCCGCAGAAGTATCCAGCTTGAGCGAGAAGCGTATCGGCGCAGTGAACAACTTGAGATCCGACGCAGTCTTGGCGCTCGACCTAGCTTGACGATGCGAAGGGCAAGTTCTATGGAAATCATCAGTTCTGCAAGCATGGGTCGAGTGAAGAAGCAGAGCGAAGGAATCAGAATCCAGACCAAATCGCTCGATGTTCCTCGCACAGACCTTGGCTTTCTGGAGGGTTCGTCCGTGGTAAACGATGCAGCTGTGTTCACTCGCTGTTTCCGTCAGCTCGATGAGTTCGCCAACGAAGGATTGCGGACCCTGGTGTACGCAGGCAAGTACATCGCCCCAGATGAGTATCAGAGATGGCAGAAAGAGTTCACGGACGCCACGACGTCCCTGGAGGATCGTCAGCAGCGTATCGAAGATGCAGCGGAGATAATAGAGCAAGGTCTGGATCTCCTTGGCGTCTCTGCTATCGAAGATAAATTGCAGGAGGGTGTCCCAGAGACGATCGACAAGCTGCGACGTGCTAACATCAAAATCTGGATGCTTACTGGCGACAAGAGGGAGACAGCTATCAACATTGCCCACTCAGCACGCATCTGCAAAGCGGAGTCGGAAATCTTCATCCTGGATGCCGCTAAGGGTGAAATAGACGGCCAGCTTCGTACGCTTTCGCTCGATCTCCATACCGGTTGCTTGCACTCTGTTGTGGTGATCGATGGACATACCCTTGGCGCAATCGATGCCAGTCTCGAGCTGACTAGTGTGTTTTACTCGTTGATACCCTCGATAGACTCGGTGATATGCTGCCGAGCATCTCCAGCACAGAAAGCAAGTCTGGTTCAGTCTATCAGACACCGCATCCCGGCAGCTTTGACTCTAGCGATTGGTGATGGCGCCAAC
Organism: Microcyclospora tardicrescens; assembly: GCA_003012245.1. NCBI lineage: Eukaryota > Fungi > Ascomycota > Dothideomycetes > Capnodiales > Microcyclospora > Microcyclospora tardicrescens. The sequence goes on from PXOE01000055.1 coordinate 194,351, forward strand.
GATATCGCCATGATCCAAGCCAGTCATGTCGGCGTTGGAATCTCAGGTAAAGAGGGTCTGCAAGCAGCGAGAGTAGCTGACTTCAGCATTGGCCAGTTTCGGTTCCTGCAGCGCTTGCTATTGGTACATGGCCGATGGAGTTATTTAAGAACGGCAAAATTCATCCTGTGGACGTTCTGGAAAGAAATGTTCTTCTACATGATGCAGGCCTTGTACCTGCGATACAACGGTTATACAGGCACATCGCTGTACGAGAACTGGTCTTTGACGGTGCTCAACACTCTCTTCACTTCTTTGTGTGTTATCATCCCAGGCATCTTCGAGCAAGACCTTAGCGCGGCGACACTACTTGCCGTGCCGGAGCTCTACACCCACGGCCAACAGAACAAGAGTCTCTACATGACCAAATACCTTCGCTGGACTTTCCGTGCTACCTACGAAGGCATAATAGTCTGGTGGCTCTCCTATGCCGCCTTCAGCATCCTCAACCCCACCGTACGCGACAACGGCCTTTTCGCCCTTGGCGATCTCTGCTTCTCCATCGCCATCGTCTATACCAACACCAAACTCCTCATCCTCGAAACTCACACCAAGACCATCATCGTCTGGATCTCCTTCTTCATCACCGTCGGCGGCTGGTGGGTCTGGAACATCTTCATGTCCGGCGTCTATTCGGACAATCTGTCCCCGTACGACGTCAAGGGCGGCTTTACCAACGGCTTTGGCAAAGATCCCGTCTGGTGGCTGACATTACTGCTGGCTCTGGTGCTGCTGCTGCTCTTCGAGATCCTGATCAAGCTCGGCCGCAGGGAGTTCATGCTGTTGTGGCAGGGCCGAGGGAAGGGCATCTCTGACTCTGGGATAGTGGATGCTGATGTGGAAATTTGGCAGGGTCTGGAGAGAGCAAAGGTCGTCATGGACAGGTTACAGAGCAAGCATTAGGATTTAGTAAACAATTTTCGGTGTCGATATGGAGTTTTGTGACCTTGGAGTTCGATGGGAAAGGGCAGGTTACGCATGATGGATAATGGAAAATTACTTGGATGTATATGATACCCCATGATATAGATAGTTTCGTACACATATCAACAGACGTTCTTAATGATGCAGGGACACGGTCTTTGTGATCATGAATCTATTCGTTTAGCCAATGGCGCCATACCACAACAGGGGGTTTTGGTTCTTCATTCGAATTCTGTAGCACGTCGTACATCTACCGTTAAGTGACTGCACCATCCTCAGCATCGATGCTTGCGGGTCATAACTTCACAGCCGTGGCTTGATAGTACACTTCTGAACACGCCTGTTCCACCATACTCAGCATCATCCACGCCGCGCCCAACACCCGCTTCTCTAACCCCGGACCCTTTTGACGATAATACCATCGCACCGCCAGCTCCTCGATCCTCGTGATGGAAAATCCCCAGACCCACCGTAGCCATTTCATGAACCACCCCATCTCCCATGTGGCCGCAGCATTACTTCGGGGAAACTCCTTACCCTTCTCCCTCCCTGCACAGTCCGCCACTCGACACAGCGCTTCCCAGCTTCGCTCGCTACCCTCATCGATTACCAGCTCGGCGTATCGATGGGGCTGCTTGCGGAAGAAGTCGCGCACCTGCGCGGTGTGGTTGCGATACGCAGCAAGCAGGATGTCATCAAGCGCATCGCTGCGGCCCTCCGCGTCGACACGTTCGCGTGGCGTACCGTAGAAATATGTATACCCGTCCCAGGCCCCGCGCGCCATGTGCCGACGCATCGAACGCAGCCATATATGCTCGTTGCGGCGCAGGGAGAGCAAGAATTTGGCGGATGGGTATAGCGTGGCCATTTCTTGGTAGACAGCTGGCCAGGGCAGGTCTTCAAATGCATCGTAGAAGTGCGTCTGCGACACCAAGGAGGCTAGATCGCCGTACGCATAGCTGTGCACGAGAGCGCGAGACCTGTGTTCGGGTCAGTAGGGAGCCACAGTGCTGGACATAGGGGAAAGTTAGGGGTGTGGCGAGGGCAGGGCTACCGGATGTCTTTCCAGCCTAAACGTTTATAGCCTAAGAGCGCGAGAGCATCGCCTATGGACGTCGTACCGGTCTTGGAAAGGCCGATGACAAAGACTTTCGTTTTGAGATTTTGCGGAGGCTGGACAATGAGAGTGACGAGGACGGTGAGAAGGGTGGCGAGGATTGCGATTACCCAGGAGGTACGCATGTTGGGACGAGATATGCGTAGAACGCAAGCTTGGAGGTCGTCTCCGACGTATGGACTGGCCGTCGTATTGCAGATCTCACACTGCAAGCGAGCTCTCTGAGCAGTGCGAGTTACTCGTATCACATCCGCAGGCCGTGTTGAAGGCCAGGGAGCTGGTCTTTTTAAGACTTCATCGCTTACTTCTCTACCCACCACATCCGCGCACCCTCGGTCGTGCAAACCATCACATCTCCGCCGCCAAGATAGAACGGCATGTTCCCGTAATCATAAGATGCCTGCATGTGAATATTCACTGTTTGTAGAGTTGGGGATCGCGTAGGCATTTGCCTGATCAGCGACGATGCCAGAAGCCTATGCCACCGCACGCGTGTCAGATTCCAGTTTCCATTGGACAGCATCACGAGATCTTGGCAGCGGATGGTTGTGATGGCGGGCTCCTCACGGTCAATAGCAGAAACATGTTGAGGTTCATCTCTCATCTCATTCGACGCGATGGGATCGAGTTTTGTAGAGTTGATGTGTTGCATTGTGTGCATGTCAAGTGCCAACAGTGGATGATGCCACAGGATGTTGAGACCCAGGTGCACCCATCCTTCGACGGTACCAACATCATTTTTGTCAGCTCTCTATTTGTATGCATATCCACGAAGCCTGGCACTGATCAATTGAGATAGTAGATATGTCCAAGAAGGTGAATAGCGAAGCATTCAAAGGCGTGTACAATCATATCGATGTCTTACAGTACATCACCTTCAGCTCGAACAGTGTCTATTTTAGGCACATAAACAGTCAGGGTCCGAACCCTGGCGAGCGCGAAGTCAGGAACTACACCTCTATATGCTTATCATAGTCTCTCATCGGCTACCCTCTGTCTCGAATTGCCATATAGCGATATAGAATTTGGCCAACATTGGCATACGAACACATTACCAATGTCCAACTTCGCTTGGCGTTGGTTTGCGGCAATCTTCATCTCGCTCTCTATTCTCTACATCGTCGTCTTTTCGCACGGCGAACGGTCCTTGTTCAAAGCCGCAGCACCACCCATTGCGTGGCAGGCTCCGCCCAAATCGCTCACACCTCCCGGCACATCCCATCAAAACTCCCCTCCCTCGTCGAATAGCGTCAATGCCGATCTAGATGCGAATAACCTCGCTCTCAACCAGGAAGAATGTCACGCTCACTTTCCTGAGCTTTACTACGAGATTGGTCGAGCAGTGAGATTCTGGAAACATCGCAACCACACAATCACCGCAGAGGACGTTGATCTGTCCTGGCGAGATGATGGCATCTTCAGGATCATGATTCACAATAATGAGCTTCGAGTGGTGGAAACGAAGGGCAGCTTTGGGCAATACCAGGATCGTGTTTGGGCTGTGGTACATCAGCTGCAACGAGCGCTTCAGGGCGCAAAAGCAGCCGGACAAGTGCTACCTACCGTAGAGTTTTCTGTGACAGTCGATGACAAGGCTGTGCTGGGTTGGCCTGCAAGCGAAAATCATGCAACCTGGACTTTCACCCGTAGACTCAATGACGAATCTCAAGAGCAGCTGTGGCTAATGCCCGACTTCAACTTCTGGTCCGCGCCTATCGCTGGCGGCACGCTGGACTATGGAGAAACCCGTGAACTCGCTTTAAAGCACGACTCATTCCTGGTTGACAAGATTCCCAAGGTGGTGTGGCGTGGTGCACGCTGGACAAATCCCGATGTTCGAGGTCCTCTCTTGGATTCGACGGTTAACAAGGCCTGGGCAGACGTCCAAGAAGTTGACTGGGAGAAGAAGACGAATCTCCTGAGAATGGAAGAAATGTGCGATTACATGTTTCTCGCGCACACCGAAGGACGCAGCTGGTCAGGCCGCCTCAAATATCTCCTGAGCTGCGACTCCCTACCCATCGTTCATGATCTCGAGTGGACGACACACTACTATCACCTCCTCAAGCCTGACGGACCCGAGCAGAACTTCGTCCCCATGAGCAGAGACTGGGCGGATCTAGAGCAGACCGTTGATTTCTACCTCGCGCACCCTGCCGAAGCGCAACGCGTAGCAGATAATGCTGTCGCCCAATTTCGATCGCGGTACATTACGCCAGCGGCTGCGGCGTGTTACTGGCGCAAAATGATCGGAGCATGGAGCACCGTGGCCTTCACACCAGATCCGTATGAAGCTGACCCGGAAAGTGGGGAGCCGAGACTACGTGGAGTGGGTTTCGATGAGTTCATGTGAGTCTGCGTCTGTCACGTTCATACGAGAACCGTTGCTAACATTTCCTTGCCAGTGCGCTCAAGTCTGACATCCCAAGTGGATGAAAAAATGGGGATTGACATGTCTATCCCTTTTCAAAGTCCTTGTCAACAACGTTCTTCGTTGGCAAGGCCTGGCAATGATCATATAATAGTTGTTGGCACTGCTGCCACCATGATCCGCACATCCGGGACTCTGGACCAGACCTTGGAGCTCTAACTCCGGAGCAGTGCCATATTGGACATTCTGCGTCGCGGTAAGAGCACAAATTGCGTTCGAAGGACCTTGCGACAGACTCTACAGTAAGAGATAGCCGACCATCACTGCGATCTTATTGTTTGTCATAGCATCAGATATGCTCCTGGCATCGACGAAGAAAGGCCAGCTGTTGCGCCATGCTCGTGTCATTACGCTGTTGGCGCCTGGAGCAAGAATTCCCAGCACTGATGGCTTTACTTCGAAAGGGATCAAGCGTAGATTCTTACATATAGTCTCGTGAGGAGTTCGACCAAGCTGCATCTAGATGGTGGCCTGGAAATGACTAGATCTATTGTTCTGTAACCAGTACAAGCAGTCAAGCACTAATGCTCTGCAGTAGCAGATAATGAAACTAGATACGCTCTCGTGCAGCCTGAACGAACAGCATTTGCAAGATGACATTTCTTTTCTCAATCTAGAGTTCGGGATGATGAGTCAAGTCGCATGTGGCAGAGACAATCCAGATTTGTGTTATGCAAAAGTAGTAGGCAACGTGAGAGGGCGAGATTGGTGAGCATGCTATTGCTCGTTGATTCTTTGTTCAGTCCTTCCTGAGAACGCAGATCACCGCAGCACAGAAGTTAAACGGGATCGCAAGGACCCCGATCATAGTAGATCTTTCGAAAAGTCTATGCAACATTGATCGCACTCTAGGTGGCGAGATGGTCCAAAGAAGTGAAGTTCAAATTGATGTATCCGACACGATGTCAAAACTGGTTGCCCATGCGGACGGAGCAGGCCGCAACGGCTGTGGAGAAGCACGAGGAATGGATCACCGATTCAGGTACACATCCGTAACCACCAATCGCATTGATCCTCGCTCGCTCCACGTATCGTAACCTCCCGTCTTGCTGCCAGAAATCGACCTTCACGCGCAAATAATCCGTCCGTCTTGCGGTCATCTACCGTCTTACGTCCACCGCCGCGCCCGGTGCGCTTCTCACCCGCCGTTATGCACTGCCGCTCTCTGCTCTTCTACGTGGCTCTCGCCGCAGCCGCATCGACTCCAGACACCAAAGCCCCCGAACCTTGCACGATCCGGTCAGCGACCTCGCATAATTTTTACGACCTCAATCCCCTACATATACCCGACCCTGCGCAGAGCAAGGCGAAACACCCAAGGGAGATCAGCTGGAATGCGACCGGCTACGATCTAGGCTACAACTTCACCCTGAACATCTGCGGAAGCGTCATTGAGGATGTCAAGGATGTGGTCGGGGTCGATCGAGATGTGTGGCGGAATGTGAGCGCATACTATAAGCAAGGCGGGGAGATATACAGTATCGGGTAGGTGGTATTCAGACGATTAGCTATCGAGAGATCTATCTGCTAACTGATGCATGCGAACAATAGGCAACAGAACTCGGCACCTGTGCTCCGTGGTAGGAAACTGGTGCTCAACTACACCGACGGCTCCCCGTGTGATATGAACTCGATCAAGCAGTCGCACGCTGTCGAGGACCTCGGACGCCGCAAGATCACAGGCGATGACGATGACGACGACGATGATTACGAGGATCCGCCCAGCAGGAGACCGTCAACAGACAAAGTCCGTAGAAAGAGCACCATCATCTCGTTCCTGTGCGAGAAGGACCCGCTGATGCCCACCTTGACCCTATCCTTCGTCGGTGCCAGTCCCGATCAGTGCTCCTACTTCTTCGAGGCGCGGAGCTCCGCTGCATGCCTGACTGTCGAGACTGCGAAGCAGACACTTTCGCCTTCTGGAGTGTTTGGCGTTATCGTCTTGATTGCCGTCATCGTCTACGTCGTCGGTGGCTGTGTCTACAGCAGGATGGTCCTGAATCAAAGAGGGTGGAAGCAACTACCCAACTATGCCCTATGGGCAGGTCTCTTCGGCTTCTTTAGGGTAAGTTTAGCGCTGTCCTCATATCACGAGACATGTTCGCCTCGCTGACTCTCTACAAGGACATCGTCGTCATCCTCACATCCTCCTGCACGCGCTTTCTGCCGTCAAGACGGGGCTACAGCCGTGTCAACGGAGGCATAGGCCAAGGATCCGGCCGCAATCGCGGCAGAGGGGAAGGTAGCGACGCCGAGAATCGACTGATAGATGAATTGAACGAGGAGTGGGACGATTGAGTGTTACGATATAAACGGTCTGTTCCTATGGCGTTGGAGGCTTTCTATAGAAGTTCGTGGCCGCAATTCTTCTAGTCACCCCTATAGATGTTTTCCGCGGTCTCTCGCGCAAGCTGTATATCTGTATGTATGTACGAGGTCAGCAGGATGGAATAAATCATCACGCATGCAGACGAGCTTGTGCGAATTGAAGTATAGTGGTCTGCATAAACGTGGTTATTGAGTCTCGCCTCTCGACTGGCTTCGTCCCATGCAATATATAAGACACACCAATGTGGTCAGCGAAGACGAAATATCGTATGTGATCGCCGAAATTGGCTGTCGACGTCGCGGCGCTTATGACGCGATCAATCTGAACGATCCGGAAACTCTTGCGTAGGACCATTCGTGGTTACAGACCGCTCTCATTGAAAGGAGACCATCGGGCATCGAACCATTCTTCTCGCCCTGCATTGCACATCCGAGATAGACGAGTAGATCTTCGGGATCCAGATAGATCATGACTTGAACATTCACAGGGATCCTCGCCCACCCTTCCCAGGGCTGGACTTGGTCTGTCCTTGGACTGTTTTCTAGCCATGCGTAACCGATGATCTCGCATATACCCGCGTCGTTCATCGGTCGGACGACGAAGAAGCTGGGAGCTGCGGTCAGCGGACAGACAAGCAAGTCTCCTGGTTGCGCCTCAGCACAGGCCCATCCGATGAGCTTGTCCTCGTAAAAGATGCTGCGACCGCTACCAGAATCCTGACCTTCAAATCTTATCTCTGTACCTTCTTCGGGTAGCTTCGCGGATGTTGGGCTGGTAGATAAAGCAAGGGCATCTCCTTCAGCCTCACCAAGGCCCCAAAGCGTGACTTGTGCGATGGGTATTTTGGCCTCTTCTGACTCAGACAGGGTAGTGTTGCCCAGCGAAAAGCGTTGATGGTCTTTGCTCAAGACCGAGGTCTGGCGTTGAGCAAGGAGCGAAGTCATCTCTGGCGTTCCCAGCGAGATCCCAAGCCCATTGATCACATCTTTTAGCGTTGTCCAGTCTAGACCATAGAGCTTTCTGAACTGGTATACTCTCTGCACAAACGCCACAAAAAGCTGGGTCGCGCTACTGTTGTAATCTGGAATTAGTGGTTTCGAGCCAATCGGCCATTCAGTAATACGCAACAAAGCGTACAGACGGTCTTTCGGATTCGTACATATTTGATCTTTAAATGTCCTGATTGCATGGGTTATAGGCAAGCGATCTGAGGCACCCAATTCTCGATTGCCCTGTAGACTCTGAGGTGATTGGGAGAGCACCTTCTCCATTGGTGTATGCCGGAATAGGTACCCCAGGTATGATTCTACTTGATGGGCACAGACTTCGGTGATTACGCCCGTGAGCTGTAGCGACAACATTACGTTCGTAGCCTTGACCATAGTGGACCCGCAAAGCAGGTACTGTTCCCGTGCAAGGTATACTTCTGTGATTATCCACATCCGTTGCCAGTATGCCCGATTGCTGAAAGCGTCGTAAGCATGAAGGAATCGGTCTAGAGCGACTGTAGGAGGATGTTCTCCACCATCGGCGCCCCAACCATTCAGGAGGATTTGTTGTGCTTCGTGGGTAGGGAATGGGTATCCAGATACAGTCCTGCTCCACTGAACCAGATCGACTAGAGTATGCAGCAGTCGTGCCCCTTCCGATTCATCGGGGCCGACACAACTGTATACTATGTCTGCTGAAGCATAGATGTCGCCCATGATGGAGACCTGAGCTGACTTCTCGATCAAATCCTCCTGGTTGATGCACAGAGCATCTAGCCAAAAGTGAGAAGAGCATTGCTCTCTGGAGTGTAATCCAGCTTGCCATAAAGCATAATGGCTATTCATGCGAACCTCGCAGGACTTGTCGTTGACCTGAATGGTCTGAACTGGCTGGGCTTCTCCCCAAGTGTATGAAATAGCGACATAGGGAGGTGCAGAGTCTAGAGGAAACGCTTCCGTCTTGAAAGCCAACTCATGGCTACCGCCTGGGGAGCAAAATCGGAGCAATCGAATGTACTTCTCCGGCACGGGTAAGGGTTCATATTCAAAGCACTGGTTGGGTGCAGCCATCACAGGTGCTCGGTTGAGATCATTGTTTGCACTCTCTCTGTAGCCACTCAAACGAGGAGAACAAGCGGAAACCATCAAAAGTCCATGCAGTATAGAACCAAGGAGAGAATCCTAAAGCGTAAGCGGTTGATGTTAAACACGTCAGCTATATTATCCGGCACACATGGAAAGTTATGGATTGTAGGAAAAGACAGTGAAACTGCTCAACTTGTGTCAAGCACTAGGAGCAGGTTTTGATTGAATATCCGCAACCAGGTGTACATTATGACCAGTATGCATCTACTTTATGCACATGGAGTCAGCTTCAATTTGCAAAATCACTCGCTTGCAAATTCTTAAGAATCTGCGGCGTCACGAGCAAACCAACGTGACAACTGGCTAGGAACAAGGTGGACTTTTCAACGATCCATCGAAGTGAGGTTCCATTGGCGAATGCCTTTATATGCATGCAAGGTAACATGTCACCTCGGTGTGTTCAGACTCGGAATAGCCAAAAGTGTGAACCGTTGAGCTGCTACCGTGCCAACCCGGATCTGCCCGTGCAGTACTTTTCAGCACGATCACGTGCAGCGCTCCTTAATCTCCGTCCGTACAAGTTTTCTCTCGCCGTCGCTTGTAGCTACACCTTTACCATCATCAAACCTCCATCCTCTCCACTCCATCCACATTTCCTTTCCTACCTCCCACAGATAGCAGGAAACCGTCACAATGGCGAAAGGAGAAGTGAACCAGGCCGAGAAGTCCTTGTACGTTTTCCGTTCTCGAGCTCGGTCGGAGCTGCTCGTTCCGACCAGCTGCCAGCTTTTTCCACATGCGAATACACAACTAACATGTTCGCAGCATGGGCATGCCCGGCTTCGTTGTCGATTTCTTGAGTACGTAGACCCCAGCTGCCGATGAAGACGACTTGCAGGCTACTGTCCGTGATGGCTGTTGCTGGCGATAAGAGTCGGAAAGGCGCGGCTTCCATTGGCACAAGATGTGGTTATTGACAGGACATCAGTGGGTGGTATCTCTGCCGCCGTCTCGAAGACCGCTGCCGCTCCCATCGAGCGTGTCAAGCTTCTCATTCAGAACCAGGTTCGTCATCCTCCAATGGCAGTATGACGCATACTTAGCTATGCGCTTCGCCAAGACCTGCATATCACTAGTTGCGACGACTGACATACCGGCCTTGTAGGATGAGATGATGAAGCAGGGTCGTCTTTCCAAGAAGTACGACGGTATCGGCGAGTGTTTCTCCCGTACCATCAAGGAGGAGGGTGTCGCCTCGCTGTGGCGTGGCAACACTGCCAACGTCATCCGATACTTCCCAACTCAGGCCCTCAACTTCGCTTTCCGCGACACCTACAAGTCCATGTTCGCTTTCAAGAAGGAGCGTGATGGTTACTGGTGGTGGATGGCTGGCAACCTTGCATCTGGTGGTGTAAGTGGCCCAAAAACTTGCTCGCAACACATGAGGTTTGGAATTGACAGCATCTACCTAGGCTGCCGGTGCCACTTCCCTTCTCTTCGTCTACTCTCTCGACTACGCCCGTACTCGTCTTGCCAACGACGCCAAGTCTGCCAAGAAGGGTGGTGAGCGCCAGTTCAACGGTCTCGTAGATGTCTACAAGAAGACCCTCGCCTCTGACGGTATCGCCGGTCTCTACCGTGGTTTCATGCCTTCCGTTACTGGTATCATCGTCTACCGTGGTCTGTACTTCGGTATGTACGACTCGATCAAGCCTGTCGTCCTTGTCGGTTCCCTCGAGGGCAACTTCCTCGCATCGTTCTTGCTCGGCTGGACTGTCACCACTGGTGCTGGTATTGCATCCTACCCGCTTGACACTGTCCGTCGCCGAATGATGATGACTTCTGGTGAGGTAAGTGATATTCCGACTGTGCCCATCCGGTGAAAGTAGGACCACAATTAACGAGTATTACAGGCCGTCAAGTACAAGTCTTCCATCGATGCCATGCAGCAGATCATTGCCAAGGAGGGTGTCAAGTCTCTCTTCAAGGGTGCTGGTGCCAACATTCTCCGTGGTGTCGCCGGTGCTGGTGTGCTTTCCATCTACGACCAGGTCCAACTCCTCATGTTCGGCAAGGCCTTCAAGGGTGGTTCAGGCTAAATGCCTCGCTTCACCGAGGCTCAACGTCAACATTGATTGGGTGGAAGTGGCGAAGAGATGGTCTACATGCCTGTGAAGATTGTGGACGTTGTGAAGAAGGCATCAGGATCGATGCAGGAGTTGCACTAGAATGGATGGGTGTCTCTGGGCTGGACCAGGAAGAGCATGGATGTGGAAAGAGCATTGTGGAGTCCTGTATCTGCCGTGTTCTTCCAGCGAACTATGTACCTTTATTCTCCGGCTCGGATGCGCCTTTCTCCTGTATTACAATTTGGTTTGCTCTGACATCCGCCCATTCTCTATCTCGTTTTGTACATGAATTCTTATCCAGATCAAGCGGTGGATGTGTTCTGTCACATGTCAACGCATTCATGTGACATGGAGCTACACGTGATTGTAACGACCGACGTCATTCGAGGTTTCTGTACACATAACTGAACGTAAGGTATTTGAGTATAGTACGCATAGTTGAATGCACCCACCATATGTGCGATCTGAATGGATCTGAAAGAGACGGATCACTACTCCCTGTAGGACTGTCACCATTCATTGAGAGGCCAACAACAGATACTTGTTCAGGATTCCGCGGCTAGGATCCACATCACACGACTTTGCAGCATAACTCCCGCAATAGCTTCAACCTGTTCAGCATGCCGCCTATTCCTGTCCACATTGACGCGCCCATTGTAGCACAGAAAGCTGATGGTGTGACGCCAAAGACCAAGGACTCTGCAGCACCAAATCTCCCAGCTGCAGTGGCCGCAACAACGACATCTGTGACCTCTGCATACCCTGCAGCACGACCTGGTCAAGCTGTGGGTCCTGCTCCAACCGCGTACATACCTCGTCCAGTGCCAGAGCCCACCAGGACCATCAGCAGTAATGATCAAGGCAGAGATGGTCCTCCTGCTCCTCAGCCAGGCGCAGTACCTGTGCCAATGACGACTCCAAACCGCACTGCACTCCCACCACCTCCTCGTCCAGGCCAGGCAGCACCGATCACGACCATGCCCGCCCAACTACAGACCTCGCCACCATACCAAAACTACGCTCCGACACATTCAACAACAACGGACTTCACACAACAGCAGCCCGGCGGTATGAGACCAACAACTTTGAACATGGGCCCCGTCAGTTCTCCGGTAGCCTCTGGTCCGCCAGGATATCAGCAGAACGCCTACGCTCAAGACCTTTCACCTGCACAGCGTGCAGGTCTGGACCAGCAGCAGCGACGGGAAAGCCTTGCCAATGGTGGTCTGATCAATACACTCGGGCTAGGTGGTAGCGAGAACAGCCTTGGAGGCGGAGCAAGCGGTGGGTTCAAAGAGAATGGTGCAGCACCGACAGTTGGAGACATGTGGAGTTCTGTCAAGAGTTGGGCGAATGCGGCAGGTGAGAAGCTGGCAGAAACCGAAAAGGCAGTCTGGGACAGAGTCAACAAAGGATGAAAAGGGAATGGGCTCTTGGTATTCATTGGGTCAGACTGATGCCTTACTGTAACGGGATGAGGTCAAAATTGGGTCTTCAGGACAAGATAATGAACACACTACATGACTGCATGATCACGAACAAGGACGTTATACACATGGGTTCAGATACTGCAGCAATCAGGGGAGTGGACTTCGGACGGGCTTGTAACTCACTCAACGTAGAACGGCGTTGGCTAAAGTGAACCTATGCTCATTCACTACTTATTTGCTGGTTGCGGCTGATCTTAATGAAGATGACGATGTGTTCTCGAGACCACCACTGATTCGTACTTGCAGATGCAGCTGGAAAATACATTATGCGTCCATTCGCAACCCATTGCTTTCCCATTCAGGTTGATTTTGCATGGGTATTGCAGCCTAGATTCAGCTTCAACATACAGCTGGTCAATGCTTTGACTGTCCTGTGCAGCATGTGAAGCCCTCATCTGAACTGAGAATTCACAGCCTTTGGCCGGGAAAGTCCTTCACTTGACAGCTCGTGCTTCAGTGAGCTTCAGCATGCAGCATGTGAATGGTCATGGCGTCTTGCTTCCTTACTCCTTGCTCGCCGCTGTCTGCTTTCTCCTTCTCCTTTTCTATCCCATACATCCTTCGTCAATCTTCAACCTCCAACATCATACATCAAGACACTTCCCTTCTGTATCACATCAGCACCACCTCGAGACATTCCAAGATGTCTTTGACGACCACTCTAAAGCCATCTGATACTGAAGGAGCTACTGTCACCTTCACAACTCCTTTCGATCCTTTCGCCAGCGATGCCATGGAGATTCTCAAGGCTCACCACGACAGTGTCCAGGCTTACATCAAGTCGACGACGGTCAAGACTTTGACGGACAAGGCTGTTCACATCTCCAACGACGACGATGGCATCATCGACTCTAATGGTATTGGCTGGGGCAGTGGTGGTCTTCCTTCTCTCAAGTCTCGCAGCAGCATTCTTGAGACGCCATCAAACAACAATTGGGCAGAACACTCTTCAGCCAACAGTTGGGGAGATTGGACCCCCAAGCCACGCCGACCTGGCTCCTGGGACTCTGTAGCTGATAGCTGCGAGGTGCCCATCGGCTACAAGTTGAGCACACACAGAGCCGAGAAGTCCCCAATCAAGATCGGCTTCTACGACAACAAGACGGACGAGGAGGTATGGATTCAGTTCAAACGTGGTGATAGCGTTTCAAAGCTGTATGAGAAATACGCAATCATGCACGATGTGCCTCCAAAATCGTTTGTATTGAGCTGGGCGAACAGTGCAATTCCAGGCGATTATGTGTTGGGAGAGGTATGTGCACTCAAGATCCGATGTCATGACTTCGCTAACCATTCTATACAGTGTATCTGGGGTACTATGCCAGGCATTGAAGACGGCACGGTAATCGAGGTCACTCAGAAGGCGGGGTTCTCTCTTGACGCCTGAGCATAACCTCTGATGCGGCCGAGTGTTCGTTCACGAACATGTCCTATTGCCTGGAGCACCCCCAGGAAAGCAGTCAGATCGTGCACTACATCAGCAGAGATCTGGTTCGGCAGGGGTGCATATTGCTAGACGTTAGAGCTGATACACTTGGCTACTACCATATAATGGGAGTGGTGATCATGACATACATGTTGCTAGATGAAGACTTTCTATACCTGGATCAGTTGGTAGTGTAGCTTCAGCCTCTAGGATACTGTAGTGCTTTCATGAGCTAGAGCTTGAGTACCAACCTCACTTGCTACCTAGCACAACGAAAACTGTGTTTCCACAATCTCACCTTCGCACAACTCGTCTGCCTGTGTATTAACGTCCATCACATTGGTAAAAGTACAGTTTGAATTGACCTGGAAGTATTCATCCATGGCACAAACTATTCAACTTGACCATGTCATTCTGTTGCTTCCATACAACGATATCATCCACCCTCCAGCCTGGTTGACCGACAACTTCGTCATCAGCCCGGGCGGTGTACACGCAGATCGGAAAACGGAGAATCGGCTTGTTTTGTTCTGTGATGGCACATATCTGGAGCTGATCGCTTTCATCGACGACGATCCCGAGCGGCGCAAAGGTCATTGGTGGGACAAGAATTTTGGAGTCGTCGACTTCGCTTTTACAACACCCGAGACTTTCGACTATGATGGGCTACAGGCTCGATTACATGCTTCAGGAACTGGGGTTGACTATGCAGAACCTCAGTCTGGCGGAAGACTGCGGCCGGATGGCGTCGAACTGAAATGGAAAGTCACGTTCCCACGCGGTGCTGACAGAGGTGAAGTGCCTTTCTGGTGTCATGATGTGACACCGAGACAGAGACGAGTACCCATCACTGATGAAAACACGAATCATCCATGCGGAGCTCTTGGCATGGGTGGCGTGAAGCTCTTGGTCAATGATGAGAGTATCAAGCGCCTAAATCTCGCCATGGCTGGAATCACGAACAACGAGGAATGCCTCTTGAGCACGCCGAACTCCATTGCCGGTCTACGCAAGCCCAAGATCGAGATTGACGGTGCTCAACCTTCCGGAGATTTGAGTCTGAGCCTGATCCTACAGTCAAGCAAACCTGATCCGCCAAAGGACATCGAGCACGCTGTTGGGGATGGCAAGGTCTCTATCATATTCAGATAGTGATATGAGTACTCGCGGACCTGCGCAAGCACAGATTGTCCAGGCTAGTAACAGGTCATACTGTACAGTAGAGAACATCAAGCCAACAGAAATCATGTCGTCTTGTGATCATCGTGAAGCACCACAGCTCCCTCATGGATCAAACACATTACCGATGACCTCCTGCATCCCGTTTGCCTCTTGGTTCCTGACCACAAATTCTCAACTCAGCCGGAGCACCTGCGCTCTCCGCCTAGTAGTCGTAGAGATTGGTAAACTTACACTCTTTCACCGAGTAGAGACAACCACCATAAGTGCTGAGGTATCAGTGGTATTGCTGTTGTGCTCGGATCATATGTCTTAGACTCAATCTCAACACTCCAGAAGTCTCCAGGAGTAGACGTATCTGACGTACATGAATCTGTGTTGGATATTTCTTCCATGTACACAACTCGTACAAGCTGTTATCTCGTGAAATATTACACAGTTTTTGATATATTTACATGACAGCATCATGATCTCGATAATCGTTGCAGTGGAAGAAGAGCACTTTTGCATTTCTACTATTTCTCCTTCTCATCCTCCTGTCTCCGTCCACTCAAAAGCTTGCCTTGCGCAATCTGCATCAAAGTGAAACCCATATTGACGACGTAAACGATGAATAGAATCAAGAACAAGGCCTCCCCTAGTCCCCGGAAGGTCGGTGAGTCCATCGCTGTTGCGAGTCCGAGGAAAGCTGTATCCACGGTCGCCAACGGGAAGATGGTGCTCCACCAGATCAAGCTGTAAGTGTGCTGACGTCGAATCGCGTAGTCGATCACGGTGTAGAGGCAGAAGAATATGAAGAGCATGGCGAGGCCCAGGAAGAGGAGACCGAAGAATACGCCAATGGTAGATAGAGTAGCACCAGATGACGCGCTGAGGAAAGTTCCTTTGTCGTATGCGCCGAAATGTAAGGAGCTGGCAGAGCCAAGGTAGATGCATGCTGCCGCGACTTGACCAGGTGGACCGACGAGGAGAAAGAGCCCGGGTGAGAGCGGTGCTGGTGGAAGACCATGATTCATGAATCGTGACCACAACAAGGCAAAGGCCAGCAGGCCGACCCAAGCGCCACAACCACACAGGATATAGCTGACAATGATGACAGGTACGGCGAGCCGGGCGGTAACACCAGCAGAATAGCTGACGATGAGGGCACCGACCACTGCATTCGTAGATGTTCCGACGAATGGAACAATGATGGCTGGATTCAGGGATTTGGTGTTGGTGACAGAAGTGTTGCCGACCATGGCGAAGATGAAGACCGCGGTGCTGAACATGACGAAGGTGCCGATCCACCACATCACATATGAAACCAGAAACCAGGGATGGCCGCCCCAACTTGCATTTGAGACGGTCAAGCCTACCTATGGTGAGAGTGAGTATGAGCGACGACTTAGCGAGGAGCTTAAGCAATTCAAATGGGTCAGATCGTACCTGTGCCACAAGCGTGAACCATGCAATGCTCATTGCACCGGTCATCGTAAGCTCAGTGATATCTGTGTTGAAAGCTTTCCACACTGTCTTTGGAAACATGGTGACACGTAGTAACATCATGATGAACATGGAGGTAAACATGACCAGATTAAAGACGAAGAGAATTGTCGACAGTACACCGATTCCATTGAACTGTACGTAGTGTCAGCTTTCGTCCTAGAAAGGGAAACCCACGCCGCTTACCCTGTAAGGTAGTTGATGTAGCAAGATAGATACTATCAACGATGGTCAGTACTCTCTAGTTGTCGCCATGGTAAGTCAGGCAAGGGTTCTGCATACAGATGCCAGTATTCATTGAAAGCGTGAACCTGTTTTCGATCAGGGGTGCTCCGTACAAGTCCATTGATTCTTGCTTTGCTCACCATATGAAGTGGAAGTCTTCTATCACAACAGAGAATCGCCACTTCGATTCCCCATTATGCTTCGCGTCACGCTCGATGTCTTTCGACTCGCCATTCGCAGTGTGCCCATTGCTCGATCCATTGGACGTCATCATTCACCTCTGCTCGGCCGAACTTTGGAGTGATGTAAGGAAAGAATGAAACAACAGCTCTTACGCAGGCAAATATGCAAAGATCTGATGGAAACGACTCAACATGCTGGCGGCCAAAAAGTTACACTTACGGTGTCGAGGTGATGTCAGTATGGCCGGAGTGTACGGATGCAATCACCGATGTATGTCACTGTAGCTTGAGGAGAAGACTTCTACCATATACAACGTCAACATCGAGTGAAGGTGAGATCTGATATAGATACTCGGTTGAAAATGCTCGCAAAGTAGACGCCTTCGCCGCGAAAACGCAGGAGTGAGGTTGGAAACAGAGTTGTGATAAGATGCATACCCGAAGCATGATTGTCAGTTCCTAGAAGCGGAATAGAGTTCGAGGCATCGAGATAAGCCATTGGTCTCAGGTGTCTGTTTCAGGCACCAGTTTCGCCTTACCCATGGATATTGTCTACCCCAAGGTAAATTTGTACATCTATGTTTCTAATCAATACAGGTGACTGACCACAATACTGACAATGAGAGGTCATTCTCCACAGTGTAAAACAAGTAAAAGGCCAGCAATAATAGACAGCTCGTTAGATCAAGAGCTCTAACCTCCCAGAATAACAATGCACCTATGATGCAACAACCGAAACTTGTGACCACAAGTATTTGTAATAACGCCAAAGACTGCCCGCCTCATAAGGTTGTTAACTTGATCGAATGAATGTCCGTGTACTTTTCAAACCACGCCTGCACACGTCTATGGACCGTTTCTAGCGTCAAGCCATCCTCCTGGCGAATGATAGGTTGCTCGAGCTCCATCGTCCGGCCCACGTAGTCCCGGGTCTCGTCGCGCTCCTCCCAAATCATCGCGTCCACAGCCATACAGGGAGGCTGCGAGAGGAGCATCTGTGTGACTGCACTGGGCGGCGGATTGCGAGCCATACGCTCCACATCGCGGCGTGTCACGATCAGGTACGCGCAGTGCCGGTTCCCGGTCGCAGAAGCTGGGAGGTGCCAGAAACGGAAGTGGTAGGTTGGAAAACTCGTCTGGATCAAGGGGTTCAGGGTCGGAGCCCGAAAAGATGGATTGCGGTAAACGGTGTTGGGACTGGTGACGGGGATGTTGTCCACCGACCACGAGCGTAAGGAGGACTCAATGGCTGTCTTGCTTGGTGAGGCCAGAAAGAGGTGGCGCTTGAGCTGGATGGATCCATGAATGCATGCGTACCAGGACCGGGCAACTTGGGTGCAGCCCAGCAGATGGGAAATTACACGTGAGTTGTGAAGAGTCTTGGTAGATCGAGGATCTTCTTGGTCGGTGAGCTGAAGTTGGCGGATCGGAAGATACAAGAGGATGAGTTCTAACAGTTCAGGCGTGTTCAGGACCTGGTGCATGGCTGGGAGAAAGTCCATGATTGCTGGCGGCGTATCTAGTGTTTCTCTTGGACTCTCGCTGTAGAGGGAGATGCTAGATGGTCGCAGTGCTTTATGAGCAGAAAGTTACTTAGGGGGAGTGGTATATGAGGAGTGCAGTGCAAGGGTTGTGATCATTCCAGGTATTGCTTCCAATGCTGCCGCATGCCAGGAAACGCTCAATACCTGCAAGCTACATCTCCGGACTCGTGCATACTTTCAGCTAGCCGCGTAGTACGAAGCCATTTCATGCTGCCCTGCAGCTATGCGATCGACAACGCATGCGAACCTTCGCATTTGCATAATTGGAACCTCGGAATACCGTTATCGTACCTGCTCATGTTGCGGGACGACCCGGCTGGAGCTAGGGCCACTGGCATACGACATGCACTTCAGAGGCTATAGCATCCATCGTGAACAAGTCGTGTGATCAGCCAGGTCACAACAGACCAGCAGGTCGGACTTGACCTTCACATAAGAAGTGGTGCGACACAGTCCATCTGATAGTCCTCCAGAGGCTATCGGCACATCCACCGCAGTCATGACGAGCAAAGCTGTTGTGCCGCTCTTGGTGGGCATGATGCTGCTGACGGGCGTCTGCAACACGCTGCTTACGAAATACCAGGTATGATTGCTGGTAGTGGTTGAGAACACATAGGAAGACTCAGTGGCTGACATGATACTGTCGTGCTGTAGGACATGCAATGTGTTGCTGATTGTGACACCGCCCACCCCAAAACGTTCGAGCAGCCCGTCATCCAGACACTGCAGATGTTCATAGGTGAATCAGGATGTTGGCTTGTTGTGCTTGCCGGACATTTTCTTCGACGAATCAGACGGTCCTCAAACAGTCAAGCCAGCTATCGACCGATACCAGGAGGGGAGGAAGGAGAAGCTGGGCTGCTAGAAGAGGACGATGACGATCAGATTGAAGAGGCAATGACAGGATCGCAGACACTGGTCGATCCCACGAACATCTACGCCAAGCCATTGATCGATGGCGAGGACCAAGTCATGCACCGAAAACTGTTGACTGGATGGAGGGTGTGCATACTGGCTTTACCTGCTATCTGCGACATTTGCGGCACGACTCTCATGAATGCTGGATTGTTGTTCGTGGCAGCATCCATTTACCAGATGACACGTGGAGCTCTGGTCCTCTTCGTCGGGCTCTTCAGCGTCATCTTCCTCAAGCGAAGCCTTAGTGGTTGGAAGTGGGCCAGCTTGTTCATCGTCGTGGCTGGTGTGGCCGTGGTAGGACTGGCTGGAGCGTTGGAAAAGAAGCACGTACTCCCTGGCAGCCCAACAGGAGAATCTTTGATTCACGATGCATTCCATGTCCTCCGCAACGCTGTCTCTACCATGGAGGCCCATACTGCTACCGATACAGTGATTGGAATCCTCATGATAGCGGGCGGCCAAGTCTTTACTGCCACCCAGTTTGTGCTCGAGGAGAGCATCATGGAAAAGTATAGCATGGACCCTATTCAAGTTGTTGGTTGGGAGGGTGTGTTCGGATTCCTTGTGACATTGATGGGGATCGGAGTCCTACATGGAGCAGTTGGACGCACAGATGCTGGACGTGGTGGGTATTTTGATGCTCGTGAAGGCTTCCACCAGGTCTTCCACAACAGAGCTGTGGCAGTGACCAGCGTTCTCATCATGATCAGCATAGGGTAAGGTTTCTTCTTGCCTATCCCGATACATTCCTTTGCTAACTAGACTGCAGTGGCTTCAACTTCTTCGGTCTCAGCGTAACGAGGATCATTTCGGCCACTTCCAGAAGCACCATCGATACGTGTCGAACGCTGTTTATCTGGGTAGTCTCGCTCGGTCTTGGATGGGAGAGCTTCAAATGGTTGCAGGTCGTTGGTTTCGCATTGCTTGTATACGGTACGGGGCTGTTCAACGACATCATTCGCCCTCCAACTATTGCGTTCTTGCGCAGACGTCGCGAGAGAGGCATAATGGTTGGGGAAGGTGAAGGTTGAGTCTGGTAGTCTTAACGAAGCATACTTCCATACTGAGACAAGCTCCACCTCTCGAGTTCGTTGTGTTTGCTTCCTGAAGTGACTCTTATTTGCGATTTTTCGATGCGAGTCTCGATGCATCACGATCAACGAGCCACAGAGCTGCCATGCACCTTAAAGGTTTGATTCACCGCATCTGTACAAGCACGGGTAGACCATCGCGCAACTCTTGACAAATCAGAAGATCCCAACGCCATCATTGCCCGTACGCTGCAGCAGGAAGCACATCTCGATCCTCTAGATCGTGACAGAGCTCCCACCATGTGCCTTCAGGAACTCCCTGTGCATTAAATCCGCCAAAGCACCACCCAGCACCATGTCAATCGGTCCCCAATATGCCCGCCCTTTCCTTAACCCCACCACCCGCACGCCCCAGCAT
>PXOE01000056.1:0-36134 GCA_003012245.1 Microcyclospora tardicrescens
GGAGGTGAAACTGGTGATGATTGAGGTGTGAGTGAGGTGAAGACGTGTAATGTAGTAGACAAACACAAGAGTGTCCGAGGTCCAGTGCGGAATGTAATGTATCGAGATTGCTATGATGTGATGGGGTCAGAGGCTGGAGCTCTCCTGCCTGTCTCCAGCTGTTGGCTGCCAGGTTTCTGCCCGCCGCCCAATCACGACGTCAGCCTGAGAGCTCGTGGGCATGACGCAGTTGGACTGTGCTCATATCTCGCAATCTAGCTTCATTGTGGTTAGAGTCGACGGATAGATCCTGCTAGGCTAGTCCCGAGATGGCAGCGCGAAAGTCAATGGCCTCACGTGTTGGTGGATGATGTAAACTCCACTCTCCCAAAGCAGGATGTGGTATATACACCAAGACCACGAATAATACCACCACGACCACGATTACTTCATGCAACTTCTGCCAATACAGACTGGCTCTTCTTCTTCTTCCCTGTCCGTTCTTCCTTCTTCTTTTCTCAGTTCACAGCAGTAAATTCCCGACAAAGACCATGAACGGCGCCAATACAAGCAACACCTTACTACCCATCCCCACTCACCAGAGCCACCACCGTCTACCTTCCATTCCGAGCCTCTCGCGCCTCTTCGACCACAACCGCCGCAGCCGATCGAGTCTCCACCAAGAAAAGCGCATACTTCTGCTTGACAGGTGATCTCCCAGAGCATCATCCATGTCCCGCCAAGCCTCCTTCCTCAATACCATCCGCGAATCCCCCACCGATGCCCCGAATGGGGATTCAAAAATCTCCCTGATTGATCACACCAAAACTGCCGACCGTCAGGATGGCGATAGCGATACTGAACGTAACAACAGTGAGGCTACTGCAGCCAGCACGCCTACCATCGAACGGACGCCCTCGCAGGTCCCTCTGTACAGAAAGCTCACGAACAACTCCCTAAACCTCCCACAGACTGTCCGTCAACAGCTTGCAAAACAGAAGTATGCCAAGTATGATCGAGATCGGTATGACCTGGATGATGGATCTGGGGCGCAAGCACCACGCGAAGGAGAAGTCGCCGCGGCAACACAGGCGTCATATCTCGAACGAAGTCGTGCTAGAGCCAAGACTTTTATGAAAAGAAAGCGCGGGATTGGCAAGGGCAAGCACGAGCAAGATACTGCTCTGGATATTCTCTACGAAAATCAACGAGGGGCTTTCTTCTTTGGTATTCCTCGATACAGCTCTAACAGCCTTTTGCCGTCTGACCCGAAGCCGTGGCAAAACGCCCAGTTCCGCACATCACCAGTCGATATTCGTAATGCACAGGTGCCCGATCCGAACTGGGAATGGGTGTGGCCGAGCTGGTATGTTGACATGAGCAGGGATGTCGATGAGGAAGGCTGGGAGTACAGCTTCATGTTCAAAGCTGGATTCAACTGGCATGGCAACCATCCGTGGATGCACTCTTTTGTGCGTCGTAGAAGGTGGATCCGCATGAGGCGGCGGAAGGATACATCGCGACATCTCACCAAAGACAAAGCGCACGAACTGACGCCGGAATATTTCACGATTCATCCAAAAACAATCAGAACTGGGACTGATGGTGCTAGTAAAGCGCAGAATAACGAACAGATGCGATTACGATTGAAGCGGGAAGAAGAACAAGATATTGAGCATATTGAAATTAGCGATATTGCCTCACTCCTCAGAGTATTGAGATGGTCAGCTGTCGACCGCGAAAAGCTGGTGGCTGTCCGGAAGTTCATTGCGAATAGTGGTGAGGAGCTGTTTTATCTCTCTCAACGAATGCCTGAAATCATGGCCACTTTCATATACCAATCGTCACGTCGACAGCTGTTGGCAGAACTGGGCAGTCATCATGACGAAGCCCAGAAACAGCTCGACGACTTGCGCAAACATCAACATGCCGATCATGAAAATGCGCAAAATACACATGATATCGCGGTACGTCATGCAGAGAACCTCATGCATGCGGTGGAGGCGGCAGATGAGCAAGTCCAGAGTCTGGAGTACTGGTCCGATGTCAAAGATATGGCACAACAGGACGAATTTCTTCGCAGCGGAGAGTGGCGCAAGCATATCAACGGCGGTGATGACACAAGCGGTCACCCGAAAACAGCATTTGCGAGCAAACAGAAAGCTGATGGCAAAATGCCCAAATTGCACGCTCATCCAGAACACAATGTCAAGGAGAAAGAGAGCAGTAATCTAGCGCCCAGCAAGCGCAGTTCGATCTGGTTCGATTCACAAAGTCGATCCGATGTCAAATCTCCTGTGACGGATGAGAGCACTGATATGGAATTGGAGCGGTATACCACCGCTGCAGAATCAGCATCTGAGATCAGTTCACCGGAGAACAGAGGCAAAGAGAAGGGCGCGAAGGGCAGAGACCGTATGGTCAGTCTGGACGGTGTTATGGACAGCGATCCAAGACAAGACGACAACGACGACGGTGCATCGAAGAAAACCGACGATCGAGATCGTGCTCCCGAGTTGACACGCACTTCTTCTGCGCTTAAATCGACTGGATTAGACGCCGTGCCGCCTGACGCCATAGCAGACGATTGAGATCGGCGAGCTTCTCCATCTTCCGAAAAGAGTTGCATATTCAGGCTTTTGCAGGTCAAACGCCATCCGACATTCTTACATTTCCTTTCGTGTTGCAAGTTGCATACCACACATCTTTTGTTTTGTATCAGCGGGACTGGCGTTTCTGGCGTTTCCTCGCCGGTTGAGGCAGATATGCCATTACTTACGGTCAGCATCTGGGGTGGGGCATAGCATAATACCATCTGGCATAGGCGATGGGCTGTATCGAAACATATCCATAATAGGACATCGGAGGATCGAGGTCGAGAGAGGAATAAATTAGGTCGCATCAGGTAATGCATACAGTAGCTAGGCTACAGAATCAACTGTTTTTGCTCTGTCGGAGACATCAACATACCCTCCCTCGCATTAGTGTGTCAGTGCATCAGCACATCACTTAAAGTTGCATCATATCCACTTCTTCTCTGTGCAGTCATTATCGTTGGAAAATTTAAGTTCAAGGAGCAGCAAGACATATCACCAACAACCACGAAAAATCATGACGAATCAGAGAGAAGGAGATTTTGTCATTGCCAAGTCATTTCACATCTTCTTAATCTAACATTACCTCACTTGAACTCCTGCTCGCCGCCAATCTTCAGCCGCCCAAGAGA
Source organism: Microcyclospora tardicrescens (assembly GCA_003012245.1). Classification (NCBI taxonomy): domain Eukaryota; kingdom Fungi; phylum Ascomycota; class Dothideomycetes; order Capnodiales; genus Microcyclospora; species Microcyclospora tardicrescens. The sequence goes on from PXOE01000056.1 coordinate 3,206, forward strand.
CAAAGCACTCCACGAAAATCCAGCCCCGCCAGACTCACCGCCGCTCCCAAGCCCAGAGAGCCGCTTACGTCGCCAGCAAACCCACCTACCGAGGCGGTCAGATTTCAAACCCGACGCGCCAAGGGGCTGCTAGGACCAGCAGTGGCCACCTCCGCCAGCACCGCGAGCCTCGACGGCGCCACGAGCTCCTCAGAGCGCAGCCGCTTGGCGGGCGGCGACGTCTCGGGCGTCTCAGGCTCGTCGCTGGTCCGCTTGCGCTTCGAGGGAGCGGCAGTCCCAAGCAGATCGGCGAGAGCGGCGGCAGCGGCGTGGTGGACGGCGGCGCTGAAATTGTAATCCCGCACGGTTGACTCCCGCGTCATGGCGGCGATGGACTGCCGCGCCAGGGCCTGCTGGATCTGCGCGTCGGTGGGCGCGCGATCCTGCCCGGACAGCAGCAGCAGACCCTTGACGGCGAGGATGTCCATGTCCACGTCCTCCTGAGGGAGCATAGTGTTGTCGCCGTCGGCGTCGACTTTTGCGGCGGGCTCTCTTGTGGCTTCTGGAGCTTCGTTCTTGACGGGCACTTTGCTCTTCTTGGCCTTCTTGCTGTGACGGGGAGCAGCGGCGGCGGCATTGGTAGGCAGAGCTGAGGTAGTTCCAGCGGCGACGGCGGCAGCAGCAACTGCGGCTTCGTGAGCGATCCATTGCAAGTAGTTGGTGCTGGGATCGTTCGAGACGTCACCAGGTTTGGGCTCTTGGAGCAGGAACTCGATTGGCAATGACCGCTTGAGAGACCTTGTGGCGATGATTCTCTCCATGAAATCGACAATCCCCATGCATCTCGAGATTGGTGCGTCGGTACGTGCCATTTCGCTCTCAAACTCATCAGCCACGTCGAATGGACAAGCATCCACGGATGAAATGATCTCCACATCGGTCTTCTTGTTCTTCTTGACGTCCTTGTTGCTATCAAGCTTGAGGACGGCAGCGTCATGATGACCTCCGTTGCTTTCCATGATCTTCTTGTATTCGCCAAGACGATCTTCCATGGCCTTCTTCAACTGGATGGAAAATCTCGCATTGGGACGCCAGAGACCAATACGGACGAGCTGAATGCGGAGCTTATCAAGCTGTGCAAGCTGGAAAGCTCTGCTCTCATTATTGCTGTAGCTTTCGCGTTGGTAGTCGATGCGGCAGTAATAGTGCCACACGTCTTCGGGAATGCGCCGAGTTTCTTTCTTGTTCTTGCCGAAAAATTCCGAGATGACTTTGCGTCCAGTCTCTTTCACAGGCATCCAGGTCTGACCGCTTTGGCAGTCGCGATTGCCGCAATGCCATGGTGTAGTGAGCTTTGCGTCCTCAGGTGGGATGGTTGTCGTGCCAATGCGAGGGATGATGGCAACTGCGATAGTGGAAGGTCTAGCAACTTGGGTGTTGGTGATGAGAGCATTGTTGGTTGAGCGAACCTCGATTGTTCCCTGAGATGGAACAGGCGGAGCTGTGGCAGATGGGCTTGCAGTACAAGAGGGGGCAACCCGAGAGGGACCAGCAGCAGTGGTGATCAGATGACCAGTTTCAGGGTCAAATCTTGGGGATGTTATGCAAGTCGGAGACGCACTGCCAGAAGAGGTCGTTGAAGGAGATGTCGTAGTAGGACCTGCAGCGATAGGAGCCGCAGACAAAGAAGCTACGTTGTAAGGAGTAGCAGTATAGGCCTGGAAGACAGAGGAAGGAGAAGGCGTAGCCTGGAATTTGCCATGGCCATTCAAGTCCGGAGACTTCTTGCTCCACCGGTCCAAGTTGGGCAAGATCCAGCGCGTGGTACCAGCTGTCGAAGCAGGCGGGCTGGCAGGCACAAGACGACCGTTGGCACCCCAGCTCAGCTTCACGGGACGGGTTGGATTGCGTACAACCTTCGGCTTGGGGGTGCTGGGCTCGGGAAAACCATAGCCCTTGGAATCCGGCGATGGTGGCTGTGGGGTCCGGGAAGGAAAGGCAGCATCTAGTGCGAGTTCTGGTGAACCGCCGACGTCGATGGTGTGGTTGAACCCGCGACGACTGGCCAGGGAGCTTGATGAGCTTGCCCTACTGGGAGTGGTACGGACAGTGACAGTGGTGTCGTCAGACGCAGCGACCGCGTGAATGGTCGGGATCGTGACAGCACCGTCAACCGGAGGAGCATCGGTGAGGCTGGGAGTGGTGATGCTCGCAGACGTAGCGGTTGCCGTGTTCGAAGTAGCCTCATCATCCGCATTGCCAGTATAGTCTGCAGACGCAGCTGAAGAATGGGAGGAGTTCAACGGTTTCGAAACAGAGGAAGAGCCAGTGCCAGAAGTCCCATCAGCGTCTGTGCCTGCGCAGTCTCCGTAAACACGAGTGTTTTTGAGCTTCAACTTGAACCCGGAGCGAGCTGAGCCGGCAGACTTGTTGCTTCGTTTCTTGATGGTATCCATTTCAGTGGTAAACCAGGCCTGATCGAAGTATATACTGTTGGACCGGAATTGGATAACTTCCGAGAAGATAGGGGCTCCTTGGAAGGTGATGGTGAGTTCGAAGGGGAGTAGGTTGATGTTACTGTAACAGTGCTTGCAAGAGTCCGGCTCTTGGTGTTGCTGATGTTACAGGAGTGCTGGAAGAAGAGTAGAAAGCTTGGCAATCTGTCAAAGATGTGGAAGCTCGAGAAGGAAGTTATGGAAAGTGTGTGCTGGGTATAGAGAGAACCAGGCAGGAGAAGCAATGAGGATATATAGAGCAAGCTTCAGCACAATAGTCACCATTGTCCGAGTTTGCTATTGTCAAAAAGCGTGTGACGATCGGCATCGTCGTGTATATGCGGTGGCAGGGTGGATGACTCGGGCTATAACCGTGAACAATAGACGTGATGCGTTTCAGATCCATTGATGGAAGTCGTCGAAACTGCTGATGGGCATGCAGATGTCATGGGGTTGTTGGTCTGACGTGAAGATGTTGGGGAGCGTGAGGCACACCGCAGATATCCGTGACAGCCAGCAAACATGCTGAAATCATTCAGGTGTCGGCCTCATATGGTGGCAGGCGCTACTTGAGAACGTCTCGGTGCCTTTGTTTCGAGGATCTGCCGTGAAGCCTAGCTTGTTTGCATGCTTGCACATCTGCCAGACTGTTCTGACAGCCCAGCATACATCACGTTTCGCGTGACGTATAGATATGTCCCATTGACCACGTCCCAGGACTTAGCGTGTGAGAAAATTTTTAATGCAGGGTTTTCTTTGTCAGATGTCGTCTCAAGTTACGAGTGGTCTTGATTGAGTGAATGCAAAGTCCGGATGCACTGACGGGGAGGACATTGGCACATTTCCTGGTTCCAGAAGACAAATGTTTGGCAGTATGCTTCATGCATATCATTTGGAGCGCAACTGCTGGTAGACCAGCTCTATCAGAAGGATCCCACATCGAGTGTAGAGTCTGGAGTCTGTAGTATCGAAGAAGTGTTCGATGTGTCGACGAATTTGTCCACGAAGGCTTCACTTCGCTTCTAAAACTCAAACACTTTCCAGGGTTGACCTGCAGTTTTGGACCCTGCGATCCCAACCTCTTTAGTTTCATCATGATCGTTGTTGGAAGTGCTCGTCTCGAAACATGACGTCCCACGTCAGCATCAATATTGCTAAGGATAGATCGATTTCTGCTCAGATTCCTCGGTTTTCGTGGAAGGGAAAGGCGTCTCATCATGATTTGCTGAAAGCAATCGTCTCAAATCAGATCAAAAGCAGCAAGCCAACTCCAGCCCTCTCACATGACCATCACACGCTCACTTCGAAGCTTTGCTGTCAGTATATATCTCGTCGCCAGCAGATGACCTGCTGATACATTCCGGCTACCTTCATCTTGAATTCCACCTCTTGGCCCATCATGATTCCTAGACCATCTAAATTAAAACCGTTCGCAATTTGCACCTCATTGCCGGTGTGTTGCGAACATCCAAGCTTATATAATCCTTCTCCGTAGGAAGTGTATGTCAGAAGCTCATAACTGCAAGTTGAACCTCTTCATGTGAGCTTAGTCCAAATGTCGGAACGTCCGATCTGGAGAATATCGTTCCACATATTGTCGAATGATTGTAACAAACATATCGACGCGTGTTGCGTATTCGTGCAGTATATTGAAACAACTGAAGTGAAGTGAAGTCAAGCCAGGTCGGGTCCACCCGCCGGTTCACCCTTGCAGGATATCGAAAGTCAAACCTCAATCAGTCGTCCACAGTTCGTCAGTTGAGTAATGCTTTTGTGTGTGACAATTTGTTGGCTCAATAACAGCCAGGTCCGAAATACAGACGCATCTGCCGTGTGTAGTATGCACGTTGTGCGTCTACCTATGTAGGTATTGGGATGAGTTGCTCCAGTTGGTTCAGAAACCCAACTGCTGGCAGCAGCTTTACTGTATACGCAACAAAGCACAATTGCTTCATGTCAACCACTATCAGTCGCATTCGCTGGAGCCATTTCTTCCATCGCTTCTTTTATCGCTTTTCTTTGCGATAACAGCTATCTCAGTGTCTCTCCAAACTTTCTCTTCTGCACCCTTTCGTCAGTTCCCAATGGCATGCCGGAGCCGAAGCAAGGAATTAGATCTTGGTATCTGACGCCTCAGTCAAATCTTCACCAAGCCCCAGGTCAGGGATTCTGCCAAAATATCATTGCTCCAAAACCACTTGGCAAGTCTTTCTGCTTCGTCTATCCTGACTTGCGAAAGAGGAAAGACAGAAAACAGAGGCGAGAGCTCGGTGTCTTGCGACTCGTGACCCTTACCAAACTCCGGTAAGGTAGGAGAATGCTGCTTCCCTTTTTCTTAAGCTTAGCAAACCTTTTTCGTTTTTCTTTCTCTTCTGCTTCCACAATCTAAGACGGAAGCTTGCCGACTCTTCAGTCCGTGCCTATAAGAAACACATCGGCCGAATGGATGTATGACATAAAGTGAGTAAGAATCATGATAAATCAAAAGGTCTACAGTACCTGCAAGAGGAGAGGAGGTCGAAAGCATGAGGAAGAGACAAGGTAAGAAATTCCGAGGAAAAGGGAAGAAGGATGGCGGTTCGAATGATATAATACCTAATTCCAATACGTTTGAGAATACATGAGGGAACACATAATCTCTATCAGCGCAGAGAAAGGTGGTCAAGTCTGAAAACTTCGAGAGCTACAAGAGGCCCGTACTGCAGTGTACTTACATGTAGTACCCTTACACGACCTTAGCTCGATGATAACACATCATCCATGCTCACCATCTTGACCACGATCCGCATCACTTGGCAGTATCAAGATTCCACCCACCTACGACCCAAAGCCTCAACTCAACAAGTCAGCTACACTAACCGTTCTAGACCTGCACGACATCCACTGTACCTCTCCGCCCTGACACATCCCTTACACAAGTCTCACACATCCATCACACTTCCCACTTCCCTCCAACCTATTAGCACGCCATCCGCACTCACTCAAGCGAACCCCTTTTTCGCACAAGAAGCAGCAAACGACTCAACCATTTCACGGTGGGACTTGTAGCGCGGCGTACATGTACACGTACCTCACACATAGAATGGTGGGAAAGTGGGGAGACAGGGTACACGCGCACTAGCAGAAGGGTAGGGATCGAGAGAAGAAAGGAGAGTACCTCAGCTGGCAGAGAGGTTCAGACTAAGAGTAGAGTAGGGGTAAGGTGAAGAATACATGTAGGTGTAAATGTATACAGACAACCAGATGCATAGACCAGTATCCTACGCACGACAGAACCACTCGCGCTCAGCATTCCACAATCACTCTAGTGAGGCATATGTAAGGTGTATATACACAACCTATGATCACACTCCCTAGACATGAAGTTTGTGCCCTCCTAGGTTCTCGACAGGAAAGTATGGTACGGGAGCTACAGTACCTACATACAGTGCGGTCTACAGGCTATGATGGATGAAGTCGTGCTGCTTCTATACATGAGCTTGAACATTACAGATGTATATGTGTAGTCTGCGTGCTTGGAGGGACAATCGGATACATGGACATGGACATAGACATACTGTAGCGCAGCATTTCTTTGATGCTCGTCTTGAGCTTTCCGGATGGATTTCAGTCCTCCAGCAATTTCTATTCTGTGAGTCGTGTCAAGTCATTTCAAGTTCCCTCTGTACAATTGACGATTTGTAACCCAACAGTAGCAGTAGCATTCCCAGTCCCAGTCACACCAGCATCATCATCATCCCTCCACCGCACACGCCCTCCCGACCCTCTCCCTAATCTCCTCCAGCGCAACCTTCCGTGCTCGACACAGCACAACAGCCTTGACACTCCCACTCTGCACGACATTAACAAACCCCGGCGCGATCTCGGACGCCAGCAAGCCGAGCGCGCGCTCGACGTCCTCGCGACTAATGGGGTGGCGCAGGCTCTGCTGCAGGTTCTGCACCATGACGGGCAGGCTGAAGGAGGCGCGCGGCTTGGGGCCCAGCAGGACGTCGAGGACGCGCACGATGTCCTCGAGGCGGTGCAGGGCGGCGCGGCGGTCGAGTTGGTCGCGCGTGGGGCCCGCTGGGGTGCTGGCGGCGAGCGCTTGTTTGGAGAGGATGCGGTCGAGGAGCGTGGTGCTGCGGGCTTGCACGGCGGGGGCGGTTTTCTGCGCGGCGGTGAGCGCGGCGTTGTTGGACGTAGCGGCCGCAGCTTGCTGAGATGCTGTCTGCGCGGCTTTGATGGCGGCGAGGTGCTGTTGGCCGCGAGCGAGAAGGGGCGCGGCGTTGTTTGCGGACGTGTTCATCACGATGTCGGCGAGAGGAAGACTGCTCAGAAACGCGGACGCTGTGCGTTGTGCTTCTCCCACGCCCGCCTGCCACTTCATCCACCGCACCTGCAGCGCATCCTCGAAGCTGGCATTACGATCGTCGTGGTCGAGGAAACTCGTCTCTCGCTTGAGCGCGCGGCCACGCGCCTGGCTCCGGACCACGCGCATGCCCGCCCCTCCGCAGTCCTCGAGCACGAACCCGTCACTCTTCTCTGCATCGACCGACAGCGCACGGTGTAAATCCTCCAAGCCGACCGCCCGTTTCTTCCACGCCTTGGTCATGTTAGGCAGTAGTTCCGCCACGCGCACGCCCGCAGAAACGCCATTCTGCGCGAAATGCAGCGATAACGAAGTCAGAAACACGGCGTGGATCTGGATGAGTTCCTGCAACTCGTCCGGCAGAGCGAGACCTATTCCCTGCCCGTCCGCGTCTGGAGTACGTGGCGGAGTCTCATAAGCATCCTGCTGCTGCTTCCCAGGCACAAACGGCACACCAGTCACATCTCGGTGAATTCTTAACCGATCGAACAGATCCGCCGCACTCTTGCTCGGCGTCCGGGTTGGCGACAGCGGGAGAGCATTCTTAACCCGCTTATTTCTCGGTGTGCTCACGACACGCTCATCACTCGCCCGTCGCGAGACTCTGATCTCCGCATCGCTATCGTCGTCCGACGCGCTCGCTGGCTTGCGCTTCCGCTTCTTGTCCGTGGCTGCAGATGTGACAATACCATGTGCCGCGCAAGTCGGTGGGGTCTGTTCTCTCGCATGGACAGTCTTTCGTCGCTTCAGGCCATCGGCGTCGCTGCTGGGTTTCGCGACACTTCCGAAGCCGTGGAGGCTGTGGAGGCAGGTTTGTTGACTGGCGGGTTGGTTGTCGGTGGAGACGGCGTGCTTGCGTTTGCGGGTGCCGACCATTGTGTATATGCGGAAGCGGTGCCGGAAGATAGTCTTAGTTGTACTGAAAACAGATTTTGGATGGCGGTACAGTATTTGGGGGGATGTTGTAGTTGCAGAAGTAAACAAGAGAATATCAATCCCACATCAACCAATGTTGTTTTCGTGACGCTGGATGGCTGGGATGCACGGACACGCGTCGCACACGCGCCCGTTCGCGTTCCGCGTAAAGTGCCAAGGATCTCTACTACACATGCTCTGAGCGCGTAGCTCTGCCATCTCTACTCACGTGTCTCATACTTACAGCAGCATCATGCACAGCTTTAAGATGTAGAAGAAATAGTATCGCGATTGTGATTCTGGTCGGACAGGGTATCTAAACACAGCCTCCACCCGCCAACGACTGTTCTAAATGCCAGTGACGCTTGTTATCCGCCCACTTCCAGGTTGCATCGTGGTGCTTTCCAGCATGTCCCCTTTTTAGACAAATAATGTATAATCAACCAATCTGCAATGTTTGAGGGGAAACACAAAATCGAAAAGACGCCGAGACAGCCTCATAGCCCAGAAATGGGAAGAGGACCGGGCAGAAATGCAGAAACCCAGATCTGGGACCCCACCAGAGAATGCAAATTGTGGAAGTGATTCAGACAACGCCAGGATACGGACCAGTCTGGCCGTTGTTCCTTTCCTCCCCCCCTACTCGCACATGCCATACAGGTGTCGAGAATGCTTTATATACAGTGAAGCAGATTTTTCCGGTCATATGAACATCGTTTTGGAAGGGTCCTCCTTGCGCAGGTTCGCAGGCATCTGGGGACTATCCTGCTGCTGATGTTGCGGCAGAAGAGGCTCCTGGGATTGCTGCCGTTGCTGCGGCGGTGGTCGACGCAGTTCTAGCTGTCCTCCCGGCTGACCCGCAGGACGCCAATAAAGATCGACCAATTTTCCAACATAATCATGAGAGTCGAATCGCAGATACGACTCAGACTCCTCGCGCTCTCGGGCGCTCGTGAATGCTCCTCGTTGTGGGGTCAATTCGTAAGGGTTACTACTCGTAACCGGCACCTCGCTGCCATGGACTGGGACTTGCATTTTGGGCACGAAATCGATGCGACGAGCTCGTCATGGAGCCCGTAGTGGAGTTTCTGTTGGATGGTGGCATGTGCCGACCGCTGCCCGTGTCTGACGGGAAGCCTGGTGCCGAATTGTTAATCGGACTTCGCGGAGGTTCGTAGCCTCCTCGACCGGTATAAGCGGTCTGCTGGTTGTAAGCGTTGTGATCACTTGAACCTGACCAGCTGTCTTCTTCATCCTCTTCGATCCGAGCACCGGGTTTGTTGTGCCAGCTCTGCTTGGTCTCGCCACGCGCTGTTGCACCCAGAGCATCGAGCTCGGTGGTGAGTTGTGATTGCGACTTGATGAAGCTTCCACGGTCATCACGCATCGGCTGATAGCGTGTCTCGGGATTCTTCGCCACGACCGCGATGACTGACGCGATGATGACAATGATGATGAGGACGAGCGAGAAGACCGCGTTGTAGACGAAGAATATCACGCCCATGACACCAGTGACAATGCCCTGTGAACTTGTCAGTAGAGTGTAGGAATATGATGGATTGAAGTAACTTACAGGTTGATTGAAGACGTCGGTGAAGATCAACAAGAAAATAGCGTTGAGGAAGTTGATAGCACAAATAGAAATGTTGAACGCGTTCGTCTTCTTGTCCATGTATGGTCGCATCACGGAGATGATGATGAGGAAGATCGCATCAATGACAACAAGGGCAATCGCCTGGAGAGTGCCACTCGACTGTGCAAAGGCGATGAACATACCCTTGATCATGATGTAGATCAAAATAGGTACCACAAAATAATATGCCGTCGCCTTGAACTGAACGTAGAGGAATCCCCACTTGTTGAGCGCGGACGGATCCGAGTAAAGGATGTACGCCGGGTTTTTGTGCATGGCGATGCTTCGACGCGCCAGACGGATGACCTTGCTGGAAGCCCACGCGAGTATCCCCATCATGGTGAAGATGGTAAAAATGGCAAGCACCATTTCGGCTCCAGAGTCGTCTTCGAGGAATTCCCAAAAGCACAAGACCACCATTTGCGGGAAACCGATCAGTACGATGCGGAAGAGAATGCCTTTCAAGACAGTGGTCCAGCCGTTGCGGAAATCCTGGAACTTGTCGCCTTTCATGTGTCCCGAGCGAACCAGAAGCTCACAAATACCCTTGAAGATGAGAACACCAAGTACGGTAAAGACGACAAAAATCAGGAAGAAGATGTAACCGGTCAGGAAGATGTTTGTCTCCTCAATTCCTGCAACAAAGCCCACACGTTTGATGCCACGCACCACGATGGTTGACGCCGTGGTGCTGGTGGTGGTATCTCTTGCTTGGAGGAAGCTCGTCATGGTCCGCTTCATCATCTGTGCTGCACGCTTGAGATCACGTTTGTCCACCTGGACGGATGTCTGAGACTGAGGCGAGAGTAGCTGGGAGGGTGTTCCACCAGTGGCACGCTGGTACCAAACGGCGATGTTTTGAATGAACCCCACACGGATGATGCCCATGCTCCATTGGAAATTCTGCGTCCATGCGGAGACGATCGGGGGAAGCGAGACGGCCGTCATGCCAATGAAAGCCTGGGCCTGGAAATATCCGAACAAGGACAAGGCATTGGCGGCGACGTGCGCGGCCGTGTTGGAGTGTCCCAATCCTGACGTGATGGCGGACGACACGAGCGCCAACCCAGAAATCACCGCCAAAGCCCAAGCCACACCCTTCTGATTGACAGTCTTGCCGTTCGATAACTCCGTCTCCACACAAGCCGCGGATTTTCCTCCCTCGGCCGTGAGATTGAAATAGACCTGCACCTTGGCGTCGAGATCAGGCACACTATACGCGATCCCAGGCACTTGCTTGAGCGAATCGGCGGGAATCGGCAGGTTGGAGAGTGGCAGGGTGATGGGACCCTCGGTCATATTACAGAAGCCGGTGAAGTCCTTGTTGGTGCATGGGTCAATGGTTTTTTGATATGCTTGCAGGCCGTATGCGAAGACCAGCAGGTCGATGGTGATGAAGCCGGAGATGGTGCTGTCTCCGTTAATCGCGAAGGCGAGCGTGTTGTTGTTGGGCGTCAGGACGACGTCGAAGCTCGTGGCGCTGAACTGGTTGTCGGCCTGACAGTTGACCAGAGAGTCGGACACGAGCATGCGCTCGGCGGAGGCGAAGGAGGCGAGGGCCAGCAGCGGCGCCCATGAGCGCAACGCTGACGGTACCCGCATGACGATAGCGCCTTGGGGTGGTTATGCTGGTATGAATGGAGTGGTGGAGGACGGCCGTGAAGAGGGAGGAGGGTGGAAGGTAGGTTGTGGCAGCACCGCTCGAAGATGTCGCGGCTGGCGGAATGCGACGGCTAGGGGGCGGCTGGAACGAAAGTGTCTGACCGCGTGAAGCGGGATGGCGAAGGGTGAGTCGCTCCTGCGGCGAGACTGACGACCTGGACCCAAGAGATGAGAGAAAATGAACGACAACAAGGAAAAGGTGATGAGATGTGGAGGAGAGAGTAGTGGTGGTGGTGGTGGTGGTGAAGCTGGAAGAAGCGAACTGGATGATGAGGTGGACGTTGCTGGGCAAAAAGTCGCGGCGGCGAACCCGCGCAAGCAAACCAATGACCAGTGGAATGTGGTGGCGGAGCCGTGAAAGCCGCGACGACACACGATGACCCTCTCGCTCGTAGTCACATGTCCTACACCTGTTTTGTTTCTCTTGACAACATGAATACATCCGGTCTCTGTCACGTTACTTTCCATGTACTTCACGTCCGTTCATCAGTATAGCCGCAACATCCAACTCTACAGTATACAAACACCATGACATCTGACCAGACGCCCGGATCGCGCAACTCGTGTTCCTGAGGATAGATCTTCAGCCCTAGTTCCCCGGACTAATCCCAAAGATTCGCGCGATCCCTCTCAGGTGTCCCTCAGGAGAAACAGGGAGACAGGTCCTTACTGTACCGGACTCCTCAGCTTAACACGCGTCCACCACCACTTACCACTTCCGCGTATATTTCACTGGTAAAGCACATGCCGCCAAGCCCTTTGCACGAAGCCACACGACGACAAGCACTGGGAACAATGAAACCAGCTGCTATAATAATCTTCTGGACATGCTGACATACCTAGCTTTGGTTGCAACGCAAGCGCTTTCATCCTGTCAGCCAGCAAACATAGTATTTCCCTACTGCAAGGGACTTCCAGGCACTTTTCATATCGTATCCTCCGTGTCAGATCTCCTGCCGATCCATACCATGGACGGTCTCAATGCAGTCCGTCTCTGCATTCGCATTGCGATAGTCGCCCCATGACGCACTGTGCGGTTGTTCGTGTTCTCAAATCCCTGACAAAGTAACCGTTGCAGCGCATCGCGCGGCATTCATTCGTCAGCTTTGACGATGTTGCTAAGAATAGAACAGAACAGGATTGGCACGACTGGACAGCAGCACAATAATGTTACATACATGAGATGTATGAATGCTTGCCCAGCATACATTATGTGCTGTACCGTACTGTACATACTGTACATATGGAGGACGTACGAGGCTATGATGACCGTACTTAATCCGCATTATCTTAACGCTTCAACGCCGAAAGGTGCTGCTGCACACGAGACGTAGACGTAATAAACTAAGCGAGGTATCCTACTTGTTCTTCAGAAGATGAAATTGAAGAGAAGCAGTGGACCAGATTGGTAAACGTACATGTAAAGTATATACTTGTCATCGGGTTAGATAATATACCTCGTGGCGGATCTCATGCATCTATTGCCTGGGAAAGATTCGAATGCCTCGTACGTGACATGTTCCTCTACCACCCGTAGACAGCAAGATGCGAAAAGAAGAAGTGGGCAACACCAGAGAATCAGAAGGTATCATGTCGCGTTTATCCGGCGTATCAATCTACATCGCACACTCCCAGCCGTCCATCATTCTTCAACACTCGCTTCAGCTCTTCTCTTCCTCGGCCCCGTCTCGCCACATCTTGCGTTGCTTTGCTTGGCTCTCCACCATCCCCTTTGCAACCCTCTCGATGCCACCGACTCGTCGACAACAATCTATGGCTTGCTGACGACGACGGGCATGTCCAACTCGACGTTTCCGGCCTCTTGGGTCTTGGCGAAGACGTCGACGCCTTCGACCTTGCCGCACAGCTGTGACGATGATTAGCATCTGCTGAATGACAGACGTGTGACTTGCGAAGAGGTTGGAAGGCAACTTACAGTCTCGACAATCATACCGGTGATCTGGTATGGGTCGGCGTTGGACGCCGGTCGGCGGTCCTCGAAGTATCCCTTACCCTCCTGAGCGCACTGGGCGTTGACACGCACCGAGGCACCACGGTTCGCGACACCCCAGGAGAACTTGTCGTACGAGGCCGTCTCGTGGGCGCCCGTCATGCGGGCCTCGTTGCCCTCGCCGTACACCTTCATGTGCTCCTTGTGGCGCTTGGCCAGGGCGTCGCAAGCCTTCTCGATGGCCTTCATGCCGCCGTCGGCACGCATCTCGGCGGTGCTGACGTTGGTGTGGAGACCTGCGCCGTTCCAGTCGCCGGGGATGGGCTTGGGGTCGAAGGTGATCTTGGCACCGAACTCTTCGGCGACTCGGTGGAGGAGGAAACGCGACATCCAGAGCTGGTCACCGACTGCGGGACTTGTTAGAGGTTGTTTTATAGATTGGTTGGTAGCTCTGTAAACTTACGGTCAATACCGGTGCAGGGACCGACCTGGTACTCCCACTGAGCGGGCATGACCTCAGCGTTGGTGCCTGAGATCTCAATCCCGGCATACAAGCAAGCCTTGTAGTGAGCTTCGACAATGTCACGGCAGAACACCTTGCCAGTACCGTTGCCACAGTAGTATGGGCCTTGTGGGGCGGGGAAACCACCCTTGGGCCAGCCGTATGGCCAGCCAGAGGCGTCGAGGAGGGTGTACTCCTGCTCGAGACCGAACCAGAACTCTTGCGAGGCATTCTTCTCCATGACGACTGCGGCATCGTGGCGGAAGTTGTAGGCGTTGGGCTTGCCGTCGGACATCCATGTCTCACACATCACCAGGATGTTGTCGCCAAGGCGGAAGGGGTCTGGGTACATGGCCACGGGGCGGAGGTAGACATCAGAGTTGTCGCCGGGGGCTTGACCGGTGGAGGAGCCATCGAAGTTCCACTCGGAGAGGTCCTTGATGGATGTGGGCTTCTTCTTGAGGGTCTGTTGGGGTAACAAGTGTCAGCTCTACCATGGCTGGATTTGTCTCGCCATTCACACTTCATTCCTGATATGCTAGTCGCTCGTTTATTGTCCAAAGCCTCGGTGGTGATGTTTTGCGCCTTTATTTCGTCTCCGAGACCGCCCGTCAATTGCCGCGCTTTCTTTTGCCAAGAAGCACCGGCAGAGCAACTCATGTGTCATAGTTACACCAACTGAACGGTGCAGTTGGTCGCTGCGGCTGCAGGCGATTCTCGTAGAGCGCGCCGGGTGCAACAAGTAGAAAGAGCCGAGAGGTTGCTTACCTTGCACTTGGAGCGAGTTCCACCGCTGCCGTCGATCCAGACGTACTCGGCGATAATGGCGCCTTTCTGCGGTAGTTGGAGGTATTTTTGAAGCTGAAGGCCAGAGTCAGTCGGACTGCCGCAAACATTGGACGGCCATTCTGGAGGATCTCCTCACGTTTGCGGTATTTGAGATGTAGACGTTGTCGGCCTGCGATAAGTCAGTATCGTGTAGTAGCAAGCTGTTGGCGAGCTTGGACAATTCGCACCATGGCTGCGGATGTGTTATGGTTTATTGGGGGTTTTAAGGAGGATTTCAGTGGTTCAAAGAGGTCAGTCTCAGTCTCTCGAGCTGAATAGAAGTCAAGAATACAGGAGGGAAGGGTTGAAAGCAACAGAACTCGCGAGGTTATCGCGGGTGTCGTGTGTCTTTAATAAAGCAATCGAGCAACGCGGCAGAAAAAGCAGCTCGGCCAATCTAGGGTGTGGCTTGTGGGCGAGGCAGCACGGCCAACCTTGGACCACACTGCATTCACGTCCACAACTAGCCCCCCCTTCTACATCCCATATCCGAAGTCTAACACACCCGGGCCAAAAGCAAAGCAGATCGTGCGACATTCTAGATCGCGATGCTGGTGGACATCGTGTGCACTCCAACGCGGATCTCCGCGTTCTCCAAGGATAGCAGCCATGCACGAAGCTGCAATTGATAGAGCTACCTCACTTAAGCCTCTATCATCTTGAGCTCTATCTGGACTGCCGCACCTCTACGTCACAGTCAGGGCGAGTGCTTGACCGTTCGTTGGTCGTAGATCTAAATTATCTTATATTTGCCCAGATGCAAAGGTCTCCCAGAGCCATGGAGGAAGCACTTCAAACCTCTGGACCACACCAACACTCTCGAAGAAAATCCATTCAGAGTTGGTCTTCCTCGTGAAGGACACAAGAGGCTGATCGTCCATGATACTGCCAGGCCCACGTCATGTCGCAGCTCATGCTGGCTTCACATTGCCAGTTCTCTGATAAGGAAGACCCAATGTAGCAGACAACCTTCCATCTATCGTATGCGTGTCTGCAAGGTACATCCATCTCGATCATGTTGGTGACGATAGTCCAGCTCGCTTCCCACGTGGACGAGCCAAACACAAGGCACACATTGCCAGCTTGTTGGAGAAAAAGGACGGCACCTTATCTTGCACTTCGACTGTTCGTCCGTCACTTGTGCCGCGTATGGTTTGCAGCAACGACCCAACGACCGGACCTAGACTCCTGAAAACAGCCATCGCGTGCGGACCGCTGAGGCGTCGGGAGAATGGAAGCATTTCAACAGGCAAAAGAACCGCCCATTCCACCAAGCTTTTGAGTATGAGGCTTGGGCGAGGGACTTCGCATGCGCCACAACCCCCAAAGGCGGTGAGCCAGCGTCACCCCGCCGTCGGCCCTGCATGGTGGGCGAGCGCCGCAGAGATAAGTCGTCGCGGCGGGCCAGTCAGAAGGGACAGATTTGTGCCCGCCGATCAACCCAATGACAAAGAGCGCTGGCCATGGTCCGCATCTGATTCGTTCTAGTGCTGCTTCCGCCGTCTGGTATTGCCAGACTGCCAATGAGTGGTGCGTGCTGAGTCATGAAACTCGGCCCCGTCGCCGCGTTGCTTTTGTTCGGACGTCTAGCACTCCCACGGCTTCATGAAGCATTGGGTTGGGTTGGCATGGTGAATAGTATTGCTTGTGGTGAAGCCGGTTCGGAAATTTGCCCAAATGAGTCTTTTATGTACACAAGATTACATGCAGGTATTGCTGTGGCTGGCCGAAGGCATGACATGAAGTAAGCAAATGCCACGCGGACCTGTCTCCACGGACGTGGAGATGCTGCATTCCGTGGCTTCGTCTCGTGTGCTCGCGTGGATGTTTGTGAAGAGGCTAGACCAGTCGAACACGAACAAGTGATCCTTCGCTGAAGCGAGTAGACGCAGGAGGTGCATCGGGTTATTGATGAGGACTCGCGTCCTGAAACGACCCGATGCAGGTACTACTGACTTCTTTTTGACTCTCCTTTCATTAATGGTACTTTACTTCACCATGGTCGTTGCTTCAATTCATGAGAGGGTGTAATTGTATGAAGGATCTGGACAGTGAGCGACCTCTGCAATGCTTCCACCACGCTGTCTCTCATTTCCTTGACTCGCTGCGCCGTATGAGTCCTACAGATATACACAGCACCAGGCCACTCCATGCAGATGCTCCTAGTATACATATCTATCCCTACAATGCTCATCGTACAATCCACTCCATCTATCTCCTCGCTCGAGCCTTCGCCTTGCCCACCGGCACTCTGACCTCCGCCCTCTCCGGTCGCTCGAGCGCTTGCTGCTCTGCCTGTTGCGCCGCCAGCTGTCTCGCATAATCAATCGCAGCCACGCCGCTGACGATCCTGCCCTGCTCCACCCTCTGCCCCTCCTCCAGCAGATTCTCCTTCCTCCGGCCTTCCAGCTCCTCCACCCGCTCCGGCGTCATGCGCCACTCATCCGGGAATCGGTACGTCCTCGTGGGCCGGTGATGTCGCGTGTCGACTGGTACATCCGCGAAGCTGTCGGCATTAGGGTCCTGTGCCTCGCGGATCATCGCCTGGATGGTGTCGCCAAGATAGCGTTTATTTTGTGCCTGCGATGGGAATCCTTCATGTGACATGCGCACCACCCCCGTGGACGGATTCCACCGAGCCCCCGCCAGTTTTATAAATGTGTTTCGTTGCGCCTCATCCAGTGGTAGATCGCTCACCGCGAACTCGACGCTGACGTTGTGTGCTGCTGGATGCTCCTCGCCCATGTAGGTCGTATACCGCCATCGCAGCGGTTGCTTCTCGCGCGAGATGGGGACAAAGGGGCGGGATTCGGCAAGCTGGGAGAGCAGCGGCATCTCCCAGGCGGCGGTGCGGAGCATGGCGCGCAACTCGCGGTGGACTTGCAGTTCGCCGTGGGCGAGCGAGGACAGATCATCGGTCTCGTAGGCGGGTTCTTGGGCGGCGGCTTCGAAGGGGTTGTGCTTGGGGTCGTTCTCGGCGGCTTGTTGCTGTCGTGCTGGGGTGCTTGAGAAGGATCGAACGGGGCCTGCCCTTATTACGAATCCACTACGAAATTGACGTGCTGCATTCGAGCAGATGCGTTTGCTCGGAGCAGCCATGATGGATGTGGATGGATGGGGATGGTGGAGAGTTATATTGGCATTGGCAGAGTGGTTCTTATTCAGAGTTGAAGCATAGAAAGTCTGGATTAGTGCTAGCGCATTCTCGAATTAAAGCACAGTGGAGGCGGAGGTCGATCACATTAGCCTACATCACTTCGCCCAGGCTTCCCCTAGACCTTGTTAAACTGATGCACCGGAAAGTCGCATTGATAGCCAATGTAGACTAAGGGAGGTTCAAGTTCTCTAGTAGTGATGCTGACGGCATTGTGCAACTTCCTCCGCGAAGTTGGGGCTCGATTTATGGACCATGGACGATCAATGTGGTCGAAGACAATGCCATTCAATCAGGTCTTAAGACTGATGTCTAATTCTAGATTGCGTACCAGACTGCTGCGATCATAGCAAGGACAGTGGCAGCCTGCGTCGGAGCACTCAATCTCACACCCGCCCCACGACTGCTCGTACTTGTTGGTGCAGCAGGAATACTGGTTTGAGAACCAGCAGTAATATGTGTAGTTGTGACAGCAGCTGCTGTGATCTTCGTACTTTCACTGGACGTCCTCCCATGAACAGTTGTTGTGCTGCTCAGGTTTCCACCAGGCACCGTCCTACTCGTGTCGACGGCTGTCACGGTCAGAACTATGTACGACCTTGGAGTATATGTAACGACTGCAGCGGTTGGTGTCGATAGTTCGCCTTCGAGGTCGGAGTATGTTGAGGCTGTACCAATGGTGCTTGGTGACGAAGTCAGATATGTCAAGGAGCCAGGCAAAGCAGGATATCCCAAGTCATTCTCACAATCGATCTGTGATAAGACCGGTCCACAGTCTTCGAACTGCGGCGTCAAGAGTGGGCTATACAAGAGCAACCTTGCTCCAGGTAGAGTCTGGAGTAGAACTTGTGGGTCGATCGAAGGACATGGGACGTAAAGCCTAATCGTGATAACCTCGTGAGCATGGTAAACATCAAGTCAGGCTTAGGACAAATAACTCACGCAGCATACGCGCCAGCTTGAGCGCAGCATTCACATCCCTTGTAGTTGGTACTGTTGTGTAGACAGGTGTCCAAAGTCCCAAGTGATAGACCCGCTGCAAGCTGCACTTCCTCAAGGTTGCAAGAGCATCTACCAGGTGCATCGTCTGGAGCAGGGTAATAGGGCAGACCAGCCGAACCACCTATCTGAGAAACGAGACTGGCTAAGACTTGAACTTCGCAGCTGTACACCTGCACATCATCAGCGTGTGTTTATTATTGGCACATCCATTGACAGGATAGGTAGATCCGGCTTCAGGCCCAACCACTTACTATATTCCAGCAACTTTCATACACACATGACAGAGTAAAGGCCGTGGTAGTGTCAGCACACGCCGAGACCGCGTCGGTATTAGCACCAGCATTTGCGATGCAGCTTTTGGCCATGAGATTGACACGATTGAGGCATGAGTTGTATGTATCAGGACTGACGCATCGTGAGGCCGGAATGCTAAAGTAAGGGTTGGCATTGACCGCAACTGCGAGCAAGGCGCCAACGAGATCTAGTTGAAAGATCATGTTCACTTATACCACGACAGTATCGAGAGGTAAGGATGGGATAGTACCTGGACGAAGGAGATTGGAGTCTTATACACCGATCACCGGGTTTCACAAGGCCACATTCCAACGTGGGAGCCGTGGAAATAGGGCTCGGTGATGCGTCTCATTGGCATATATATTGGTGTGGTGGAAAGGCCACCAGGATGAGGAATGAGCAGACGGCGTCCTTCATGAAGTGCAGGTCAAGATAATGTCGTGTCGACATACGCAACATGTAACAAGGCATCAAATGTTGCTTGATTTTTTGTAGCGGACAGTCCGGAATCGGCTGCTGCTTTCTTTTCCTGTCTCGAGCAATTCCGAAAAAGTTTCTTCAACAAATCACGACCGATTATGTATCGGCGACAATACATGGTTCAGGTCAATTTGTTGCAACTCCTCTCTGGTGGTGGTCAACGGCGTTCCGGCGTGCTCTCAATCTGTCATGACAATAACATCTCGATCCATTGCGCATATCTTCCGGAATATGCACGAGCCTAGGCAGAGCCAAGGCAGTCACACGCATACATGCGTACCTTAGGGCAGATAGAGGTATGTACCCTATGCGGGACGTGATTAATGAGGACGAGCTTCTATGAAGCTCACGGCTGCAACTGAAATTCACCTCCGCGCTTCGCCGCATTCTGCTACCGTCGCCTACCACATGTTTCCTTCCTCCCCATCTGTTCGACACCAACTCCACCATGTAGTTGAGCTCCTTACATGATTGCCAGCCCATGGCTTCAACATTGCCGCAAAAGACATGTTTCGTCACGATCGGTGCGACAGCCTCGTTCAGCGCATTGGTCGAGAACGTCATCTCCGACGCCTTTCTGCAGGCTCTCCATGCAAACGGCTACACTGATCTTCTGGTACAGTATGGCGCTGATGGCAAAGACGTATTCACGACGTGCGAGAATGCTACTGCTTCAGCACAATCCCGCACAGGTATCCGCGTCAACGGCTTCGATCTGGATCGAGCTGGTCTAGCTCGGTACATGCTGCACGCAAAAGGGCATGGAGAGTCTGTTGCGTGTGAGGGCGTGGTGATCAGTCACGCTGGTATCTTCACCTCTGCTTAGGCGTCTGATGTCGTTTGCTGCAATGGCTGAGACATGTTTGTCGCAGGCTCGGGCACGATTCTTGAAGCGCTGCGTCTGTCCATCCCTTTGATCGTCGTTCCAAACACGTCGCTCCTCGACAACCACCAGGTCGAGCTGGCGGAAGCGCTAGCGGAGCAGGAGTATGTCGTGCATGGACGATTAGAGGACTTGGCTTCGGTGCTGGCAGATGCGGAGGTATTGAGAAAGAAACAGAAGCAATGGCCGCCTGTCAACAGTGGGGTGCATAGACAAGGGAAAGGCATTGGCTTGAAAGGGGTGATTGATGAGGAGATGGGCTATCTCGATTGAAGGAGAGTCTTGACCGATGGAATGGATCAGGCCACTGAGACGCGCTTTGGAAACGTAGGTTTGGAACACAATAGCCATCATGAATACCATGAACAATCTCGTAAGAAGGCTGAGAGGGTTGAGTATGTCTTTGACTGCGAGCACTTATTTTTAGAGCTTACTGTAAGTCTTGTGTGTTACAATGAGGTGAATTTGGCGGTACCAAGGCCGTGATCTTGAGCCATGATATGTTCAGTTATAACATTCTCGAGTAGAAGGAAAGCGTTCAGGTTGGTTGGATGCAGCATCAAAGTTCGACTCTTGTGTACCTAGCTATATTTCAACAACTTCCGTCGCAGAACACCCTAGATTCATGTAAACTGCTGACTCCATTATTGCGTGGTTAACTTTCTACGGACTATCTACCGGGCAATTTTCCATCTCAATCTTCGTGAACCCAGTGAGGCCTGTTGGACCAGCACCTCAAGAAGTGCAACCGAAGCCCTCATCCGCAGCAGCTCCCAGACCGTCCTCCTATGTGCCATCGCCACTCACACAAACGCCATCACTAAAGGGTCTATCACCAACATCCCCATCTCCTATAAACCACATGGACTGCAGTTCTCACCGTTGAGTCAATCGTAGGTGCGAAAATGCCAGACCCCAGCCATCTAGTCCTCCTCGAGCATCTATCGACCACTCCTCCCGGGACCAAAGTCCGTTTCCTTGGATGGTAGTCACCTCACTCGATCTACATCGTAAACGCAAGTGATATCTCTCTGACTGTTGAATTAGCGTGCATGCGTACGATATCGCCACGGCGACACTCTACCTGCGGACGCGGTATCCTGCGACAACGCGTGACATTCCAACCGCGGGCGTTAGCGTGCAGAACGTGTTAGAGACGCTGGAGCGCGGCCTGCTCGAAGTGGGTGCATGGGTCAACGTGATGGGCTATGTGAAGCGGAAGGGCGAAAAGGAGTCGAATGGCAGGGAAGCGTCAGCTGTCACGACGGTCGATGCATCTATGATCTGGACGGCGGGCGCGATTAAGCTGGACGAGTACGAGGAGGCCACGAAGGCGTACTTGGCTGACATCGCCGTCTCGGAGAGGATTTGAGATGAAGTCAGCTGAGTGATGAGAGCCCTGCGCTTACGCTCTGTCTATCTATCTAAGTCTCTGCCTCGCTCCACGGCAGTGAGCCTGGGAAGATCTGCTTGCCGTCCTCGCCTCCATCCCACTGCAGCAGCTTCGCCAGCTCAGCGTCCTCTCTATCGACCTCTGCCAGCTTCGCCAGGCTATTCGCGTCCCAGTTGCGGGTCGTACGCTTGTCAGCCAACGGGCTCCGCATCCCATACAGGTCCTGGACGAACAGCTTCGAAGCGCGCTCGCTCTCCGCTTCCGTCACTTCCTCGAGCTCCTGGGTCGTCATGGGCGGGTTGATACCATGCACGCGGATCCGGCTGGACGGCCACTTGATCGCTGGGGCGTGCAGGTCGAGGAAGCGGCGTTGCTTGAAGGCATGCGTCACGACCGTCACAAACCGCGGGTACCGCCCTGTGAGCTCGCGGAACTTGATGATGGAGAAGAGCAGGTTCTGGTAGGAGTCGGTCGCCAGCTCCTCGCACACGCTACGCTCATGCACATTGTCGAAGCGTGATCCGAGTCCAGACAAGGCGTTGCGATAGCTCGCAGCTTCGGAAAGCTCGTGCTTGGTGGTCCGGCCGCCGGAGAACATGAGTATGGCCTGGGGCCGCGAATCAGCGGCTACGGCGGCGGCGAGGATGTGCGCGAGGAAGGTCTGGTGGTCGCCTGGCTTGCCGATGCTGGCGTCGGAGCGCTGGAACGAGACCAGTGACCAGTGTGATTCGTCATATATATCGCTGCCGGTGAAGATGGCATGGCAGCAGACGATGATAAGCTCTGTTAGGCCCTGCATTCTAGTTGTATCGCCAGCCATCGTGGATGCGTAGGATGTGTCTCTGCCATTCTACGACTGGAGGGCGTGTTTATGTTATGTCTTCAAAGCATGGAGTTGGAAATCTGATAGCCAGCGATAAGATTCCGGGCACGCATATTTTAGTGACGTAGGGGCTTGCAGCAAAGCTTCATGTTGCGTTCTAACGATCTTATACATGTAAACATTTCAATCCTTCTACAAAACTGGTGAATGTTACGCCCCACATCAAAATTAAGCAATTCTGGCAAGACAATTCTCGAGGAGCCTTGAGCCTTGAGCCTTGACCGTAGGCTACAGAGGCTGATGAATGCGCTATAGCTTCTCAGGGTGACACAATTTGGTCTGCAACAACTTGGGCAGACTTGAAACAAAATCATGGTGGGCATACAGAAATTGGCATGTTTGTATCTTCTAACGTATATACGAAATTGAACAATCGGCGAGCTCATTAATCAAGGATCATTCAAGGGGTGAGGATTCGCCGTGAATCAATAACCAACGAAGCTCGACTCAAGTGACTGAGCATTACGAGACCTTGAACCACACATCAGACCTTTGGTCGTGATAGACAATCCTGCAGAAACTCAACAATGTCATCAATCTGGTCGGGAACTTTATACCAGTGACCCTCATCATACTCTTTCCAGGTGACTTGCAGCCCAAGATCTCTCAGACAATTCCAGGCTCGAAGGCCCTTGGCCACTTTCACCTTCTCGTCGTGTTTCCCATGGCCCAGGAAGACCGGCGTTGATAGCCAAGATGGCTGTGATGTGGACTTGAGCGGTGGCAGGTCCATGTTGTCTCGAACGAGATGGCACACTTGTACTGCTATGGACGAAGGCTCTATGCCAGTTCCGCCTTCATTTGGTTGTCCTTCTTCGAACTTCATTTCATCTTCGTTATCAGATGTGGCAAATGGATCGTCGTCGTCGTCGTCGTCGTCCTCATCTCTACCTTCCAAACTCTGGTGAATATCGCTGGGCCGGATGATGTTCTCGATGGCATCGGCGAACGGCAGCCATCCACTCATCCCAACGAATCCGCCGAGCGACTGCGATTCCTCGTAGCTTAACAGCAGGTGCAAGCTCATCGCACAACCCTGACTCATACCTCCAATGAAGACATTCGCAGCGCCTACAAGCTTAACCTCTTGATCGACGAGCAGCTTGAGATGTGCCCGCGACTGTCTAAGACCTTCGAGCTGCCATTCTTCCTCTTCTTTACTCATGCCTGCATCCTGTTCGTCGACTGGAACACTATCAAACCACTGGTTTATCGTAGCTCGATTGTACCATTTCGCTCGACGCTTTCTAGCCGTCGGGAAGATGAATTTGGCATTCGGGAACATGCTTGAAAGGATCATTGGCTCTGACTCTCCAACGATATCTGGCGCTTTTGAGTTGATCTGACTGATGAGAAGCTCTGTCCCAAATTTTTCTCCATTACTTCCTCGGCCATGAAGGAGAATTAGGCTTTGTTCATGCTTCTGACGGGCTTCCGCAATGAAAGCACTCGGGTATGGAGCACCGTCCTTCTTCAGTCCCATGTTGCCCGACATGATTGCAGCAGTAGTTGTGACACCTCGTCTTGAGTGTTAGTATCATGATTCCGAGCATATACAAGTCTTTAGGTTTGCTGCAATAATCCAGGCGGCGGCTCTTCTTTAACAGTGATTACAAGTGGCTCCGCCAATTTTCGTTGTCACCAACTGCGCCCAGCAGGATCAACACAGTCATCCTCATCACGAGGACTGTTGGGCGCCTAAACAGAGGCCAGGACGTCGAGCTTGAAGTATTGGAACATTCTGCTGTGCCACATACGAGCATTTCCGACGTAGCTGCATCTCATAGGTGTACACCTAAAGTACGGTATGCAACCTCGATCGGCTAATAAAAAATGATCAGCAGGAGTGGCGCAAGCGCTGACGCACCGTACGAGGTAGCGTCGTGGCGAGCGAGGATGCACAAGAAAATGTTATTTTTGGGAGCAATGATGTCGACCAGCATGAACCTATACGATGGTCTGCCGAATACGATATGATGTGCACATGAGTTGAGGTGGATGATGAAGAGTGGTTGTTAAGATAAATTTGATGTTGTAGATGGTAGATGGGGTATGTTTGAACCGTGGATGGCAAGTGAAGTGAAAGGTTGTTCTTCTTCTGCTTCTGCTTCTGCTTCTCCTGCGCCGCGCATACGTAATGTGGTAGTGGCCCAAGCTGAAACGCCGGGGACTGATGTCGCGTTCTCCATCTTCGAATCGCATCCCAAAACCACGCCAGACCCTGACCAAACGCCTATCACCTGCGCCAAACGCCAAGTGCTGCCGAACTACTGTCCTTGGACCTACTTTAGGGGCATTGCCCTCTTCCACCATCCACCACTGCATCACTCCATTCATTCATTGACCCTCCCTCTTGCTTCCTCCCTCCCAAAGCTCCCTTTCACACCTCACAGCCACTGCGCAAAATCCTACCTCCTCTAGCCGCCGTTGCGAGCCATACCACCCTTCGCTCTCCGGGCTACGCGCAATTGCTTGAACATTCCGACTACTACGACCTCGAGATAGTGCTCAGCGAAGAACGTTCGTCGACGAGTTGTGCGCAGGTAGTGCAATTTGTTCGGACCTCGACAACGGAGTCAGAATACTCGAGAAATACCCACCGCAAGCCTTGATTCACCATGGCCTACCAAGGAGGTGGAGGATATGGAGGCGGTAACGACCACAACATGCAAAATCTGCATAGCGGACAGGTGGGCACAGCTTCCGTCGCGAATGAAATGGAGCACGAATCGAGAGACTGACCACGCGAATAGCCACAATATCGAGGACCTCCATCCCATCACAGCGATGAAGACGAGGCACAACGCTCACTACTGAACCCTGCTGGTCCATTCCAAGGACCTTTTGACGAGCCTGCGAGTCGCACTGGCACACCAGGCATCCACGAACCATCCGGATACAGTCTCGAAGAGTCGTATACAGGAGCGGGAGGCCATCAGCCATACAATGGCTACGAAGAACCTGGCGCAGGCTATGGGCATACTCTCACCGATCCAGGATATGGAGAGAAAGACCGTGCGCCAAGTCCATACGAGAGGAGCGTAACCCCAAATACCGAAGCATGGCAACAGCGACAGGTCCCTGGTGGACCTGCAGCGGCCAAAGGTCTTCAAAGAAATGCGACCCGTAAGGTGAAGCTTGTGCAGGGTGCTGTGTTGAGCGCAGACTACCCAGTGCCATCTGCCATTCAAAACGCCGTGCAGCCAAAGTACAAGAATGATTTGGAGAGCGGCAGCGAAGAGTTCACCCACTTGCGATACACTGCAGCAACCTGCGATCCCTTTGATTTCACATTGAAAAATGGTTACAATCTCCGACCAGCCATGTACAACCGACACACCGAGTTGTTGATCGCCGTGACATACTACAACGAGGACAAAATCTTGACTGCGCGCACGTTACACGGTGTGATGCAGAACATTCGAGACATTGTCAACCTGAAAAAGTCGGAATTCTGGAATAAAGGTGGCCCAGCATGGCAAAAGATTGTGGTGTGTCTGGTTTTTGATGGTATCGATCCTTGCGACAAGGGGACCCTAGATCTCCTGGCGACAATCGGTGTCTACCAGGATGGTATCATGAAGAAGGATATTGACGGCAAAGAGACCGTGGCTCACATTTTTGAGTACACCACACAATTGTCGGTCACGCCAAACCAGGTGCTCATCAGGCCGATGGATGATGGCCCCACAACCCTCCCGCCTGTGCAGATGATGTTCTGTTTGAAGCAGAAGAACAGCAAGAAGATCAATTCACACAGATGGCTTTTCACCGCATTTGGCCGCATTCTCAACCCAGAAGTCTGCATTCTGCTGGACGCTGGAACAAAGCCTGGCCACAAATCGCTGCTTGCTCTTTGGGAGGCTTTCTATAACGACAAAGACTTGGGAGGCGCTTGCGGTGAAATTACTGCATTGCTCGGTAGAGGCTGGCGAAATTTGCTCAACCCACTCGTGGCTATCCAAAATTTCGAATACAAGATCTCTAACATCCTGGACAAGCCGCTGGAATCCTCGTTTGGATACGTGACGGTGTTGCCTGGTGCTTTCTCGGCATATCGTTTCCGCGCCATCATGGGACGACCTCTCGAGCAGTATTTCCACGGTGACCACACTCTGTCGAAACAGCTCGGCGCGAAGGGTATCGAGGGAATGAACATCTTCAAGAAGAACATGTTCTTGGCCGAGGATCGCATTCTGTGTTTCGAATTGGTCGCCAAAGCTGGCAGCAAATGGCATCTGACCTACGTCAAGGCAGCGAAGGGTGAGACGGACGTGCCAGATCGTGCTCCTGAGTTCATCGGACAACGACGACGTTGGCTCAACGGATCCTTTGCCGCCACTCTGTACTCGCTCATGCATTTCGGACGGATGTACCGCTCAGGACACAACATCATTCGAATGGTGGTGTTCCACTTTCAATTGCTCTACAACATCATCACGGTCATTCTCACTTGGTTCTCTCTTGGTAAGTCGGCATATACTGCTCGTTCGAAAGTTGTTATACTAATCAGCCACAGCCTCAT
The DNA here is from genome assembly GCA_003012245.1 of Microcyclospora tardicrescens. NCBI lineage: Eukaryota > Fungi > Ascomycota > Dothideomycetes > Capnodiales > Microcyclospora > Microcyclospora tardicrescens. Next base: position 30,136 of record PXOE01000056.1, read on the forward strand.
ACTACCTCACCACTGTTGTCATCATTGATCTCGTCGGTACGCCAACAACTAGCAACAACAACCGGGCTTTCCCATTCGGCAACACCGCAACGCCCATCTTCAACACCATCATCAAATACATCTACGTGGCGTTCCTCCTGCTACAATTCATCCTGGCTCTTGGAAACAGACCGAAGGGTAGCAGATGGTCATACATCACGTCCTTTGTCGTCTTCGCCCTCATTCAGCTCTACATCATCGTCGACTCCCTCTATCTCGTCGTGCGAGCATTCACCTCGAAATCCACCTACGCAGATATCGATACCAAAGACGGCGTCGACGCATTCCTGAAATCATTCTTCGGCTCCAGCGGTCCTGGTATCATTGTCATCGCCCTGGCGGCGACGTTCGGACTCTACTTTGTCGCTTCGTTCCTCTACCTCGACCCGTGGCACATGTTCACCTCCTTCCCACAATATCTGCTCATGGCGACCTCGTACATCAACATTCTCATGGTCTACGCATTCAGCAACTGGCACGATGTCTCCTGGGGCACCAAGGGTGCAGACAAAGCCGACGCGCTCCCATCTGCACAAACGCAAAAAGCCTCTGACGGCAAAGCCACAGTCATCGAAGAAGTCGACCTACCACAAGCGCACATCGACGAGCAATTCGAAGCGACGGTCAAACGCGCGTTGGCCCCTTACGTCGCGCCCAAGGAGAGCAACAAGAAGACGCTTGAGGACTCGTACAAGTCCTTCCGCACGCGTCTCGTCACGCTGTGGATCTTCTCCAACGCCCTGCTCGCCATCGCCATCACCAGCGACAACATCGACAAGTTCGGCTTTACCGATAAGGCCAACGCGCGCACTGCAGGCTTCTTCCGTGCGTTGCTCTGGGCTACGGCGGGCTTGTCGCTTATCCGCTTCATCGGCTGTCTGTGGTTCTTGGGCCGCAGTGGATTGTTGTGCTGTTTCGCAAGGCGGTAGATACCGTTTACTCGGACGAGCGACCGAGTCGCAATCCTGTGTTTTTGTTTTGTTGACTACTTGACATGAAAGAATCATTTGTTACCATTCGCGAAAGATTTGGCGTCCTTGTTACCCGACTCATGGGCTGCGAGGTCATCTTCTGCGTGTAAAAGGCAGAAGTGGGGGAGAAAAGACGAAGAAATCGTCAAAGAGGGAAGAGAGAGAGAGAGAGAGAGAGAGAAAAGATCTCGAGTCAAAGAAGGCGGAAGATGAGACACGGCATATGGAGAACTTGAATACCCCCACCTCTTCCATAGTTTCCCTTGTTGTACTCTGTACTGTATTGTACTGTCACTGTCACTGTGCGATCTCTTTGTCTTGATGAGCGGCCTTTCGGCAGTGCCATATGTTTGACCTGTTTTTCCCCATATGTCTGCAAGGCAGTCTCGATAAGCTTAGATACTATAAAGACATCCATCGATTCTTCATCGAGATCTTGTGCTTCATAACGACTTTACTGGTTCTTGCTCTTGCTCTCGCAAGGACTAAAATACTCAGAGATCCCGTAAGAGAAGAAAAGCCTACTATCAGTCCAAGAAACATGGTCATTTCGGCGAGCACTACCAGCGTGCTTGCAACTATGACGGGGAAGAATAAGGATAGGGCTACTGTTCAAGTATTCGACATTGACGTATGGTCGGTCGAAATGTAACCTCATTGATGACCTTGGATCTCGAGAGCTATGAAGGTCATGGATAAACAAAATAAATGCTCTGCGAAAGGTCCCGGCGCGCATCTGGACCCTCGTCAAGTAACGGCAGAGATCCCTTGCCGCGCAGTACATAGTCCTGCACAGCTTGGTAGTCAACCACGGTCTTGGGCGTCTCCTGCTTGGCGAACAGACGATATTGGATTTGGCGTTCGGGCCATCGATACAGATCATCGAGAGAGATTGCTTCGAGATGTAATGACTGTGCGAACCAATGGAGTGCTCGTCGCCATGTACCGTAATCAGAACTGGACGATTCAATCGACTTGATACACACGTGGCTGATTTTGAGGGTCCGAAGGCTGGAGGCGTGACAGCGGATGATAGCCATGCCGGTCGCACATGTCTCCAATCGTGAAAGACATAAGTGGGTAAGATTCGGCCAGGGCGGAGCAGGTTGCCGAAAGAGATCGACAAACATCGTCGCATCATGTATTGGGGAACCGCCAGGGGCATCGTCGCTGGTGAAGAGTTTGAAGCTGCAAAGATTGGCGGCGGCCTGCAAGAACATTGTGTACTCGCACAACGCGTATTCGAAGTACATTGCTCTGGTGAGGCGGTTGACCTCAAGCTTGAGATGGTGTAGATGGCGGAAGAAGGCCAGAATGACCTGGAAGCGGGAGGAGAGCTCCGCGCCTTGACACTGATCCAGGAGAAGCTTCTGAAAGGGACGGACGTTGACAATGTGCAGCTCCAGCGTCGTTATGTGTTTGATGCCAGGAATTGCGGCACGAGCGCCTAGGGCTTCGAGGAAGGCAAGAGCATCAAGACCTGCATGCTGAAACGCATATAGTCTCTCTGGCAATCCCGCCCGCAAGTGATGTTCGTTGGTCCAATCGCCACGTTGCACTACTGCTTCGACAAGATTGGGCATGGCACATATTGCTTTGCACAAACCCTCTGACCATTTCCGTTCTACAGCCAGTGGAGAAGGGTCGTAGATGCCGTTGAAGGTGGCGAGCTTTATGAATCTGCCATTCGACAACTCGATAACACTTTGGACGCCAGATATGCTTCGAGGTGTATGCCATACGGTGATGTTGCGGAAATATCGAGCGTTTGCGATGCTATTCAGGCTTCGACAGACCGACCGCAAATTGCGAACGGAAGTCAAGTCAAGAGAGCTGACGACGGCGTATAGCAGCTCCGGCGGGAGAGCCGAGAGATAGTCTGATGAGTTCTTGTCCATACCTCTTCGAGAAATATAACGGCGTGAGGTGATGGAAGTCGGTTTCATGCGTCATGACCCGGTGGAGGTCGACTGGAGGTGGGGCTGTCCGGTTCTGCCCGCGGTGACCATGAGATCTGGTATACATGGATGTACTGTTTTGTCGTGTCACCGCTCTTACTGCCTGTTCATCCACTCGACTTCACTTTGACTCACCGACCTTCGCATCTTCTTCTACACAAGCTCCCCTCCGTCCACTCAAGGAACCCTCTATCAGGGACTTAGAATGCTATCACGACAGCATCTTCCTACATATCTGTCTCAGCACGACTTCTCCCATCCACCCATACAGTAGCCTTCGACTATAAGCAGCCTGCGTGGCTACCAATCAACACATCTTCCTCACCAGCAAAGATCCCCTCTCTGCGATCGCCAACATGCGCGAACGAAATCTCCTCAAGCAGGCTCTTGAGAGCGACAAGACCACATCCCGCAAAGCGCGTTCCAAGCAGGTGACACCTTCGAGCAGTCGAGCAGGCTCGGCCGTGTCTTCGCCTCGGGGGTCGCGACTCTCCAGTGCAAACACATCCGACGACGAAAGCGATTACCGCGACGGGCCACAGTGGGGGACCGGTAGCATCGATGCATTGCTCGAGTCCTCCCCTGCTGATGATACAGGACCCGAGACGTGGATCCCGGCGCTGGAAGATGTGATTAACGCCATTTGTGATCGAAAGAGGAGCTCCGCTGATGGTCGAGCCGAAAGTCTGACCGGGTTTGTGTTGATATTGAGCCGGCATTACGCAAGGGATGAAATCAAGCCCAGGATCGAGGAGCTGTTGCCTGTGTTATGCAAAAGCGTAAAGAGCGGTCAAACAGAAAAAGAAGTTGTGCTGGCACTCAAGGCGTTGGCACTGATATTGATCACGGAGCCGGACGAGACAATCTACGATTCTGTGGCCGGCACCATCAAGAACGCCATGACAGATGCCACGCACCCGCAGGCGAAGATCGCAGCGGTTCATGCTTTAAGTGTTGCTACCTTCTATGGAGGTGCGGCCGATGAGGAAGTAGAAGATGTCATGGATTTCTTTCTAGACATTGCCACCACCGACGGTGAGTCTGTCGGCGAGATCAACGACGCTGAGCTCGTCACTGCGGCTTTGGAAGAATGGGGTTTCCTCGCCACACAAGTCGACGACATGGAGGCCTCGACAGAAGTCGCCATGGACACTTTCGCGGACCAGCTTGAGAGCAGTGATGTGGAAGTTCAGATCGCAGCAGGCGAGAACATCGCGCTGTTGTTCGAGAAAAGCTACACGGAGGCCGAGTCCGACGATGAGCTGAACTCGGACGATGAGAATGTTGAGAAAGGCGGCCCTGACGGACCGGCCATGGTCAAACGATACACGGTCTACCGCCAAATCAGCAAGCTCACCAACCTCCTCGAGAGCCTGGCGAAAGCCTCGTCCAAGCGATTATCGAAGAAAGATAAAAAGAGCCTCCATCAAGCTTTTGCCGACGTGCTAACGACTGTGGAGAAGCCCACTCGAGGACCGCGATACAGCACTGCTCTCGACGACGAGGGCAGGGAGTACGGCTCGCGGTTGAAAGTGGCCGTGCATGGCTGCAGCAAGATGACCATCGACGCGTGGTGGAAACTGCATCGTCTGAATGCGCTGAAGCGGCTGTTACAGGGAGGTTTCCTCGAACACTACGAGAATAATGAAGTCGTCTTTGAAAGTCTACCCGTTGTGCTGGAGGATTGATGGTGCTGAGAGGAGGTCCATCATTTATACTGAACTGTGCATAGCAGAGCATTCTCCCGCTGCCAAAAGCGAAAAGCGTTTCTGCGAACATGGACGGTTTATGGTATATATTCTTCCTAATGATCATGATGATAAGATTGCCTCACTTATAATCAACGCATATCGCTTCGCCCACAGATGTTAATCATCATACTTTCCCATCGCTTCTCAGTGTTCATTTCTGCTCCATAAGACAAGGTAGCCTCGTGTTCGGCGTCTGTACCTAAGAACGATACTTGTGGTAGATAACTTATTGACATGGCTAAACGTGAGGTAAATAGTCTTCGATGTTTCTTGTTTGGTGTATATGTAATGTACCTTAGATACCTGAATATTCAATGTTCAATGTTCGACGTTCGACGTTCGACATTTGATGTTCGTTCTCAACAATCCATCTCTCTCTGTTACATCTGAACTTCACCACCTCACGTACATACAAACCTAGGTAATGGAAGATTGTTTCAATCTTTAAGAAAAGTAGGGTATATCGTTCTCATACGTATCTACTGCTATATCCCAATCTCCCATCTCGCACCGAATGCTACTTCACGCAGATCCACGCATCAACAAGCATCAAACCCCTCATTCTAGCTCATCATTACACATCGGTCTCGGGATATCATAATCAACTCTCCTCACACCTACACCGCTCACTCAACATCTACGACGACCCCTCCGCTGGTGGCAGCGAGATATTCTGCGTCTGCTCCTCGCGCTGCACGAAGCCAAAGCGCGTCTGCTCCGCATCAAAAATAGCGTAGATGCTCTTGAGCACGGCGTCGCCCATGATGCTCTGGGTCATGTTGCCGCGCGACTGGATGCTGCCGTAGACATTGCCGTTGCCGGCGTCGGCGAAGCCGAGGTCTTCCTTGGCGAGCGTGACGAGGTTGTCGCCGATCGCGAGCTGCACGACGGGCAGCTGGTCGACGGTCGTGCTGGAGGGGTACACGTAGCCTTGCTGCGTGCTGTCGTATTTGGAGCCCGGGATGGCGGCGTAGACGGCTTTGACGGTCGCGTCGTCGAGGAGGGCGAGGGTGGTGCCGGTGTCTGGGAGGGGGAATATTGTTAGTAGGAGTGGGTGGGGAGGGGAGGAGGGAGAATACTGACCAGCGATGGCGGTGCCGGTGACTTGCACGGTGGTGCCGTTGACGACAGACTTGGTGGAGGGGTATTCCCAGAAGCCGTTGGAGGTGTCGACGGTAGTGGAGAGAACTGTCTTGGTGCCGACGATATCCTGGTCGATGCCGCCAAAAGTGTAGAAGGACTCGCCCTTGTCTGGCTCATCGGCGTCGCGCCATGATCCC
>PXOE01000057.1:0-122986 GCA_003012245.1 Microcyclospora tardicrescens
GGAGGAGGAGGACGAGGAGGAAGAGGAACCAGATTGCGAAAGCGAAGGCAGCATCCAATGATAGAAAGATGTGGTCTCGAGTGAATCATTCTATTCCGTACAACCACACCAAAGATACCATAGCAGTGCGTACATTTCCTTTAGCAAATGAATTCAGCACTTCTACCACACCACGAACTCCGACCATTGCAGAAAATGATGGACAACAGCAGCAAATTCTCAAGTTATAGATGTAGGACGGCAGTGGAGATGAAGTGGAAGAGTGTGTGGCGTTTCTTATTGGGGTCGCTAGTATTGGCTACGTATAGATTAGAGAAAACCTTGTTTCCACCACACTCTCGCGACAACGCATCCACGACATCAGCTTGATGTGTTATCCCGTCGTGATGATATTGCACTGCCTGTAACGCCCAATTCGCAGTCTCGTGTGCTATGAACAAATGCTATCCCCTGGCTCTTTCATGTATGTCGACCACTCGTAAGCTCGCCACTGTTGGCTGGGTCTATGGATGCGCAGTGTGCCTCGTCTCATCATCTACCCATTTGTCCTCGTCGCTCAAGTTCGTGAGCATACACAGTGTAAGGTGTGTTGCGCTGCGGGCTCTTGACGATGTTGACGCGTTATGAGATAGATCGAGAACTCGGTTGGCCGCACGATGCCTCTGCGATGAAATGGTCTGTGATCAGCATCAAGTCATTGTTGGCGGAACGATTGATGTTGCCAGGCGTGACTCGTCTTCTTGGCTCCATCAAAGCTCTGGTGCTTCGTATCGTGTGACGCGTCTCGAAGATGAAGATTCTGAAGACTCCCTTGTACAAAAAGGACGGTGAGGACTGCCTTTATCGTCGTAGGAGGCAAGCCGCACAACAACGTGGTATAGACGACAAAGATTCTTCGTAGCAAGCATGATCATACGTCAAGACACCCCATAGCCGTCGAGTCTTCGTTCATGAGAGCGTACAGTCCCTCTTTTCACGACGCGTCTGCCTTAGCCAACTCACATCTTGTCTGACAACGCCAGTGACAGCAGCATTTCGACACAGCTCAACACAAGACTCTTCTCCGCGCTCCTGCACAAGGGCAAGCAGCATGATGAAAAGGTAATGAGAAGGGTGAAGTCCAGTGAAGGACCCCAACCAAGGTTTTCCAAAAATTCCCTGCCGAGCCGTAGCCCAACAGGAGTATGGTCGTTGATAGTTTTCAACCAGCAATAACCCAGGCTCAGACGAATCTTCACTGCCTTGGGTAACGCCCCTGCACTGAGATGGAAGGTTTTGAAGCTTCTGGGGAGAGGAAGGAAAGAGGGAGGAAATGAATGCAGGAGGGGAAGATACTTATAGCAGCTGGCGACGCTTGGACCAGTACGTGACGCTAGTGCTCATTGTGGTCCAGTGAGCAGCAGCAAGCAGACGCGAAGTTGACGTGAGGATGTGCTGACTGTGCCTTAGGTTCTTTGCAAGGGCTTGGCGGGTCCGGAGAACGAGTCCGCTGCAGGTGAGGTCCTTCCAGCGTTCTTGACCAGCTTGGTTGGTTATTTGGACCGTATCAGAATCAAAACCTATCCTTGTACGATAGCTTGGTGAGTGCGGCTAGTAAGGACAAATCGACACCCATTGCTCTCGATTGTGGCGTTCGAAAGTGACACCCAAGATCACACCATTGTATAGATCCCAGAGCACGCCACACATATTACGTGAGTAGAAGAGATCGTTTAGGCACAGCAGAGTCATTCGCATCTTCAAGAGACGTCCATACCAGTTCGATATTGGAAGGATCAGTAGAATGCTCGAATACAACACGTTTGTCCAGATATGAATCATCCAGTCGGGCGAGGCCTCTTACATTTCTCAGAGTTTTCTACCACTCACTCACACATCGTGCTCCCGGAGTGAGTGTTGCTAGGAATTAAGCCCATGGCTACGCGTGGATGAGTCCAGAAATACCAGCTAAGCACAAGTTCTTCGATAACTCTGGCCGGAGGACGTACTCAACTCGAGGTCCCTCATCAAGCTCCATTGTCAGCCTACCCTTCCCACTGTCACGCCCTGTTTCATCTTTAAGCTGAAAGACGCGTAACACCATCACTGCGCCATTTTCATGGCGGATGGAACGGCTTTACCACACGGGGTCGATACACGAAGAAGCCCATCACGCCACAGACCCAAACGCAGATACCTTTGTTCAAAGTAAACGCGAGCCATAACTTTGGGAAGGAGATACGAGGTATTCTTGACACGATGGCGGTAAATCTCCAACCTCTCAGAGTGTCATCCTCCCTCGTCCAGCCACTTGACCGCCTGACCCACGAGCGTTAGCTCAACTAACCGTCAGGAAAGGAATGGAATGATTGACACTCGTCAGGCGTGCGGTCTGAGACTCGGGATATGGGTCTTTCTGGCAGCGTGCTGTAGAATCGACACAGCCGTCCTCGGTGGTCGGGAGGAGGATGTGTGCAGAGACCATATCACGCGTTCCAGACGCTTGAATATAGTGGAAACCACAAGGGCAGAGACTCGGGCCATCAGTGATCAGTCGCATCGAGGGGACATTGCATACGCGCAGAACCATGGTTTATTTCCAGGTCCGCGGACTGCAGTGAGGGAGGAGAAGCAGTATGTACATAGAAGCAGTGTGGAAACAGCAGCATGGAAGGAACATGGAAAGAACAGCAGCATACAAAGGAAAACTGCACAGCAAGGACAGCAGCATAGAAAGGAAAGTAGCATAAGGAATAACAAGAAGATACAACCCCTTGCTTCAACCTGACCCTTCGCTCTCCAGAGAACAGAACGTGTGGCTGAATGAAGCAAGGAGAGACTGCTTGACAACTCCCATACGGAGCAAAAGAGTATGGAAGTGTGAGAGAGTGATCTGTGGAGCAGCCGTAGTAGAGTGGAGGTTTGCTGCTGCTGCTGCTGCTGCTGCTGTCATACCCACGAGGTCGCAGCAGTTCTCGGTGAGGAAGAGGATGTTGAATTGAGGGAGGTAGGGAGGTAGGGTGAGGTAGGGTGAGGTGTGGAGAGGTGAGGTGATCGAGCGCTCGAGGTGCAAATGGTGAAATGCTGTGTATCATCACGACTCGGCGTCAAAGTCAGGGTGGCTCATAATCGGCTGTTGATTTGACCATACCGCTCTCCTAGAGTTCTGATCCTTGTGGGCTGTGTTAGTGGGCTCAGTATACACCGACAGTTCTTTTGACCGCGGTAAGGTTAGGTACACTTCACGCGAGATCAGGAGACGTGAGAGGAGAAAGAAAACAGAGTCAGGTAGGTAGTCAGTCATCAAGCGCTCGTAGCGCGTTTCAAAATAAAATAGCTGTATATCATCTGCCATTGCCGGCATCACGCTTCGGCGCTTCGGTTCGGCCGTTGATCTAAATACATCCTCTTTCGTTCGTGGAAATCTCGAATGCGCCAGGGTAAAAGACTATCTTGTAAAGCTGTGCAAATTCAATATTAATCATGACCGCGAGTGCAGCGCACTCACGCCGCTATCAGCGCTGCCTGTCCTGTTCGGGCCCGGCTCGGAGAGGGAACTCTTCGCGGAGTGCATGCTGCTGACGGCGGAGGAAGGGTCGCCGAAGGGTCCTCCTTCCACGGGACTGAGACCGGTGTCTACGTGTCGTATTTGCACGCTCAAGGGCCGAGGGGCGGTGCTCTCGACGATGGTCGCGGTGCTCATCCGGGCGGCGGGGACGGTACTGACTTGTGCGGCCTGGGCGTCGTGGATGGAGGCGGCGTCAGAGTAGAGGGTGGAGGTGATGGAGCGGTGGCTGGAGTTGGTGCCGGGGCGCTCGTCGGTGGCGGCGACCATGAGGTTATTTGGGGAGGAAGCCGAGGCTGGTGTCTCCATTGGTGAGTTCGGATCGTCGAATGGCGAAGCTTGTGCGGTGTTGTCTACATGCGTCTTCGCTTCGTCGTCATCACGGTCCCATGCTGATGAGTATCTAGAAACCAGTGGCGCAGCGAGCGGACCGAGAGGAGGCGCCCTTGATTGCCCGTTGGTGCTTGGCACGGCGGCGGGCCCGAGATCGAAAGCTTTTTCAAGAGAGCGCTCGATAGGCGAGTTATCTAAGCTGTTTCCGAGGGAATCGCGGTATTCTTGGCTGTCTCCATGAGTGGAACCTCCTAGTGACGTCCCGAGCCCGGCAAGATAAGTGTGTATCCGCTCCGTACTTGAGGCTGTTGTGGCCATGGGGATTCCATCTGGGCCGAGTTCGCGATCTGCACCTCCTGCCCGCTTCTCTCGCCCTGCGCCCAGGAACGCCAATCCACTGCCCGTCTGACCATGCCCGTTGCGTGACCGACGGCGGAGACAGAGGAAAGCAAGGATAAGAGCAAGCAAAGCGAATAGCACAGGTACTACCACCGCGGCAGCGATTGCTCCCGGAGAGAGTCCAGAGTGATGAGCAGCACTGACAGGGACAAGAGGGACGCCACTTGTCTGTGAGGCGGAACCAGATCCAATCGCGGCACTTGATGAGGCGATTGTCGTTTGTGAAATTGATGCGCCAGCTATACTCGTTGACAGCGTTCCCAGTCCAGTTGCGGATGTTGCACCAGAAGTGTCTGTTCTTGATGTGGAGTCCGACTCGGAAGCTGTGGACTGGTTAGTGGTAGCACCAGTGGTCGCTGTCGTGTCACTCTGCGGGGCCGCTGAAGTCGCGGTTGTTGCCGATGTTGAAGTGGTCGTTCGCGCAGTACTGGTGGTGTCTGCAGCGGTACTTGAAGTCGAGGTGGCTGAAGTGGTTGAAGTGGTCGCTGTGCTGGAATCTGTCGTAGTAGTTGAGCTCGTCGTCTGGGTGAGCTTGCTCAGGAAGCTGGCGAGTCCAGCAGGCGGGCCCTGTGCCTCTCGGAGCTCGAGTGGGACCACGTCCATCCTCGCATGCACTGTGGGATGTACACCGCTCCTGTATCATTGGCCGAAGTACTGCGATCTGATGTCGCCGGAAACTGGAGGTTGCTACCGAGAAAGTCGATGAAGCCGGAGAAGAGCAGAGAATTGTGGATGCAAGGTCAAGGACCAGCAACATGCAAGAGTGAGGTAACAGCCGTTGAGAAATGCGGCGGGCATCGCAGGCACAAGCATGTTGTGTTTGGCGCTACTGTGCTGATTGCGGTATGGAGGGGAAACCTTGTCCGGAGAATGCCAACGGCTGCGGGCTTACAGGCGTCGGGAATCGCTCAGCTGAGCCCCGGATCTGTCCTGCACATACGAGTGTGCGATGGTGTGGCTTAGGCTTGCCCGTGTCGAGGGACCGCTATCCGACGATCCTGTCGCGATCCGAAATAGAACCCTGGCCTGGCGTCCGGGACGGTTTCGTATTGATTTTTTTGTCCATTTGCGTGCATGATGATCCTCAGACGCTGGCAGAGTCCTGATAAGGCATGATTCCATCCGTCCAAGGTGCAGTACAGTCATCCGCAGGGCATGAATAGATAGCTGCACATCCAGGAATGTTCCTGTGGCTGACGCAAGGGCTGATGGAAGGACGCAGGAAAAGAGATGGAGGATACTATACTGGTACTGCATCTCAATGCTGTCCGAGAACGGTCCTCGCTCACGTGGGCGCTGCAAAGGACGGCGCTGGTCGCAGGTGTCAGAGTCTAATTTGGGCAAATTTCCGCTTGGCGGCTGCATTAGAACCGATTCGTTTTACGATAGTGCACTGCAGCATCACGATCTCGACGTCAGACTTGCAACGGGCACGCCTATCTTCCCATCGTTGATCTTGACTCTTGATCAACAAGATGATCTCATGCTCGGCGAAGGCTCAATTCGCTTCTCCACTGCCTTGTCCATAGTCTTGAGAGCATGTGGAGATCTCATCGCAGGGCACATCCGCAGTCAAGCAACCTGGATATACAGACTGTTGTCTCGCAAAAGATGCAAGTTGGATCTATCACTGCCTCGCGGAGCTTGCATCTGTCATGTTGACCAGGAGAAGAACGCGAGGTAAGTAGGCGAGACATGACAAAGACCGCCTGGTCTGGCTCAGGTACAGAGACAGGCATAGCAAGTTAGGCGTCTGCATCAACCTCACAGAATTGTAAGTTACATCGCTCATCAGCACGATAGAGTGCGGCGAGGGGAAGGGAGGAAAGGTGGAACAAAGAAGAAAGAGCAGCGCTGCATTTCAGATATTCAAAAAGTCGTGTACTCGTTACAAAGCATCAGCATTGCTGCAAACCAAGTGCATTCGTGTCCAGTTCACATTCTCCCAATACGGCTCCACTGTGGTGGCAAGCGCTCTTCCCAACGTTGCTGCCATCCGACCTGACTTGACTAGATCAAACAAAACAAAACAAACTCGGTTCCCATAAAGAGTTTTCATTTTAAAACACAAAACAAAGAGTGCGGCTTATCCAGCGTAGCAGGGGTATCTCAAGAAGCAGTCGTTGTGAATCCACGACCATGTTTTGGGCATTTCAAAAGATAATTTCTTGCGGTCGTTTCCAACAAACGATCCTTTCAGTTGAGTCATGGGCTAACATCGTCCTGCGACTCCCAGCTCATGATCACCGCTTCCTCGTGGCGACGGCGGCGACGTCGTTCCCGCTGACTCTCGCCCTGGCGTTTGTGACGAAAGATGTCAGCAGCAGCATTGTCGCAATTGTTCAGTTTGGCCGGATCAAGGCGCCAGCGGAGCGGATCGCCGTTTTTCCTGGTCGACGAAGCTGTGGATGTGAAACTCTCTGGCAGAGTCGTAGTGCTGCGATCTGGTCCAGCCGGATCGGAGTCTGGGATCTCTGGGCTTGTTTCTTGAGCGTCGACGGAACTGGGCTTGCAAGACGTGGGTGGCGATAGTACTGCCTGCGCAGCTGTTTTGCGGCTCGTGGTGATGGGAAGTGGGAGCTTGGCTTTCAACGCTCGTGCTTTGGCAAGAAGGGCGTGGACTCTACTGTTCGCTTTGCTCATCCGTTGCAAGTTGCGGAAGCAGTCCATGGCACTCTCGTGCTGGGCCTTTGCAGTGATTTCTGCAGAAGGGTTGTGTTTGGCGGTGGGTTGCTTGTTCACCGTTGTGCTGGTGGTGCTGTTGTCTGCCGGACGAGTACCCCGTACAAGGCGGTTGGTAGTCTTGCGAGCATTTCTAATGTCGTCCGCTGCGTTATCGGGTACATTCTTGGATCGAGACTGCTTATTCAGCGCCTGGGACTTATTTGCAACCTTGGCAAGATCTTTCTCTTCGTGTCGTAGTTTCTTGCTCGGAGGTGCGTAGTGTATCTCGTCCTCGACGGACAATTGTCGAGGGATTGCGCTGTTTGGAGCTGCATGGTATAACTCATCTCCTGTATCTTGCGCAAGTTCTCCAACTTGCACATCCTCTTCATCATCTACCACTGGACGCTGGTACCTACGCGTGGAGGCTTGGTGATTCGGCTCCTGGCTCGATGAAGCTGGTGAAGCCTCGTCTTCCATACATGGAGTATCTCTCATCCTCCTAATCTTTGCTGGTCGCTCCATCTCCTCAACCGCCTGGACAGACTCATCATCGTCTCGCGTCCTCTTCCTGTTCTTCTTCGCTGGACGCTCCATTTCCTTAACCGCCAGGACAGATCCATCATCCTGGTCCCGCGTAGTCTTCCTGCTCTTCTTCGCTGGTCGCTCCATCTCCTCGACATGCTCAACAATCCCTTCGTCATTGTCCCTCATCCTCTTGGTTTTCTTTCTCAGTGTCTGGTCCTCTTTCTCTACTTGGGGAGCTGGCGACATAGACGTCCCATCGTTCTCCAGCTTCTTCTTCTTCCTCGACCTCTCGAGCCACTCGGCCATAGTATTCTGATCGACTTCGTATGTGGCGCCATTGTAGGTGTATGTTTCGCATTTGGCGTTCGGCTTCCGCTTTCCCAGCACCTGTGCACCACACAGCCGCTCTCCGGCGTCGATCTGCAGAGCTTTCATGACTGCCAGCGCCTTTGGATCGTGGATGTTGGCGAGATCTTCGCTGGCGTTGCTGCCGCGCGGTATGCTTTTTCGCGTCGCGACCATGGTGATGGTGGTTGAGCTGGATGTTTAGAATGAGTGTAAAGGTATTGAGCAGAACAGAAAGAAGGATTTCATCAGAAGCAGCAAGTGGGAAGGAATAAAGAGAGAGGGGGGGGATGTTTCCAAGAGATCGTATTGTAATGAAGATGTAAAAGCGCGTTTGTAACATTCACGAGGAGCTGTCAATTACCTGTACCTATTGACGCTGCACATGCGCGCCCCGCGTCGACAATAGAGTCATCTCCGGGGATGACACTGCTGGCATTGTGCGGAGTTTGACAATAAGAGTGTTCGTCAGCATACGAATGTGATCACAACACTGATCTGACTTGTGATGAATGGTAAATGACAAAGGAAAGAGGTATGTCCTTTTCAGTCCCAGAAAATATTACCAGACCATTATGACGTCGCTGGACCGAGAGACATGCAGCTTGGACGATCTTGACCATGATAAGCTTACATGACTTCGAACTCACAGGAGACCAGATACGCCCGATTCGGTCTTAAAACACGACTGTTACTCCATGAAACCGGTGTAATTCACGTACACCAAGGCATAATGGCCTATCCAGCATCCGAGATCCGGCCAAAGCAACTCCAACCCGGCGGGCAACAGTGGCTTTGATTCATGCGAAATAAACCAGCATGGAAAGCCTGGACCAGACCAAGCGGTTTCCACAAGCAATCAAGCCTCTGGTCAGGCCACAGAAAATCCAAGCACTGTTACAAGAGCGTATTGGCGACGACCCCTGTCTCGGCTATGTATGCATGAAAGGCAGCGCGCGAGTGGTACCACTACCGTTTGTCTCGCTTCGAGAACGGCCACGCTCTGCACGAGCAGTCAACGGCAAACCAATGTTCTCTATACGGTACATCTTCAATCATCTGCATAAAATGCTGTGAGTCCTGTGTCAATAGACCGCCACAGCCGGTGGGGCGAAGTGCATCAGGTCCTTCAAGTGTCCAAAGAGGCAGTGGAACTGCTGCGTAACGCGCCTACGCAAGCCTCATGAAGGATCCAGCAATACTGCAGTGTACACATACAATGCCAGTCTGTACGTCAGCCATCACTTTCTGGATGCATGTCCTGCACGTGCAGAAGGACGGCACGAGCCATGCATGAGCCTGCAGCGACCCAGTTGAGTGGAAGCGGACGTCCGCCGACAAACATCCATTACACACGGTCCGTTCATTTGGTGGTCTGATCCAGAATACGTTGAATGAGAATAATGACAGTCCACTACTAGAGCAACAAGGTCAGATGTCAGCGCCTCATACTAACATATTCGGTGCCTATATGTACACGCACGCTGACTCTAGCTCCGCCAATGGCGTCGGCTACTCCTGGAGCGGACTGCGGCTGAGATGCAAACAGTAGGGATCGCCTGCTCCTGGGCATGACCGTCCGCACCCGCTTCTGCTTTCCTTCTCGTCGAAGTGACCCAGAAGACATCTCTCCGTCCATGGATGCAGGTTTCATCCTTTAAGGTCACCTTTCCACACTTTCTCTTATAGCTCGGTTCATTCATTATTCCTTCACTTGTCTCTTCTTGGGCAAAGATCCACTCGTTATTTCATTGCTCCCTATTTTTCTTGTGAGAAAGCATCATCCCGGTTCTCAAAGCTTTGCTACACCTGTACGCGTGGCATATCGACGACGATGAAGTCGACATTGCTGGCGCCCCTGCTGGTTGCAGGTGTCAGTGCTCTCCCCGAGCTTCAGATCTCCAAGCGTGATGCGCAAGGCCAGAACTCGCGCGTCGCGCGCGGACTGGTGAAGAGAGCTGATGGCTATGTGACCACCAATGTTTTCGACATCGCCGCCTATAGCACAGGTGGTGCATACTACGCAAACTGTACGGCCCGTCTGAGCAGAAACACCGCACCTTGACCTTCGCTGACCAGAGATGCACGCTTTTAGTGACCGTCGGAACTCCTCCGCAGAACCAGATCGTCATCCTCGACACCGGTTCTTCAGACCTCTACTTCGATGCTTCCACCGCCTCGACCTGCCAAACCACTGGCGAATACAGCTGCCGTGGCGGAACTTTCAACCCATCAGACAGCAGCACGTACAATGAAGTAGAAGCTGCACCAGCCTTCAACACTTCGTTCGGAGATGGTTCATCCGCAAATGGGCCGTATGCGTCAGACCTTGTGGGCATTGGCGATGTGGTCATCAGCGGAGTGCAATTCGGACTTGCCGATTATGTCAACAGCACAACGGGTTACAGCTTAGGACTGATGGGGCTGGGATACTCTGCGATTGAGGCCGTCTCCAGTCAAGAGAGCTACTACCCGAACATGCCCGAAGTACTGGTGGATGCTGGTGTCATTGCAAGCAGACTATACTCGGTCTATCTCAACGATGTGAGCGAGGTGTCTGGCACCATCCTGTTCGGCGGCATCGACACGTCCAAGTACACCGGCGAGCTGGCCACTCTCAACTGTCTTCCTACCGTGTTCGTGGAAGAAGACGACGCTGAAAACACCGGTGTTGTCACGCAATTCATCACCACAGTCACTGGCCTTTCCGTCTCAGCCAGTGGTCAGACCGACACTGTTTTCTCGAATGGTGTGGACGGGATCGAGGCGTACACCGACACATCAACCCTTACAGTCCTGCTAGACACCGGCTCGTCCGCGTGGAGCGTTCCCGAGGCCATCTATGATGAGATGGCACAATACTTCGATTTCGTGGACAAGACCGGCTCCTGTGCTTGCTCGCATCGGAACGATGACATCTCCCTGACATTGCAATTCGGTAGTGCTGTGGATATCACCGTTCCTGCTCGCGAGTTCATTGTCCCGCTTTACAACGCAACCACCGGCGAGCCGGTGCCATACGACACTGATGGCGAGGACACCTGCGTCTTCATGATCGACCCTGTTGGTCCTGATGGAGGAACCGGCCAGATCTTCTTGACTCTCGGTGACGCCATTCTGCGCAGTATGTACGTCGTTTTTGATCTGGACAACGGCCAAGTCTCTATCGCCCAAGCTGCCGTCAACTCGACCTCGTCCCCATCGATCGTCACCATCGGCTCCGGACCCAGCGGTATCGCGAGCGCCCTCTCACAGTCATACTCGTCCGCCACAGGCCCGCAGACCTGGTCCATCGCTGCGGCTGTGAGCCCCACAGCAGCCTTCTCGGTCAGCACTGCCCAGACCACCCTCGGTGAGGCCACGGGCACCGCCGCCGAGCCTGCCGATGCCGTCGCAACAGACGCCGTGAGTGACTCGGACCCGGACTCCGGAGCAGGCTCTGGCTCCGGCTCAGGCTCAGGTTCAGGTTCAGGTTCAGGCTCTGGCTCAGGCTCCGGCTCCGGTTCGCACACCAGCGGATCGGGTAGCAGCAACCCAACCAACACTGATAACGCTGCGTCTGCGCTCAGGTTACCGGGCATGGACTGGGCCCCCGTCTGGAGCATGAGCGTCGCCCTCTGCATGGGTGTGCTCGGCATGGCGGTGATGTTGTAGATGATCGAACGAGCGAGAGAGCATGCATATGACGCCTGTTCGTCTATTTGTTGGAACACCACCCCTTCTAAAAATTGCATCTTCTGCACAGCGATCTCCCCTGATTATGTAGCATCGGGAATGTGTCGATAATTTTACTCACCATATTCTGTATATATGGACTATCATATGTCGATGTCATGTATAGACGATCTATCGGCTCAGATTTCATCGTGCAAGCATTAGGTTCTCGCGTAACATTCTATTGTGATCCGTCGAGGGAGAAGAATGACCAGCCTTAGGTATGGTCAGTCTAAGTGACCTGAGTGAGGCATTGTCGTCTGCTTCGTTCCATGTCACAATAGAGGCTACATCTGTTCACATTGCCAGATGTACATGTACGTATTTCCTAGATGACTACACACATTGCACATGGATGGGCGCAATACCGCAGGAATGGTAGAACATTCATCCGTCCTACCATACCATTCCGTTCCCGCCTCTTAACTCTCCATGATTTTTGCCGACTAACGACTTGTAGCGTTTCATGCTGGCGTTCGCTCGTTCGTACGAAGCGGAGGGCGGAAGCGGGGTTAAACGGTAGGGTTTGGGGTTGGTAGCTCTAGGTCCATGTTGTACATCATCGATCATAGGTATTTGAGGTGTTCATTCGGATACTATGTTTATTATCTTGCACTATCTTACTCACGTGTATGCCTAGCAAAATCGTACTATTTAATCATCTAGATCTTCACAAGGGTAGTGAGGTCGACTGTTTTTCAGTTGAGAAAGAACGGACTCTGGTGTCAAGAACTTGGACCTGCCATTCGACGGACTTGTGTTCTATGAATTAGATCGAGGGGAACAGCACTCTGGCCACATCCTGTCTGCGGAAAGACGACATATTCGCCCTAGTCAGTAATCACTTTGGAGATACTGTGATTCCGCGAGTAATTAAAAACAAGGATCAAGTTATCCAAACACTGGACGAGAACGACAGAAACCAGCTGCAGAACAGCCTACACCACCATCATCACCACCTAGTTAAGGAACTCATCATGGACCAAACCGCCAAAGACGCCGCCCGCAGCCGAATGAAGACCATCCACTGGGTCGATGAGAGCGAGCTCACCCTCCAGCCCGGCGCCCGCGAGCTGCTAGAAAAGTACGCCGGGATCACCTCCAGCGACGTTGAAGCGCATGTCATTGACATTGTAAGTCCTATGCCCCTCCCCTCCCCTCCTCTACCATCAAACCCACCACAACCTCTAACATCCTCCTCTCAGCGCGAAAAAGCCTGGCAAATCTTCCCCTACCCCTGCATCGGCGGCTTCCGCTTCCTGTCCCTTAACCTCTCCACCTTTCCCCATTACGGCTCGCTCGTCTCGCGCCTGCAGGCCCCGGACGCCTGCTTCCTCGACCTGGGCTGCTGCTTCGGCACCGAGATCCGCCGGCTGGTGCTCGACGGCGTGCCGGCGCGGAACTGCGTGGGGACGGACCTGCGGCCGGAGTTCTTCGAGCTCGGGTATGAGCTATTCCGAGACCGAGGACGGTGTGAGGCGCGGTTCGTCGCGGGCGATGTGTTCGCCGAGGAGCCGTTGTGGGCGGAGTTGCAGGGCAAGGTGGATGTGGTGTGCGCGGGGTCGTTTTTCCACTTGTTTGACTGGGAGGGCCAGATGCAGGTCGCGGAGCGGGTGGCGAGGTTGTTGAGGAAAGGGGCGGGCGCGGTGGTGGTTGGACGACAGGTGGGGAGTGTGTCGCCGGGGTTGAGGAAGAGGGATGCGGTCACGGAGAAGGGGATGTATAGGCATGACGGGGAGACGTGGCGGAAGATGTGGGAGGAGGTCGGGAAGAAGCAGGGGGTGGAGTTTGAGGTCGAGACGAGGATGGATGATGCGCCGAGATTTCATCGCGAGCAGGGGGAGACGGATACGAGGATGCTGTACTTCACGGTCAAGATGCTGGGCTGAGTGGAGGAAGTGGTATCGTGGTTGAGGAGCTGGGATGTGGTCTCACTACATGTATCCATCAGCTTATTGCTGAAGATGCTTCATAACTTTTCCGTCCCCTCGTGTCTAGTAACTCGAACGCCATGCATAGTACCTGTAAATAGACTCCATCTCGGTGCAACAGACGGCCGTCTAAGCATGTCCGTTGACACCGTTCGTGGCCGACTTGACCGGACCAAGCTTTTCTCTTCGCAGCGCCACGGCTTCGGCCAGCTCGGCGAGCACAACTTCTGTATCCTCCCAGTTGATGCAAGCATCGGTGATGGATACACCGTACTTCAGCCCGGCCTTGCCCTCCTTCGGCACCTTCTGGTTGCCCTCGTTGATGTTGGACTCGATCATCACGCCCATGATGGCATCCTCGCCGTTCTTGATCTGCTCGGCCAACGCGTGGGCCACCTTGGGCTGGTTCTTGTGGGCCTTCTCGCTGTTGCCGTGCGAGCAATCGACCATCAGACGCGGGTTAAGTGACTTGACCTCGATCGCCTTCTTGGATTCCTCGATCGACTTGGCATCGTAGTTAGTGCCCTTCTTGCCGCCTCGCAGGATGACGAAGCAGTCTTCATTACCGACCGTGCCGACGATGGCGACGTTGCCAGGCTTGGTCACGGACAGGAAGTGGTGAGGATGTCGCACCGCGCCGATCGCGTCAATGGCTACGTCGAGGGTTCCGTCGGTGCCGTTCTTGAATCCGACAGGGAAAGATAGACCCGAGGCGAGTTCGCGGTGGACTTGCGATTCGGTTGTGCGAGCGCCCACTGCACCGACAGATAACAGATCTGCAGTGAACTGCGGGCTAATTGTGTCCAGCATTTCACTCGCCAACGGCATGCCCTTTGTCGTGAGATCCACGAACATCTGTCTTGCGGTGCGGAGACCCTTGTTGATATTGAAAGTGTTGTCGATGTCCGGGTCGTTGACCAACCCCTTCCATCCAACTGTTGTACGCGGCTTCTCGAGGTAGCTGCGCATGACGATGAAAAGGTCCTCCTCGTACTTCTTCTTCAGCTTCAACAAGCGATCGCAGTAATCGAGCGCCATGGCAGGATCATGGATACTGCAAGGTCCCACGACGACCATCAGTCGCCGGTTCTTGTCGGTGCCGTGCACAATGTTGACTGCCTCGGTGCGGGCTTTGACGACGGTCTGGATAGAGCTCTCGCTTTGGCGGATTTCGTGTTGGAGGAGATCGGGAGGTGTCAGAGGAGTCATACCACGAATGCGCCAATCCTCGACGCTCTCGCGGTTGCCCACATTGCCATTGGGCAGGAAGAACTGGATCTTGTCGTCAGTGCCATTGGCCGTCATGGTTGTGGTAAGTTACTGCTGGAGGAAGCAGTGCAGATGGAATGCTGGCGAGCAAAGACAAGATATAGGCATACTTCCGACATTTTGGATACGAGCTTGAATCAGGAATGCGCACTGTGAATTCGGGACACGACTTGAATGCGAAGCAGAACGTGTTCAATCCCCTTGCTAGGATGCGACGCTGTGTGAGTTCGGATACGAGTCGAGACCAAAAAAAGTTCTGGCGGTGTCGTCCCGCCATCCTTAGGTACGTCTATGTTGCCCCGCAGGAATATCCAGCCAGTCGGTATCATTCCCTTTGGCCAGCTCAAGCAGATCTCAGCAGCATTTATCCTCATTCAAGCCATTCGCTCTCTTCCTTGTTGGCTGACAGCTGCTTATCCCGATTACATTCCAAGATTAAACGTTTGTAAGGATATTCCTTGGCATATAAGGCCTCCGATCCTGCAACGGGTCCGACATGGTAACACGACGGCGTAATGGTGGCAGCTGGGCGTTTGGTCGGACGACGATAATCATTCGGTTTAGGGTGCAATGCGTAGACGTGTGCGGAGGATCTATTCCCCTATGCACAGCGCCATCACACTCCTCGTTGCTCGACACCAAGCTCTTCAGTTGGCGGATCACGACTCAAGGTAGATCGAGGACATTTCCGCTATGCAATGGCTATAGGCTGGACGGTAACATCTTTCAGTCGACATTGGTTAATTCATTGTCTCCAGAGTAGCACAACACTGTGAAGTCGACCTCGCAATGGGTTCATCACTCTCAACGATTACGCCACAAACGGGACTTTACTACGTGATCGCCTCACGGTAAGCAGTGCGACCCCAGTCCTCGGAATAAGAGCACCACAGTGAGATAATAGGTTACCGCAATGTTGAACTTCGCGGTCGGGTGAGCCAAGCAATATTTTTTATGAGTCGGAGCGGACGCAGCTCTCCCCAGCGAACATCAGATCACTTTTCTCCAGGGACATTCGTCAAGGTAATGACTTCTTGATAAATGGCGTTCTCTTGGTGATATCTTGTGGAGAAGGTGTTCAAAGAGCTCCTTGGAACATTCCTGATGGGGGAGTTCATCTCCCGACGTAGTTGTAGCCAGAAAGCCACCAACGCCTAAGAGTGTTGTGCGGTGGCTCGCCGTGATTTTGAGGCATTCCTTCTCGATGCCGAAACGACTCGGCACTTCGTACTCCTGATTACGGGCGTAATTAAGGTAGCCAAATTGATGTCGGATTGCATTTTACCGATACGCCAGGGTAAGCGACTGTAGGACGTCGTAGTGCGACGTTAATTATTCTCCATGGACGTGGCGTAAGGGCTGGAACTTGCAAAAGCCACACGCTTCTCCTCCCCATCTCACTGCCCACAGCGCTTCAGTATATTTGCGGCCGCAAGACAAAGCTATACACCTTGCCCTCGCCTCCATGTAAGCAAGAAGACGGATGTATCGTCTCAGAGTACGGACGAACTTTCCAGCGTCCTGTCATGTCGCCAAACATCTGAGAGGTCCGGCAGGCATTTAACGTCTGACATTCCAACCTTCTTCCCAAGCTGAATTGATACTTCTAGTATATCAAGTCCCACGTCGACCACAGCCGTATTGAGCACCTCAAATATGAGACTGCCCTGTGGCGACCACTGCAAAAATGGCCGACACAGGCGATAAAGCTTCAGCTGCCAGATACCAGGCCGATGGCAGGACTTCATCGAGCATTGAACATCGACAAGCTAAAGGACCATCATCTACCCCTATTGAAGCTCTTTCACAACCATTCGACAACCCTCTGCCGGACAACAGATATCCCTCAGGATGGCGGTTGGTCGTGCTGCTGGTCGCAGTATATCTTGGGCTTTTCATCAGTTTCATGGATACAACCATTGTCGCAGTGGCCTTGACGACAATCGCCAACGAGTTCGATGCATTTGATCAATCTTCGTGGGTTCTCACGGCCTATCTCATCACGTATATGGCCTTTGCAATCATCGTGTCCAGGCTCAGTGACGTGTTTGGGCGCAAGGCGGTCGAGATCGCTTCCTTCACCTGTTTTGCCGCCTTCTCTCTCGGCTGCGCGCTCAGCACCAGTATGCTGCAACTCATCGTCTTCCGTGCTTTACAGGGTGTTGCTGGAAGCGGCCTGTACTCGCTCACCATGATCATTGTCATGGAGTCCTTCCCGCGACATAAGCTGGCATTCATGGGTCCGGCGGTAGCAATCGTGCAGGTTGTTGCTGGAGTCATGGGCCCACTGGTGGGCGGTGCTCTCAGCGATCACGGCTCAGCATGGCGCTGGATCTTCTACATCAACCTTCCGATTTCTGCATTCGGTATCTTGTGTATTTTGGTCGCGGCGCCAGCCAGGCAGGCGAGCGGAACGTCTGCTTTGAAGACTCTCCAGACCATTGACTTTCTGGGATCTCTTCTCCTGCTCAGCGCTTCGGTGCTGCTGGTGTTTGCGTTGCAGCAGGCAGGCAATTACACGTACGCATGGGGAAGTGCTGCCATCATATGCTGCCTCGTCTTTTCAGCAGTCTCATTATGTGCTTTTGTCACATGGCAGCTCTGGCTAGCCAGGTATTCCAACACCGTCCAGCCAATCTTTCCGGTTAACGCGGTCAGAGATCGAGTCGTGAGTGCTGCATTGATGTGAGTCTGAGTCCTTGACACACCGATGACAATGCTGACTCTGCCTGTAGTGTCACCATCTTGAATGGCTACGTGTACTATGTCGCGGTGGTCAACATCCCGGAACGATCTGAGATTGTCGATGGCGTCTCGTCGACTGCCGCTGGAGTGCGCTTGCTACCTCTTCTACTCAGTGGGGCGGTCGGTTCAGTCGTAGGTGGAGTGACCAATACGAAGAATAACTACACCGCCTACACACTCACTATTGCTTCGGCATTGCAAGTCATCGGCTACGGTCTGATGACCACCCTTGGCGTTCGCGGTTCAACTGCTCTGCACAACCTCTACGGCTACGAGGTCTTTCTGGGCATTGGCTTCGGCCTGAGTATCTCCAGCTCTACCATCATGACCCAGCTGCAGGCGATGCCTAAGTATCTAGGTAACCCCTTCCATCACCCATCTCCCTCCACGGCCAATATACTAATCGTAACACCAGCTGTAACGCAAGGCGCACTCGCTCAAGCTCGCAACCTTGGCGGATCCATCGGCCTAGCCATTGGCGTCATCGTCTTCAACACCGCCGTCCGATCCTCCACTGCTCTCGCCACTGCTCTAAGTCCCGCTCAAAGCAACGCCTTGTACAAGTCGCCTCTTGCCATCGCCACGTTCGATCCGCAACAGCAAGCCTTGGTCTCCGGCGTCTTCGCCCACGCTTTTACTCAGGAAATGCGGATCGCGCTTTATGTATCTGTGGTCGCTTTCTTGGCCTCGCTCTTGACACTGCAGCGACACCCGCCACATCCGAAAGAACCTGCTCCATCGGCGGCGTCGCAGGAGACGAAGAACTCGGACCTCGAAGCTGTGCCTGTGGAAATGGTTGAGAAGCGATGAGGTACAATTGCTGCGTGCGGGCTCATTTTGGCTTTAAAGTGCCAGGAAACTGTCAGATCCGGTCACTGCTTCGGGAAACAAGGATCATGCTGTCTGAGGAGGAAGCATAGTCCCGATGGAAATTAAACATGATTTACGATAGTGATGATAGTGCATGAGCGAAAGGGCCGACCGAATGGCTGCCTTCGCCACGACAGCGTGGCTTGCATGTGAACGGTATAATATAGCTTGACAACAAAATACTTCCTGCAGACATAATCTTGAATGCCTTACACACGCATTTCATCATAAGCGTGACATTGAGCAGATTCTAACGCTTTCAATACAAGGTATATCGACAATCCACTCCCCTCTCTAAAGTCTACTCCTCGTGCCTCCCAAGAAACTCTGCTGGCTCTTCAGCACCTCGACGCACTCCGTCACCATCTCTTGCACGATTTCGCGCGCCGGCTTGATCCGATCAATGACACCCGCGACCTGGCCCATCAGATGCGGAATATCGACGTCAACATCGTTGTCCAGGTCCTGCATCATCGGCACGATACCGCGGTCACATAGTCGCTTGACTTCCGCCGGGCGGTCCACCTCCCATGACCGGATGTAGTCGTTGGTGCGCACGCGCAGCGGCCGCCCAGAGATGACAAGTGTGCGGGCTGTGTCCTCGAATGCGGCGGTGACGACCGCCTCTTTGTGCTGCTGGCTGCATCCCGCCTCCTCCGAAGCGACGAAGCGTGTGCCAACCCAGGCGCCGACTGCGCCGAACGAGAGCATGGCCGCAAGCGAGCGGCCGTTGTAGATACCCCCTGCCGCGACGACCATGGCGGGCTTGCCGGTGACGGGGCTGGTGTACTGGCGCGCAACGTCAACGACAGCGGGGATCAGGATGCTGGTAGCGATGTCGCCGGTGTGGCCGCCGCCCTCGCCGCCCTGGGGGCAGACGATGTCGACGCCGGCCTTGAGCGCCTTGTGTGCGTGCTTCGGGTGGCCAACCATGTTCATGACGAGGATGCCGGCATCGTGCAGGCGCTTAATGACGTGCGGCGGTGGGATGCCGACGGCGCTGACGAAGAGCGTCGCCTTCTCCTCGATCGTCACGGTGATAAGCTCGTCGAGCTGACCGTGTGTGTAGTCGTGGTTCGTCTTGCGCGCGCTGCCACCGACCTGCGGGAGGGCGAGGTCGACGCCAAACGGTAGGCTCTTGTCGTCCAGGTTCGCTTTGATCTCGTGGATGATGTCGCGCAGCTGCTTGGGCGTGTAGCCCAGGCCACCGATGACGCCGAGCCCACCGGCGTTGGAGACTGCGGCGGCCAGAGGGCCGGAGGAAGTCCTGGCCATACCGGCGAGGATGATGGGGTACTTGATTCCTAGCACCTCACAGAGAGGGGTCTGGAGTGTGGGACCGGCCATGATGGGTGGGTGTTGGAGCTTCGGTGAGGGTCAGTGGTCTGTCAAGGGATCTTGAAGCTGTCGCCGAGTATCCTGAGGCGTTTGCGATGAAGAACAGCCATCATGTAAACGGTTGGCTGTGCGTTTTGGTAGATATAGACATTGGACAGAAATGCAAGCTATCCATCCTCGGCTACGGATGACGCTTGGAGATTGTGCAGGCCGAACAATTGCGGAGAAGAAAGTCAGGGTCCGCCGGGGTATCTGATCTCGCCGCAGTGCACAATTCGGCTTCCAGAAGGCTGTGGGACGGAGTTGTGCAGTGATAATACCACTCATTGCGGACTGCTCTGCGACTGGCCCATAGTTATGTTCCAGTTCTTACTTCCTGGTGAAGCTGACATCCGGGAATAAAGTAATCGTGATGTTTCGTCTTGTATTCAGTACTTACATCTGAACTCTATATTCTGCTTAAGGTAGTCCTTCAGACGACGCTCGACTCGAGACTAGGAGAGGCCGCAGGCATCGTAATGGGGCCGTCTTCAACGCAGCGGTTCAACAAACTCATTGCCCTCCTATTAGTGGTCAGCCAACGTCGCAACGATTGTTAGCAGACATGGCCTTGGTTATTTGGAGAATGGCCAAGAAAACGTGTCTTCCTTTGAGCATTCGCGTCGCATTACGAGGACTTCTTCCGAACAAGAGAACCAGAGATTTAGATAGGCGGGACTCGTCAACATAGAATCTACTTGGCAAATTCCTATCCTCTTCCTCTTCCATGAGATTCTGCTCCATGACCTAGAGGACGCGTCTTGTGTGACCATATTTTAGGTTGCAGAACGATCTGCCGGCCAGGATGAAGGATCTACCGTGACTATCGCTGCAGCTTATTCACCACGGTAGCTGGGTCCAGCTCAACTATAGGCATGACAAGTAACCTATAACTAACTGAGTCCATTGTTGTCGGGAGAAGACGATAGTTTCAAGATCACATCATTTAGAGAGAAGCAGATCCGACCTACCTGACTCCAATATAGAAGAGAGCTGGGGCACGATTTCTACAAGCCTATAACCTCAAACGAGCTCACTTTCATAGCTGATCGATCAATTGATTGATTGATCAAAGTGTGAAGCAGCTCACCAGTCACCAACATGGCCCCAAAGCAGGTTACCGACATGCACATAGCCATCATTGGCGCTGGCATGGGCGGTCTGACGACTGCTCTCGCGCTGGCCAAGAAAGGCTTCCCCAACATCCACATCTACGAATATGCTTCGAATCTTGGGTTCGTCGGAGCAGGCATCCAGCTCGCGCCGAACATGGCGAGGATCCTAGATAGGCTGGGGGTGTGGCAAGACATCGAAAGGGAGGCGGTAGATCTGAAGTCGACGAGCATACGACGTAAGCGGTCATCTCGCGATTCCAGACTCGAGAGAATGTCACTAATGATATCGGTTCACAGGAGGCTCAACGAATGAGGAACTGGGACATGTCGACCTGAAATATGTGCGCTCGACGTATCAATACCCTCACATGGTGGGACACCGCTCATCGCTAGCGGGCTCAATCTATGAAGGCTGCAAGCGAGAAGCAGGCGTAAAGTTCCATTTCGCCACCACAGTCTCCGAGGTGAAGGATTGGGGCCCGTACCCTTCATTCACAGCAACACCTCGGAATGGCGAGCCTTACCATGTCGAGTGCGATGTACTGCTTGCAGCCGACGGTGTGAAGTCTGTGGTTCGAGATCAACTGCTACGATACAAGAACATTGATGCCAAAATTGTCGATACTGGGCAAGCAGCCTATCGTATCATGCTCAAACGAGAACAGATGGAAAACGATCCCGAGCTGCTCGAGCTGATCGACAAAGAGTCTGTGACACGTTGGATCGGCGAGAAGAGGCATATCATCGCCTACCCCGTGTCGAACAAGAACATCTACAACCTGAGCACAGTGCAACCCGATCGGAACTTTGCCGCTGCTCCGTCTGCGACATACACCACCAAGGGCAGCAAGCCGGAGATGATGCAAGTGTTTGACGATTTCTGTCCGATGGTGAAGAGGATGCTGGACTTGGTGCCAGACGGCGAGGTGTGCGAGTGGAAACTGCGCGTCCATGAGCCTCTGCCGTTCTGGGTGCACGAACAAGTCGCGCTGTTGGGAGACGCGTGCCACCCCACGTTGCCACATCTGGC
This sequence comes from Microcyclospora tardicrescens, assembly GCA_003012245.1. NCBI lineage: Eukaryota > Fungi > Ascomycota > Dothideomycetes > Capnodiales > Microcyclospora > Microcyclospora tardicrescens. The sequence goes on from PXOE01000057.1 coordinate 21,865, forward strand.
ACAAGGAGCCGCACAAGCCATTGAAGATGCGGCGGTCTTAGCCGTGGTGCTTGCAAAACTGCCGGAAGTGTCGCCGGAGGCTGTCAACAAGGCTCTCCTGGTATATCAGGAGGTGCGCATGAATCGCGCATATACGCTGGTAGAGTTGGCCGCAGCAAGCGGGCGAGGTCTGCACCTAGGCGATGGTGCGGCGAAGGAGGAACGAGACAAGCAATTTGCGGCGTTGAAAGGTGGTAAAGGTGGACCTGTGCCGGATAAGTGGGCGGACGCCGATGTGCAGAAGTTGATCTATGGCCAGGACGTGGTCGAGATTGCAGAAAAGGAGTTTGATCGGCTGTATGCATCCTGTTGAAGATGTAATAGTACTGCTATATATCAGACTCTTAGGAAGAATGCGTTCCATCCTCATTCGAGCTCGACGACTATCCCTCACCAGATCAATCACTTCAGCTAGCAAGAAACTCACTGTTCTCTACCTTACCAACGAAGCTGAATACCCGACGGGCTAGATCCTGCACAACACTTTCGGGGTCGCCATTGAGATTATGAGTCGCGCCCTGCACAACACCACTGTTGTCTTCATCTACAACACCACCATTGCTCTTCACGAACCCGGTCCACTTCTTAATCAGTGTGAGACTATCGATCTCGTCCGGTACGCTGTCGTCTTTCGAGCCGTGAACAATCAAAAGCGGTGTGCTAGCTTCGAACTTTCCAAAAGAAATCCGATGCCTCTCGTCATGGAGATCGCTCGAGAAGTAGTCGTCCGCACCAGTATGATCGGGGCCAGGCGATGTCACGTCGAGCCAGCGTCTTGCTGTGATGGCCATCCGGCCAAAGACCGTACCAGAGATTCGATAGGGCATCGAATCCTTGTCTCTTCCTTCATGGCACATCTTTGCCGCCAGCTGGTTGGCCTCGTCCAAGATCGCAGCTGGTATTTCCTTGACCAAAGCCTCCCGATCAGAAACCGGTGCTTGCAGTATCACGCCATTGACCCTGGGTCGTGTCTCGCTCTTGTCCCCAATCACATACTCCATGCAGTCCTGGCAGCCTGTGCTATGGCCCATGATTACGACCTTACCTTGTGGCCGCATGGTCTTAATATATGTGACAATTTCACCCATCTCTACTGCGTCCTGCGCAATCGAGCTCACTCCCCAACCGTTCCCAGACGAGGACAGATTCGCTGTCATCAAGCTCCATGCCGGCCCTAGCAATCGAGAAATGGCGAGCGGATATGTTACAGAAAGTAGGGTGTCGAACATGCCGCCTACCCATAGCAGGGTGTTGGTGGAAGTCGAGTCGTGAATCGGTGCATCTGGCTCGAAGGCATGGAGGTTGAGACGAACGACGTGCACTTTCCCCTGCTGGGTAAATTTCAGGTCGGGCGTATCATCGCTTGCTGGTGATTCTGCATCCATGGCAGAAGTAACTTGGTGTACAACCGAAGAATGTCTCGAAGTTGCGAGCCTCGTAGATCTCTTCTCCGCTCCATCCCACCCTGCAAGTTCCACAAGCTATCCTGGCTGCTTTACTTTTTGACCACCTCAGCATTGACAATCAACTCCTCGTGTGCGATACACTCGCACAACCCTTGACGGATCCTCATAATGGCGAGGTAGCAACACTTTCCGGGTCCATTTCGATAGGTGTTTATGAGGCACGACAGCTATCAGGACTACGGCATGGCGCCGAGAGGGGAGCCCAAGCTTTCCGCCGCATCCTCACGACGAACAAGGCGCAAGATCTGCCAGGACATGTCAATGGAGGCACTATGCTCTAAAAGAGAGATCAGGAGCTCATAAGAATTGTAGGAACCCAATTCCCGGCATGAAGCAGCGTGCGACTGTCTTCCCCCACGGCAAAAATCTCTATGAGACGTGTGGTAGCTATCAGTCTATTTGCAACTCTCTGCGCGTCTTTGTGAGCTCCACTTCAACAACTACCTCAAGACAGGCTATAGCCACAGAGTCCATGGCATTTCAACACGACCAGACCCAAGAAACATGCCAAAGATGTGCTTTAAGCTCTGTCAACGGAGCTGTATTCGACAGTTCAAACGCATGCTCTTATAAGAGAGATGTACTGCTCATAGTAACAGATCTACCCCGCAGACATCCCTCCATCATACACTTATGGATGATAAGGAACATAGGTGAGCAATATCAACGAGGCTTTCAATCTTCTTGGTCAACATATCTTCTCTCCAGTCACTCTTTCCCTACTTCCCTTCTCAATCAAAGATGAGCAAATCCATTCTCTTCCCAGCCCACCGGGCATCCTCAGTGCTAAGATCCAAGCCCAACCCCACGTCTCGTACATTCCACGCATCCCCCGCGATCCAAGCAAGTATCCTCTTCGCGCTGCAAGGCCTCTCCAATAGTCGTGAGACGCAGCATTTCAATAAGCTCTCGCGGCTCTCGCGCATTGAACATTCGCCCTCGCTCAAACTGATCCAAACCGGCGAGGTCGAGGCCTTTCCTTTGCCTTCTCAACCCAGACCGACCCCTCCAACCACTCCACGTCCGATCACTGCCAGCACAGCCTCGACCGCGCGACTGTGGGACGCCAAAGCCCTCCGCGTCGGACGCGCGGTCCTCACAGAGAATGCTCGCCATGCCGCACAGCTCAATCGACAGCTCCGACGCGCCAAGCGGAGACAAGCGCAGCAGGCGGCGGTGATGGAACAAGAGCGACTGGTCTGGCGAATGGAGACTGCTCGGCTACGGGGCGAGATGCGGATTGCAGGCTTTTGGATCGTTGGCACGATCGGAGCGGCAACGGCGTTGGCGTGTTGGAGGTTCTGGCCGCAGCGGTCGACACCGGACTCAGCGGTGCTGGCGAGCGGAATCGCAGAAGCGGCTGCGTCTTCGCCTTCGTCGGCAGTGAGAGCTGCGCCTGGAATGATCGCGCAGCCTGTGCTTGTTCCGCCGCCGAGAGCCGGACAGGCATTGCCTGAGCTACGGACGAGGGAGTCAAGCTGGTGGAAGGGCTTGTTCTGGAAACAGCCATGATTGGGGATGATCATCTTATGCCCCAGAGTTATGGGGTTTGTTCTATTGACAGTAGAGGCAAATGGCGTTGTTGAGCGTTCTGTTCTTCGTAGCTTGACTTTGAGCAAGCTGGAATTCTGTTATACTCGATGACATGTACGATGGCGTTACGCTCTTGCATCCTGTACAGTGCAATGTACGATTCTGCTTCCCTATATCTCACGCTTCGATACATTGACGGTTCTGAGCAGCTAATCCCAACAAGGTCAGGATCAAGGTAAACCGACCATACATTGATATAGATGAGTACAGACACGTGAAGTACGGAATCTCGTCAAGTAAAAAGTATGGGCTATGTACGGGGTATAGTAAGAAGAGATCAAGATGGTAGATCTCCTTAAAAAGGAGACGACAGAGCATGAATCAGCCTCCATTGCTATGCTTTCGCGTTGTTGCAGAAAGACCTCAACCATCCCATGCTACCCAATGACCGAGTGTATTGCTCCTAAGCAGCGCCGCTACTCCAAGGATTCCTTTGTAATGCTGCCCTTTTGAAACGCCGATCAAATGCTATGTGCTCCCCCAATCGCAATGATATTCATGTATAAAGTCCAAAGCAAGCCATTAAGGAAGCCAGCTCTTAAAAGTCGTCCAACTCCAGCACCTTCCTCAGCACATCCACCTCCGCATGATCGCGGTAGTTCTTCATGCGATTACACCACACAACCTCACCATCATCGATCAAGAATTCGCCGCCGATCTGCATTGGGTTGCCGCCTCGGAGGATATCTCGCCGACGGATCCCATCTGCATCTTTGATGCTCGCGCGGATCTGGCTCACCTGACCCTTCGCCCAGGCGCCGAGTGAGATGTCTTGCATGTAGTCCGGCCGCCGCGAGCCGACGCTCAGGCTCACGACCATGCCTAGCTGCTTGAAGAGGGCCCGGGTCGGGTCGGCGAAGATGGGGAAGGGGCATTCGGTGAACTTCTTGTAGTGGGGGATGAGGTCTGGTTGGCCGCAGCCGATGACGATGATGCTGGTAGGGATGGGTATGGCGAAGTAATCTGATAAGGGAATGCCGGCCGCCAGGGCTTTGAGGTAGGATTGACAGGCGCCACAGTAGAAATGCCGGACGAAGATGATCAGTTGTCGTTGATGAGTGGCGTACACCGGGTCGAAGAGTGCACCGAATGGTCGTGACTTTCCATCGGCGCTGTAGATGGGCGTATCATAGGCGTTGGCTAAGGTTTGTCGATCGGGCCGTTCATCAGAGATATATGCAGAGAAGTCGGGAGTGGATCGAAAACGTTCGAACCATTCGTCGATATCTCCAATGCTCGAGTCACGACCTACAGGTGAAGTGAGATTGGAAGACCATCTGCTGTTCTTGCTATCCATTTCTGGATTGTGGTCGTGTTGGGAGGATGTGCTCAAGATCGATGTTGCAGCGGTCGTAATTGATTGATTTCCAGAGTTGAGCGAAGACACCGACATTGACGTCTTGAGTGAAGTATTGTTGGAGGAGTATACAGCAACATATGGTTGTTCGAAACGCGACGCACCGAGAGGTGACACTGGACGTCGTAGAAGCATCGCGGCTAAGTGATCGAAATCGTAATAGTTTGATGCAGTGGTGGGACAGCGGGCCAGGGAAGCTCTTGTTTCCCCTCCTTCCGGATCGCGTAACTTGGTTGATCGATGTAGGTATTATTCTGGCGATGTTTGCACGCAAGTTGTTGGGAAATAAATGAAGAATCAGACATGAGGAACGAGACAAATCAACGTCTATTAGTGAAATCCCTGGCATGCTGTGCTTCCAAATGAACGAAGAGTAGCTCATGTCGACGCCAAAATCGTATGCTCTCGTAAAGGTACATCCCTTGGTTGAGCTTTGGCTAACCGAGCTTCGCCGTCTGGCATCACGAAAATCTTTGGTGGCCCGAGGACTGCCCGACACTGCCACTACAAATGCCAAGCACGGGGATGTGGCTCTCGTGAACTGGCAGGAACGGGTCACGGTAGAATGTCTCACATGTCAACTGGAATATCGAAGCACGAACGATTGCAAGAGGAGACTCGAGTGTGCGTTTTCGACTCGCCAATGAATGCAACCATCCCCTCCAATACGTTCATCAATGTCGTGTCTCTCTTCCCTGACTGGCATTGACTGACTAACATTAAGTCTCGTGTTCATCGTCGCATCACGCGACTGCTGTCGTCGCGTCCAAAGAGGTGAGACCGTCACAAAACCGAGCTCGGCATGCTGTCCCCAAGCGCAAACGAGGTAAGGGTGTAGGGCTTAGAACGGTTGCGCGTCCGCCGTGAACCAGAATTTGTTTCGTCATTCAGTCCAGAACGTCGGGGAGTTTCCTTGCACTGGAAGAAAAGAGCCGGGCGCGTTCGAGACGACAGCCACACATACCATTCCTTGGGTCGAAGTCCCCGAGATCCGGGTTTGACTCCGGCACTCTAGTAGAGTGTGCCCACCTGGAAGACTGGAATCAAGGGCACCAATTCGTGGATGTAAAGGCTTTTCGACTCTTGAGCCGGCATGTCTCCCAGGTTCCAGCAGCACACAGAAACAACGATCATACATAGTTCAGTCAAAGCAGGTTTTCTCGTGCGAGTTCACCAAGTCGCCTTTAAGCGGCCATCTGCACGAATGTAAGAATATATCGTTATCGTCGAAGATGTATTTCACTGCCATCGAGCCTCCGTAACACGAGGGACTGTGCCGTTCAAAGTTCTGCTTTCTGCTGGTAGACAATCTGGAAATCTTCGTAGTTCTGCTTTGTGATGTGCCGGTCTTAAGAGACGTGTTATGATACCCTAGTGAGCTTCGGCCACTGTGGATCTCGTACGTACGAGGAAGGTCCAGCAGTCTTTCTTCGTTAGCAGGCGAACAGGTCTGGTCTGGATGTTCTACCAATTCGCCAAGTTCAACCTGCTGGCAGGACGTAGACTGTTGACCTTCCGGCTTTACAACTATCTCCGACCACTGCTGAAATCCTCCTCATCAGCAAGATCACCATACAAGACCGATACCGCAGCCGTGACGAAACACCACCAGAACATCCCATACATGAACAGGATCACTAGCCAGCAGAGCTCATGCATCGTTCTTCCTACGGTGCCGAGCCCCGAGTCTGACACGCCCACACTGCACTGCATGCGTGGGCGCCGGCATCTCGTTGCGCGCGCCAATGACAGCTCTAGCGGAGCAGGGCAACTCAACATCTTGCGGCTACTAAGGTAGTCCTTGAGCTTGTGCTGTCAGATGATCGCGATGAGGCTGAGCGTGGCGCGCCCATATCCTGTGCTTCATCGTGCTGGCGGCGTTCAAGGGATGATGAAGCTATGGCGCAGTCAGACTTCGACAGAACACAGCGGTAGAAGAGTCAAGATAGCAGCCGGTCGAATGCCTTATCCTCCATCCGGGCAAAGATTTCTACTGTCGTGATCGTGCTTTCGTTGAGGATGGTGTGGTGGGAGGGGAACTATTGGCGCGACCGTGGTCGAGTTCATGTAGCAGTGGCTCCACCCACGCTGGCATGGTAGCTCGCGGCCATCTTTGCTTGTTCGTTAGAAGCGTCCTCCATCGCGCTACAGAGATTACCGTGCACGTGTGCGTTGATAGGTGCATGCCGTGATGCATGTACAGCTACATGTATCTGCGAGTACTCAGGTAGACGAAGGGCGGCGCTGTCTAGTGTTACCTATGTTTGTGGGGTTGCTTGAACGGGTAGGGAGCTTGCGAACCTGTCAGCCCCACCGACCGACACACGTTTCATGGTAGGATAAGGATAACGAGCTAGCAAGGAGATGGTGAATGGTACACTCAACAGTACGTGGGATGTGATCATGAAGGAAGGAGAATCATGGTAGATGAGTTCGTTGATGTTATTGGTATCTCGTTGATCGCGCTAGACTTGCGCTGATAGGCACTCTCCACCATACTTTCCCACAGTCTGGTACTGAGCAGACGTGTAGGCCTCAACATACGGACAAGCCTCTTGATAAGACATGTGTATGGAGTGAACACAAAAAGAAAACAAACTCCAACACTGCCGCCCATTCCCATAAGCGTAAACCTTGACCCCAGCAATGCTCCACAAGTCACTCTGTCCATTCTCGAAGCCCTAGTTGTCGCGCGCACGCGAGAGTCTCAACCAAGCTGCACCATCCCGCACAATAGTCCAGTCAGCTTGCTTGCGGGCGCGAGCTTCAGCTACCTGTCGGACTTCTGCAAGCTTTGCGGCCTCGTGCTCCATCTCGAAGGTGGAGAGAGAAGAGCTGCGGCTGGTCTTGTCGGATTCAGTGGAGACGGAATCAGTTCGGCTGACGACAGCGGTGAGAGGAAGGAAGTTGTTGTTGGAGGCAGACATGTTGTTTGTGTTTGGTGGTTGATTGATAGAAAGTTGTTTTGAGGTAGATGTCGATAGGTGGTTTTGTGTTGTAGCAGGTTTGATTGCAGCTGCGATGATTGAAGATGATGAAGAATGAATTCTTTGTGTGCAAGAGGAGGAGCAGATGATGGCTTCGGAATATGGCAACGTGTCGACCTTTATATGTTGCCAGAGGTAACTGTGTGGGGGATGTGGTACGGGGCAGACGTCACGACCAGGCGTCAGTTTGATCTACACAGCCATCCATACATGTCGTATAATGCCCACGTCGCGTGATTGATAATCATGGTCTGTAATGGCGGCAGGAAAGCTCCGCCCAGGACCGGAGTCTTGTTCCCCTGCTCACCGTCCAGCGACTTCGTCCTCCACCACAAGCCATCATCATGTTACGTTGCACGCCATGGCTCTGGGCATTGATGATCTTCACGCCCGCTTCCTCAAGGATTGTCGCTGCGTCGAAGTGTCGGTATCCGGTATACTTGGCGTGCTATAATTTAAGATTGAAGGCTGGAGCCAAGTATGCGCCAAGATGAGCTGTGAGGCGATCGAACCATAGATAAGAGCTGCTGGCGACGGCAGCCAAGCAGACAAGACCCCGCGGAAGCTCGGGTGTGGTGATCACTCGGGGCACTGCACGCTGTGATGGCCCGTGATATGCAAACGGAGATATGCATTTGTGATGACGGCAGAGATTCACGTCCGGACCTGGAGTTTCGCGAGATCCCACGTCCGAGTTCTGGAGCGGCAAAGCTGGGGTAAATGCTCCGCTAACGGCTTCGGTGGATTAGCGGCTCACCGCCGAACAGACTTCGACCATGTTCCACGCCCACCGATCGACAGAGGCTGATTCACGGATCATATACTGTACAGTCCTGTGCTCCCCTTACCAAGTTCGTTATCATCGTTTTTCCAGACCAGCATTTCTAGGCATCGGCCATGCATCCGGTTGGTGTGACCGTCGAAGAAATGAGGCCTTGGGATTCCTGCTTGGCAAGCTGCGGTAATCTTGGCTGTTGAGCACTGCATACGACGCTGCGACTGTATCGCAAATGGTGTGTTGCACTGCAGGGCCGAGCCGCCGATCTCGTCGTGGATCATCCGTATTCGTAGAACATACGCGAATCCTTCGATATGTCACCGAAGTCATCCCACGCTGGCTGCATGCCACCATCGAGAGTCCAATCGTGCAACGGCCACGTCAACACGTTCTTGCTCGCTTTCGTCTCTCAACCACTCTGCCTCGCATTCACGTCGCTCCAGCGAAGGCGCTGTTCTGCTGCATCGTGCCGCCAATGAATGCCCTCAACGCCTTCCATCGGCTGGCTTGGTCTGACTTTCCTTCGGTCGCCAAGGTCTGACTCGTCCCACCACTCTGTCCAGCAACATTCGCATCGCTACTCTGAGTAGCAGAACCCGTCATCTGTGCCAAATTCTTCCTGAACCTCTCCATCTCGCCCTGCTCCATTTTGTGCTTGCGCTTCATCGCGCCTGGCCGTGACTTTGCACTCTTCATCACCATCTTCCCACCACTCTCAGACAGCACTCTTCTCTTCCTGGTTGCTTTCCGCAGATCTCCCAGGTCCAGGGTCGTCGTAGACTGGTTCATATCGTCATCTTCTATACCCTCCCATCCATCCTCGTCATTGTCATCGGCTCGATCTTCAAGATCTGGCAAAGCATCGGCTAGCGCGTCGAGGCCATTGGCAGCGACAAGTTTCTTGGTGGGTCGTCGTCGTTTCTGCGTAGTGCTCTTCTGCACGCCAGCATCGCGGACTTTGTTCAGCAGGGTGTTGTGTTTGATAGTTCGCTTGTCCTTCTTGTTCAATCTCCATGACTCGTCAAACCCAGACGCAGACTCATTGCGCTTGAGAATGCCAGTGGGTAGTGGGTCGACATTTTCGACTAGGCTGCTGTCCACTGGTTCCAGAGGAGGAGCGTAGATGCCTCGAGGATCCTTCGCAGAGCGTTCGGCGCGCGAACGTATGGATTGGCGTTTGCGTATGGGCGCCATTTAGAACAGAGGTGCACCGGGAGGCAGGAAGACCTTATATTCGCGTAATAGCAGTGTCACGGTGAAAACGCGATAATCAATGTGGAGGCATTCATCCCACTACGAAAATTTATCGGGCGACCGAGTCATGGGTTCCCGAATTTCGGGCTAAGTGGTGTGGGACTCGGGCAATGATTTTCCGACCTCACTCTGTCTTGACTTGTACTCCCACTTGTGTGATATACTGAATATGGTCTTCTTCTATCACAGACCATCTCAGTCGCATGTCATAGGCGATTGAGATTGCTACGACGGTCGCAAGGAGTTTGTGGTGTACCATGAAGCCAGGCAAAGGGTTGGGAAAGACAACTGCATCATCCCCAAACACAAGACCAGTGTCCTGGAATGTTAATGCTCTGTCTTGCATGAGCTTCAATACATTCCTTATAATGTCAACGAATTACTTGTTACGGTGTGCTCACATTCATTCATGTAGGGATTCTCGTGCTATGAAGGGATGGCTGTACATCCCCGGTCCTTGCGGTTCCTGCAAGACATGCCAAGATCCAGGTCGATCAAGGGAACAAGAGGCATGCTTCATGGCTTGTCGCGCTGTCTGCGTACAGGTAGGCAGGTCATTGCTTGCCACATACCTGTAGTGGCATACCTGTGGTCGCGTTATCCCAGGCTCTTTGTTCGAGTGTGCAGACTCGGGCGAGTATTTCCCAGCTGCGTGACACGTCTGTGCTGCGAATGGACAACCATCTTCTCCAGTAAGGATCGAATGGTGAGACAGGCCTATTGTCCTCGTCTGTCACTCCGAGGCAACAAGGGGCACAAAGACCTGGTCTTCAAGATGTAAGGTGTTCTTTGGAAGTGGCTTTGAACATAACGTTGTGGTGTGCTCCAGCTCGCAGAGACAACGCTTGCATTCCACAGCACACCTGCGACAATACCGACCACATGCATCGAACAAGGCCTTCGATGTGCCGTTTGGGGTTTCCTTGTTCTGCGTGTTGTCATGGAATCACAGTAAGTGAGATCGCATATATCCTCTGCAGTCGCCCCTGCTAATCCAGTCTCTCTCTCTCCTCACCAGCATACCAACCAATTCCCGGCACCGGCTGGTGGCCGCTCTCGGCTGTACTCCGGCAATTACACCTTATATATATATACCCTCGAAATTACCACCGTTCGCCTTCGGGCAATTAAAGGTACGTCATTCCTCCCCTGTTTCTGAGTTTAGCACAATGGGTAAGTCAGTGGTTTGGCATGGCAACGGCAGGAAAACTGCCCCTCTGGACACGACAGGCGACTGGAACTGGACCGGGAAATCTCGCCTCATGAGTACCAAGCCTACTAGGCTTGTGCTTGAGAGGCGCATTCTTTTTTTCCTTGCGCTCGTTGCGTTCTATGTTGGGAGGTGCAGTGGTTCGAGTGCAGCAGTTCGAACGCAACACCACCCATACAGCACGCTACGGTCCTACCAGAAAATACACCCTGCATCAGCATCTCAGCATCAATCACCTCGAGCTCCCTTCGATGTGATCGAGTTGTGCTGTGTTTCGAACCTGGTACCCCTAGTGGTGGAGGTTGAAGCCGAACACATGCCTTCCCCTTCGTCGCATGACTGCCTTTCACGTCACCACATGCAGCTTCAAGCCTTTCCTTGGTCGTGCATTACTCACAACAGAGCAGTCGTCTTTCAATGCTGCTGACCTACCTTCCCCTGAGCATCTCTGAGCTGTGTCAAGCAGTATTTGACGCGTCTCAACTGTCTATCCTGTCATATCAGGGTGTGCACCATGTCTGAATGGACCCAGAGCAGCGTGTCCAGCTTCACAGCCATCAGTAACGGCGTTTTCATTCTCGCGACTGAACAACCATACCACGACGCACCGATGATACATTTCTAACTCCACCAGGTCAGAGATCTACTTAACTCGAAGACTGTCCAAGTCGACTGGTGCAATCCTCCCATCGCTGGCGCGCTGTGACAAGCGCCAAGTTTCACAATCCAAAGTAAGTGCGCCTGTCAGAAGGGCCGTTTTCTATCTTAGCTACTCACAAAATCTTCCAAGCAACAGAGAATACAGTACATTGTTAGCGGAGGGGTTTGAAAGTGTTGGAAGCCGCCTCCTTACTTTCGTCCAGTCGTGAGTGACGCGAGTGCCTTATATCAAATTACATAGCTCCTTGTTGAAAGGAGCGCTTGTCAACGCGCCAACATGATTACAATCGAGCTTAGTGACAGGACACATGCGTTACTCAAAAGCGAATCGCAGATCAGGGTTGGCGCCTACTTCCCCTGACTCGATCGTAAGTCCCGCTGTGCTTCATATTCCCTTACGATCTGCCTACAGAATCATGTACAGAGCTTTTCGACTCAAGGAACGCAAATCGGCGCAACAGGAAACTCGCAATTGGATTCAACAGATCAAGACACGCGCTGATATGGAAGAAGACTGAGGATTATTGACAGTATCAACCTTTCTGACTCCATCACAAGCTACGCCACGCTTTGTTTACCCCTGCGACCTCCTACAAAACCGCGCCATGACAAGAGTCCGCATAAGTGCACCAGAAGCACTCGCGATCAAAGTTGACAGATCGAAAAACGTCAAGCTCAATCAAATACTGAGGGAGTTGCCAGAGAAGGCTACGCGTCTTGCGGCGGTGGTAAGCGTACCACATGCGTAGGCCAGCAACGAGTACATCCACCGTGATCGCTTCTACAAAGCTCTCGAAATGCGGAAGCATATCAACGGCAGCTGGCTCGGAAGGGGTGTGGGGACATTGGCAGGATTAGTACACCAAAGAGATAGAGTCTTCAGACGGGTCATGTACATCAGGCTAAGGGCGAGGGGATAGCATGAGGCGATTGATTTTGATCTGCAGCGAGACTAGACGATTGAGTCAAAATATTCGAACGTTTTCGAAGGTCTTGATGGATTGTTGTATGAGCTGCCCTTCTTTCTCCATAAAGTCTTTGATCGAAATCAGATTCAGGGGTTGAAGGGACATAGAATGTCAAATCAGTTATCTTGACTTCCAAGAAACAAGGTCGGTCATTTATCACTCTGGACAGGTACACGCAGTCAGAAACTTACAAAGAAGTTCTGCTTCCATAGTGTTTCTGGGCTCTTTATTTTTAAACAATCAAGATCGAATTCCAGCCTGATAATGCATTTACATGGTATTGTCTCGTGACTGAACCGCATCAAAGCTTTGTTGTAATCCTCCTTCCACATATCTTCGCCACCAAGCTTTACCTCCACCAAGTTGTCCTCCCTTTTCACCACACACACCGTACACAACATTACCCACATCAGGTCCACGGTCCAGTCGCCTCATCATCGTCACCAGCATCGCCACGAGCAGTTTAACACATCGCCGACAGCAAATCCCATTTGTATCGTCATGGACACCTCCGTCGCGTGTCCAGTGGCGGATAATGAGACTCGGTCAGATGATCTGGCTCAGAACACTCAGTCTCGAGGAACCTCTCTTACGCATGCTGCAACACCCAGGACCCCTCACAATACCATCTGTATTGCCGAGTATGCCTTGGACAACGACTTGATCCGGGAGACGGTGATGCTTTACCTCGACCCAAAGTCGCTCATGACCTTGATGGCAGTGAACAAAGCTTTCTGCGCGTCAATCGGAAGGAAAGTCTTTCAAAGCGAGCTCTTCTTCCGCTCCGAAGAAACCTCCACAGTATGGATCATCGACCACGATCAGCGGAATATCACGCGTCGAAGGGCTAGCTTTGAGCCATTTCGTTTCAGGTTGCACCCAATGCTCCCCAAGGCTGAGTTCATCGGCCAAGGCATCGAGCAGGTACTTCCGAGAAGAATCAATACTCTGTTGCTACCAGACACCGACAAGGATCTGCGCGAGCAGTCAACAACTTTCCGGCGGATCTTTCACGACAAGCTTGGCAGGAGATCGACCATAATACACCTTGGCATTGCGCCTCTCAGTATGCCCCAGGAAGCAAGTTGTTACAGGATGCTGCTCACGCAACCGCCTGTGTTTCGTGTAGATCCGTTCTGGGTGCTTTTGTGCAAGGGTCCTAACAAAAAGCGCGTTATATGTTCCATTGAGAGAAAATTGACCGCTTCGATCACGAGAGAGTGGAGGATGTGCGATATGCACGGACATCCCTTCCAGCTACCTGAGGATGATGAGGGAGAAGCGCAATACCACATTTCCAGAATCGCGACCAGCATTGCCAGTCAATCGGGTGTTCGTTTCGGAGACTTGGTGGCCGATCTTCACCGTTCCGTCACTATGGCTGGTGAGACCGTCCTGGCGGTGGTGCTGAGCGTTCCTAAGTTCGATCGTAAAAGGCGGGACAACCCTCATTTTTCCGCATGCATCGAAGCGTCGCACGTCAGCATGCACGGTCTATTCACCACGACGACCGAAAGGGAGAACGTAGAATCGGCGGCATTGTGCCAAGGACCACGTGTCGCTGGAGAGGACGAAGAAGTACCGGGAGACTGGCAAGAGCGTGCTGAGTGGAATGGAAGATCGCTTGCCGAATGACCGGATTTGCCACATGGCCTTGTGTGTTGTCGCAGACGGACGCTGCTTTCTACACTGCAAAGCACACTGTGGTACCTCGCTGCATGTGTAGAACGTATGAGTTAGTCTAACGGCCAAGTACCGAAAGTTCTGTCTCAAGAATACTTCGGCAGCAAGAAGCTCACGAGACTTTGTAGGCATGTAAACCGGATGTCAAAGTTTATGTGATAATCCAATTCAAGACACACCCTTTTTCAGTCAAGTATCATTCCAGCACTGATGCTAATCATTTGTGTTGAGACTATAACGTCCCGAGACCATTAAGGTTTCCTGCTCAAGATTTGTAATCGCTGACCGTCCCCAAGTGTGTCCCAGTGCCTCGCAACAACAGCATGGTGACTGCAACATGCTGCAGAAGACCAAGCGAGCACGTTGAGATAGGTCATGCGTGAAGTCTAGAACAGGCGTGAAACCAGAATCAGAGACATCGAAAGGTGCCATATGCTTCTTAGCTTCCCCTGGTTGAAGCTACTTGTTCATATCGGCCCAATGCACCTCACTTGATCTTATGCAGCCGGAAAGCCCTTACATCCTGCCACCTTGTATCCTGCCAGCGTTCGACAGCTGATGAGCACGCAGACAAGCGGTCTGAGCTATTCGAGCTTCAAGAGCAAGTCTCGCATCGAGAGCATACCAAGGGAATGATGGCGTGTTCACAGATAGAACCGATTGACTGGAGGCTTATGGAAATGTCATAATAAATCAGGATTGAAAGGACCTTCCTGCGCAGTGGCTAGTTGTTCATCAAATAGCTATGGGGTTGGCACATAGAGACTGGATTCCACAGGTGGTGCAGCATTACATTCGGCAAAGCTCAGGTCGAAGCCTCATGTTGACCTAGCTCCGCCACGAGTTGTAGACTACCAAGCCATCTCTGTAGATAGACTTGCCAGAGTGTGGGGTCCAAATCTAGGACAGCGGAGAAGTAGTATTGGCAGGTTTGGAGAGCTCGATGGGTATCCTGCAGCCAGGCCTCGGACAGTAGCGGACTGGAGTGAATGAGTAAGAGACGCTTTGCAGTCCTGATGTCGCGAATCGCATCTAATCGTGTTCTCGTGGCGATCGGGTTGAGGCATCAGGACAGATGGACACATACATCTGTTTGTATGCACTATCTAACGCACGACCTGGTGGAAGTACAATGTACAAATTCCCAGCTCTTAAACTCTAACATGCCTGACTTGCGAGGCCGCCACATCTCCCCTGGTCCGAACATTACTTCTGTTCATGAAGCGATGTGTATTTGGGGGACGCGCCGAATGACTCAAATTGACTGGCCAAGACGCTTTTCAGCAGCGGACATACGGTGCCGGTTCGCCTGGCGCGCGAGCTCCAGACCAGTCAAGAGCCCTCTGTAGTATATCTCATACTGCTCGACTCGAAGCTGCATTGCGAGATTTGCCTGCCGCGCTATTTCGGCGAAGATCATTGCGGAAGCAACACTGCTGCTCTATGGTGCTGATAAGTCGCGTGAGTGTATATCGGTGTCTGCGAGATCCCACATGTACCGTTACTCTCACTTGTGGCCAAAGTACAGATTGTGCGAGCAGAGCTTCATGATTCATCGATGACGGCCTCCTGTGACCCGGTTTTGTCGCCAAATACCGAGAACTGGATGAAAATGATTGCATCTTCCGCCATTGTGCCAAGGGATCCGATCAACCAAGGTAGGTTGGTGAGGAAGTACTGCTTCTCGACAGAGTGAAACAAGATCTGCTTACCGTCAGCACTTACTCGAAAGAAGCAATATTTCGAGATCATCACTTACCCCGGCACCGTATGTAGCGTTGCCTAATAGACTGAGCAAGAAGAACAACAGGCTGAGCCCATCACAGCTCCGCTCCCTTTGATTCTTAACGATTTGCGGTATTCTGGCTCCTAGATAGCACACAGCGCTTGCGTAGCCGAGTATCTCTGCTCCAATTGGAGTTCCTTTGGCATCTTCCTCTTGGCCGATTGGACTAGGTCTCCAAGCACCAGCCTTCCAGGCGATCGCCCAGCCAGCAGCTCCTGCACCGACTATGAGAATCACAGATATTGTGTTCTTGATCCATGCTCGGGTTTTGGTAGGTTCCTCCAAGATGCGGTCTAGAGTGCTATCACGGCGCATGGACGAGGAGTGCGTCCGATTCGTGCTGGTGCGGCGATGAGAACCGGGAAGGCCAATGTTTGTCTCATCCACGTCTGTCAAACTATGCCTCGCCTTGACCGGTGCATGCGAGCCATTGGCGTCGCCAACAAGCAATGGTGTTTCCTCTCTTACTGCAGCTCCATTCCCATTTGCCCTTGGCACCTCAGCCTTCTCTTGCTTCTTTCCGACCAAGTACTTGTAGTACACTACTTGTGCAATCAGGATCGTGTCCGCGAAGCAGAAATAGATGGCCAATGCGATAACTGTCGGCACAAGGCCGGCCCAGATCGCGCCAATCAGGTTGGTAACGTCGCCGACGAACCAGATCAGCAGGAAGGTGAGCGAGATACCCTCTGCTGAGCCTTGAGTATAGTTCTCAATTAGTTGAGGCACGAGGAGGAAGATCCAAGCTGCAAGTGAGATCGACCCGAAAACGCCGGAGAGCGCTTCATTCCAGGTGAGCGGAAGAGAGTGGAGAAGCATTTTCGCAGCCTTTCGGTTGATGGTATCGCAACTCGATCAAATTGAGGAAATGGTCAAGGAGAAAGAAAAAGAGGCCGATGGCATGCCAGCCATTGAAGTAATGGTACACAAGTGATTGGTTGGGCACGCGATATAGGTCCACATTGGTCCGGCTTGAGGCTGCGGTGAGAATTGGTACAGCCGCCAACAGAAATACTAGCGCGGCCACTTACATCACTCGCGTGCACAGCTTCGAAGGCATATCAACTAATATGTTCAACGTCAACACGGTCAATCGTTACGTTGGCATGTCGCGATAGGCGATACGGTCATTTTAGCTGCACTTGAATATGTAGCTTGATCATTGTGGTGAGCGCAGCGACCTCGAATGAACGACGCGCCGGACTGATCGTCTGACTTCACCTTCAGATCAGAATTCTGTCAACGTGAGGAAGAGAAGCACAACGGCTTCGCATGACCATGCTAGTCACGACGCGATTACTTACAGCAACTCAATTTTCAGCCAGCCATGTATGCTCCATCAAGATGTTGACGATCTGTGTCGGGTCGCATCAAGCACCCAAGCCAACCAATCTTCGTCCTTCGAAATGCAGCGCACGCGAGCTTCAAGCCATTCCGTATTGCCCCAGAAGCCTTTGCAAGGAACCCATTGTGTCAGCAAGCGCAATGAGTGTTTGATGTGTAAGAAAGAGACGGCACTCACCCCAGCTGGCCTGGAATCGAAGCCAGTCCACCAGAGCAGTCTTCCAATGCATTTCTAGTAGAGTCCAAGGATACGACATGCCAGATGTCTCTTCAATCATGGTTCGATAACGTTCCAGCAACTGTCTCTCCCCAGGGCCCATATCTACGAGCTCTCTGGAATCTCCCATGCTAAGCATGTCGACGGGAACAGAACAGGTAAACAGTTTTGCTAGGTCGCACACGCCTAGACCGATGCCAACGTACTGAAAGTCGAAGAAAGCAACTTGATTGTGGGATGAGGTTGAGAAGAGGTTCTCTGACTTGACATCTCCATGTATCAGAGTTTGGTAGTCTGCCGTCGCAGGGCATTCTGAAGGAGACAATACTTGGGCCACGAGCTCTGCCAAACTTTGCTTGGCGTCCTTTGGGGGTTCGCAGAGCGTAGATGACCATGGAGAACTACTATCGCTCTTGAGGTCATTGTACTCGCTCCTACGTGTTGCTAAATAGCTGAAATAGTGTTAGCTTACAGTACAATTGAACACTCTACAGTACATGCATTGGTCAACATGCGTATAACCGCCATTCAACCACACACCATCCTTGCTTTCGGCACCACCATCCTTCGAACACTTGCTTTCGTCCAAAGGAGGCAGCCTTAAATTTGCGGAGTCGAACTGCTTTTTCCTTGTCCACCAAAAGCCATGAAACTTAGCCAACCACATTAGTGCAGCATGAACCTGTGCCTCACTAAGCTCACCTCGCTTCGCCGGCACGATTGGATATTTATCGCACAAGTCAGCAAGAATCATAGCCATGCGATCGTGCTCGTGAATGTGCCCAAAGCAATGTGCAACGGCAATATCTTGTGGCATGGCGGAAGCAAGATGTGTGTAGAAATACTGCTCGACTTGGTAAGAAATGAGCTTGCGTAGATGTCCCTCATCCTGGACAAGAGTCTGTCTAGATCGTGAGGGTGCCACATATTTTAGTATGAATGATCGATGTTTTCCGTCATGTCGAGTGGTGTCTAACGGTATGGCTTGTAGTCGACAAATCTGGCCGTACCCAGCCCACAAGGTCTGGACGACATTGCCAGACGTAACTTTCCAACCCTGGGGCTTGAGAATAGCATCACCAACGTTGATGTATTCCGGGTCGGGAGGCATGTTCTGACCAAAGTTTAAGCTGCGTTAGAAAATTTGATCGTAAGTACTCGCACATATCAATGGCAGCCTGCAGAGTCGAGATTGCTCGAAACTATCGCGCCCAACCAAACTCTGACATCATACGTGCCCACGGCGACAGAAATCAAACATGCAGATGCTGTGCATTGTGCTAGTGCAGCAACATGACATACGCTTCCTCACTCCATTCTTTTCGAGGAGAGAACAATTCATGTTGCGTTTGCTGATAACACAGTACCGCCCAATTCCACAAAAACAGAAACAATGCGATCTTGTATCCGCACTGGATGCCGGATGCTGCCTTTTAGTGAGTTGGGGATATATACATCTTCCACGACTTTGAACGCTGCTTAATGACCTATTCGACTGTGCTCGAGACGATGTATCCATCCAATACCTTTGCATTTAATACCCAGACGTCCTCATGTCTTTGGAATGGGGAAATGAAACCGATCCAGCTCGAGCTTGAAATACTGCTGCGATGCTCGATCATCCAGGTATTGAGCATAGCCGGGGCCGAAGACAGCATCAGGGACCGAAGAGTCGTCTAGTGCGCTGGCAGACTCTTCACAAGACCCTGGCAATGAAATGTAACGTTTTTCGATCACTGCGTCAGCCCCTGCTTTGTACGGGCTTGCAATGAAGGTCAACTCGATTTTGCGCTGATAAAAGTGTTGTCGGCCGTGGAGTAGGCGCCATCGATTTGTCGCAGGCACGTCCTGACTCGACAGCACGACAAGCCCTTCTTCTTCCAGATCGATATGAGTCTGGAGGATGTCTCCCGGGATAGAGGCAATGCGATCGCCCTCTACTCGGCCACCTTGAAGCAGCAGTTGAAGCGCCCTTCGACGCAGCACAGGGTCGCGACTTTTGATTCCGACAAATTTGACTATATCGACAAGACCGCCGTCAATACCGAAGGATATGTCTGTGCTCTTTGGACTACAGCTTGGTGTGACCTGTTCAACAAGCTCAATGATCTTGCGAAAATCATGGAGGTAGTTATCGTAGACCATCTCGTCTTCAGTATCTGCTGTTTCAAGGAGGATCATGCCAATAATACAGGATGCTCGTAGCAGGTTGACTGATCTAGCAGAGTTTTGGTCTCTAGCTACAGTCGGAGGGATCGGGATTGAGGAGATTGCTAGTTCCCACGATCGTCGAAGCTGTCGTAAAGACTGTATGACATCGATTACATTGGATCCATAAGTTAAGCAGTACGCCATCGAATCGTGAGCCCAGCTTAGCATACTTTGGAGGCAGCTTCTTGCTTCCGAGACCGTCAATATATGAGAGGGTATAGATGGTGCGCAGGCCATGTCGCTGCCGCGTGAATTGATCTTCTGCTTTTGTATCGAGAGATGTACGCCAGCGGAAAGATCACCCATTCTGCAAGGTCGACAACGGAGCAACTCGAGCACTGGTAATAAATATCGCTGGACCATGTCCTCCTCGTCCGAAGTTATATGACCTCGACGCTGTTTAAGCATTCTCAGTCCTGATCGGAGTAATCGGAACGAAGTCCTACTGCCTTGGATATTTTGAAAGCAAAGCACAATAATGCACGAGACTAATGCTTCGAAGTAGGATAGGTCTGACGCTGCAAGCTCCTTGACTGTCTTCTCAGCTTGACACAAGCTCAAGCAGCGTAAGCGGTTTCTGTAACACTCGTCTTGCACCTCAATGCTTTCGTGTAATGCCGCGAGAGCGATCAGGCTACAGGCGATAGCTTTGCTCTTTTGGGATAGCGGAAGGACTAATGAGACCCAGAATGGTACATCCTGCCATCCCGCCCAATCTTGCGATGTACGGAGCTCGAAGAATGTGAGGCTGGACCGCTCCGCAGGATTAAGTCCTTGCCACATCCAAGTTATATTCGCTGATAAAGTAGGAGCATTCGGCTTGACCAGTCCTGATATCGGACATAAAGAGGGCTTGTCCGATGTTTTGACGCCACCGGACTTGTGCTGCGATGCACCAGCTTTACTTTTAGTGATTCGTCCAAATGAACGGTTAGGGCGCAGGGCGGACGTCAGAAGGACTGCTTGCGACGAGTCTAGGTCGATACCATCACCACGATTGGAGCCTCTTACGTCCGTTCGAATCGTGACGACGACCTCGCGCTCGGCCTTTCGTGCGGTCTGAACATGCCGTCGAATGTTCGCCGCTTCGGGCTTTGCACTGTGTGAGAGGGATCTCGATTCGGATGACTTATGGACCCAAAGCAACGCAGGGGCCATAGGAAGAAAGATACGATCTCATGCGGGCACAACTGTATTCATGGCGATCGACGTGCTTGAGCAAATAGCTTTCCGAGACGATGGTGGACAACGCATTCCATCATCGGCAACACACTTTGAGCATACTTGCCTAATTCGGTAGCTGCCAAGTAGACTAAACCCCTTCCGGCATACCAAAGTGGTTGATCATGGATCCTGCGGACAATGATGATATGAATGGCTCGCAACATGACGATCCCGAACGTGAGGTTATACGGTGAAGGGAGTCATAGAGCTTTTGACGTTCTCTAGACTGGCATACGAAAGCGCATAAAGCCGCGTCCTCCGACCATGATTTGCCTCACATTGCAATCACATCTACCTTCCTCACTCGAACCTGATTCACCAAAGAGACACCTAAACTCATCATGGCTGACTTCATGGCACCTGCTCCGAAGACCAAGACGCCACTGGGCCAGCACCGTGTCCTCTCTTCCACGGCTGGTATTCGGGTGTCCCCTCTCGTCCTTGGAGGCATGTCCATTGGCGAGGCATGGTCCCCCTTCATGGGCTCCATGGACAAGGCAAAGGCGTTCGAACTCCTGGACGCCTTCGCCGAAGCTGGTGGAAATTTCATTGACACAGCCAATAATTACCAAGACGACCAGTCTGAGCTGTGGATAGGAGAATGGATGCGAGAGAGGAAGAACCGTGACCAGATCGTTCTCGCCACCAAGTTCTCTTTCCATTACAAGGCCCGCAACAATGCCGAGAAGACACCAGCGAACAACAACTTCTGGGGTAACCATAGAAGGAGCATGTACATGTCCCTCCGAGATTCCCTTGCAAAGCTCCAGACAGAGTGGGTCGATGTCTTCTACGTCCATTTCTGGGACTTCACAACCTCGATCGAGGAGATGATGGACTCCTTGCACCTCCTTGTGGAGCAAGGGAAAGTCATGTACCTGGGCATCAGTGACACTCCCGCCTGGGTTGTCGCCGGTGCCAACCACTACGCCAAGGCGCATGGCAAGACGCCATTCAGCATATACCAAGGCCGCTGGAACATTTTGTCCCGGGACCTTGAGCGTGAAATCATCCCGATGGCGACACACTTCGGAATGGCCATCGCCGCGTGGAATGTTCTTGGAAGCGGCAAGTTCATTTCTCCAAGCCAAGCGGAACAACGAAAAGCAAAGGGCGAACAGGGTCGATATGGAATGGAGCAGACTCCGGAGGAGAAAGCGATCTCCGAAGCTTTACTACAGGTAGCGAAAGCACATGGTGTGGAGAGTGTGGCGGCCATCGCTCTTGCTTACGTACGTGCCAAAGCGCCGAATGTGCTGCCAATTGTGGGTGGGAGGAAAGTGGAGCATCTCCAGGACAATATCGCAGCTCTTGACATCCATTTGACGCGCGAAGAAATATCGTTTCTGGAAAGCAAGAAAGACTTCGAGATTGGCTTCCCAGCAGATTTCATCGGTCAAGACTGGAATCTGACAGGGAAGACAACAGGAGTCATTGCTGCTGGAGGTCCTCTCGTTCTCGAACGCTGGACGTGAGACTGGCGCCTTCAAGATGGACATTTACGGCCAGAGAATCATGAATACCTCGTTTCCTTGAACCAAGATTCATGCGTTCTCATTCTTCCTACCTTCGCCGCAGGGAGAATGCCTATAGACCTGATTTGATCAGAGAGTTTTGGCCTAGGACGTTCCCATCATAGTGAAACTTTCGTAGTTCCCTCTCCGTCTTACCCCTCAGCACGTCTTCCGTGCTAGATCGTAGTTGCAGATGTCTAGAACTCGTGGCCAACATGCGTGAAGTGCCAAGACGACTAGGATTTATGTCCGAGATGCAGTTGAGCTGTCGCCCAGCGAATCGGCACCAACAGCCGCGGCGGACCCTGCTTATCTACAACCTTGTCGCTTTGCGGCTACCTCTCGGTCGAAGAAAAGGCTCCATCAAGTGCTACCATGATTGAGCTGACGCTAGGAGCCACAGAAAGTACAGTAGCCATCGCATACCGAGTGCACGAGTTGTGCCGTACAAAGCCGACTATGCAGTCACCTAAAGGACCATCAATGCCACCGTTCCGTGTGCTCGTATGCGGTTCAGAAAGATTGCGAAATCGACCACGTGCTCACCCATCGCCGGGGAAGGATTAAAACTAAATCAGCGCCACCACGGACTGCGCACCAACGAGATGAAAGCTGAATGGGATCACAGAGAGCTGGCGGGGCAGCTCTCCCGCCCAGTCTTTTATTACTTGGCTTCGCAATACGAGGCTCTTCTCTTCCTTCTCTTCGCCAGTGCCCGGCGTCCTTTTGCGGTAGACTCACCACCATTCTCTTTGCGATCCAGTCCTACCTACGATCTAGCGCTGGCCGAGACCACCTTTAATCATGTCGAAACGCGCCAGCTCCGAGGGAGAAAAGGTTCCCGGAGACCAGCTACCGCAATACCACAGCGACGATGACAGTCTTCTCATCAAGGGCGATGTCTTGGGTCAAGAGCATTTGGATCCGGTGTTGAACGCGAAGATGCACTTGATCAACAACACGATCGACGAGATTGGCATGACACCGTACACTTGGAAGCTCTTTGTGCTCAATGGCTTTGGATATGCGGTGGACTCCCTCATCCTACTGATCCAGTCCATCATCGCCATGAACGCTGGATACGAGTTCAACCCCAGCTTCAAGTACGGCATGACTATTGCTGTGTACGTTGGTATGCTGGTCGGTGCATTGTTCTGGGGCTTGTCCGCAGATGTCATCGGCAGGAAGTACGCGTTCAACATCTCGCTCCTACTTTCCTCAGTCTTCTGCATTGTCGCGGGTGCCAGCCCGAACTGGATAGTCCTAGGTCTCTTCGTCAGTCTCGCGGCGTTTGGCTCTGGCGGCAACCTTGTCCTTGACACCACTGTGTTTCTGGAGTATCTACCCTCTCAAAACCAGTGGCTCCTCACCCTTATGGCTGCTTGGTGGGGTTTGGGTCAGCTTGTCGCAGGTCTGTTTGCTTGGGCATTCCTGCCGAACTACTCCTGCCCCGGTTTTCCATCAGAGACTGGCGTACCTTGCAATTGGCAAACAAACCCCGGCTGGCGCTACATCTGGTTCTCGTGCGGTGCCCTCGTCTTCGTCATGTCCGTCCTGCGCATAACTGTAATTCGCCTCAAGGAGACGCCGAAGTATCTGCTGGGTATGGGCCGCGATGAGGAGGTCGTGGAGACATTGCAGTGGATTGCGAACAAGTACCACCGTCCATGCAGTCTCACCATCGAGCGTCTGTCAGCATTGGGAGTCACAGACGGTGTTCAAGGCGGTCGACGCGGTTCCATCAATGCACACGCCAAGAAGCGCTTCTCTTTCTCCGAGGTTGGCATCCATCTCTCAGGCCTTTTTGCAACCAGAAAGATCGGACTTTCCACCGCCCTCATCTGGTTCTCGTGGACGTTGATCGGTCTTGCGTACCCGCTGTACAACGTCTTCCTTCCATACTACCTCAAATCCCGTGGAGCGCAGACCGGTGCCGGCTCCGATTATATCACATGGCGCAACTACGCCATTACGAACGTTTGTTCTATCCCATCGCCTATCTTGGCAGGCTTGATGTGCAGGAGTAAATTCTTCTGGGGTCGCCGTGGAACAATGATCATCGGTGCGTTCTCGACGATGGCATTCTTCTTTGCCTACACCGCCGTGAGAACACCAGCGGAAAATCTTGGGTTTAACTGCGCCATTAGCTTTTGTCTGGTAAGTCCCCCTTTTCCTTCTCTCCTCCATTTCGCCGCAGGCAGTCTCGCGCAGGATATATCCATGTATTCCAACACACTCCGCTTCCTTGAATGGCTTTTCCAAAAAGGTGCTCGAGTAGGCGTCAGCCGTGATCGTTCTGTCTCGAACTGGAAACGCCCGACCAAACGCGCCAACAACACTGGACTCGTTCGAATTCGACGCGTGAAATGCCTTGTCTGGGTGGTGGGCCTATCACCACGTTGCCGCATGCAACGTTTCTAGCGCTTTTTCGACGGCAAAGACAACATAGAAGCTGGTTGGTTTAGTGATGCTCCGCCTGATTTGCGCATCCTTATAACTGGAACCACGACCTCGGACTGTGTTCCCAAAGCACCAAAGGAACTCCAGGGACGCGACTTTACGGCACACATCAGAACAGCATTTGTAGCTCGTTACGACGGAGGCCACCATGCAACACTGCCAATTGTCCATGAAAATCGATTTGTGTGCACAAGATGCGATGTTCTTCAGCGCAAAAGCTCCCTACATGACCTAAAAACTTGATGGTCAAATGCCGCAGCATAATCCATACCTTGCGCATGCACAGATCTAATCATGTCCGACAATACAACCGAAGTTCACAACAACCAACCCGATGCTAGACGACAACGAGCACCTGGCTTCACCTCTGACCACCGTCTTCGATGCCAACCGTCGACCAGGACTGCCTCTGCACCCCCTTCCACCCTCTAACCTTCACTACACACTTTTCCTTGCTCCAGCTCCTAATCCTCACACCTTAGAACATCTATTACGGCACGCTCTACGCCTACACGCCCGAAGTCCTGCCTTCCGCCCACCGCGGCACGGGCAACGGCATCGCCATCGGCTTCAACCGCATCATGGGTATCGTCTCGGCCGCCGTGGCCGCGGCCGCCAACACCTCCACCTCCGCCCCAATTTTCGTCTGCGCGGCTCTCTACATCGTCATGGCCATCGTCGCCGCATCCTTCCCATTCGAGCCTATGGGTCGGCGCAGCTCGTAGGTGTGCATGACGTTGAATTTGTTTGATGGGTGGGTTTTGACCTCGTGGGAGCTATGAGTGGGACGATTCCCATGATGGATGGCGTGGGATGGGACGACTCTATGAGGTTCATTGCGACGAGTCCCATTCGCAAGGCTATTTGTATCTAGACGGATGGCCTTCTGACATTCCTCGACCAGTAACCTTATACGTCACCATCTACCATGTGAATGCAAATAACCCTCACGTCTGACTGACAAATCGTGACTACAAGAGAATTTTCTCGCTGTGTGAAGGTTTACGATGTGGAACGCAACCAGAGTCGCATCAGATATCTATCTGGTCTAGATTGAAAGGTAATACTCAAGCTTCTAACTCGCGTGTGTCTATATGCTGACAAGTGGACCGGAATGCCAGTACTCATTACAGCAGCCCTTCAAGGGAGCAAGAAAGGAGGATGGTATAGTAGGATGCCGCCCGTGATCGTTTCCTCTCCTCTTCTGTAATCCCCACTAAAAGGGTAATGTCGCGAGAAGATATTACGACATTTGGTCTTGAAGCAGACGTCTGGCCAAGACTCCTCATGACGCATGCAAAGTACTCTCCCGGTCTCGGAGACCGATATTTTGGTATGTGTGGATCAGGGTGACCAGGAACCGAATGTGAAGTTCTCTAGTCCTGCAATTTCACGATGCCCCAACTGTGTGTATTCTGCTGCGGATCCGTTCGCGTTCTTCCTGCGAATACTCGTCTAGCACGTTCAGCGTCTTGGTCGTTGAGATGTGTTCTAGGTCATTGTATCGACCTGCCAGCCAGATTCTTTCCATCTCCTGGTTGGGGATATCCTGTGGCGTCTTTTCAAAGTGTGGTACTTCAGGCTCTGTTGGGGAAGGTGATGCGTCTGGCCAGTCCCGAAGCTCAATGCCACGCAGCTGCAGATGCGTACTTGCCCATCGTGCAAGATCGAGCGAGTCGCCTAGCAGAACGTTGTAAAGGAGACGCACGGATTGGAGACTGGAGGCGTGGGCTGATAAAAACTGTTGCAGCTCAGCAGAGCTGAACACCCATCCTCGCAGATCTAAATGTTGGAGCTTTTGAAATCGGAGAGATGCCAGCAGGGTGCTGAAAACGCTATGTGAACCCTGGCGAGGGACATGGTAGCCGCCGTTGGCACGACCATGTTGTGTCAAGCGGGCCGCTCCCAGCTCAAGATGGGTAAGATTCGTCGTGCAGACGGACAATAACTTGCCAAATGTGACCAGACCAGCCGAGAGACTTTCCGAGTGTGGCTTGTCTAGCTCCTTTCGCAAGTTGGCGTGTATAGAAAAGTCGAGTTCGAGCTGTCGGAGGTCTGCAAATACTTTTCTGGTATTTCGCCAGCTAAGTTCGCCAAGCTCGTCGAACAAGTTCAGCGGGAGTGCTCGAGGCACACGAGCCGGTTGTTGGGCCGCAACTCCGCAAAGACAAGATCCAGTGCAGTACTCGAGGGTGCTACTTCCCACAGATAATGATCTGATGGAGGTAGACGGAGCAGTAGCGATAGCGTTCACGAGCAAGTGAAAGCCACCCCAGGTTTCTTCGCATTGGCAGAGATGTTGTGGTTCCAAGGTGACATGACCAAATCGTCTTCGGCAGCAATCGTCATAGCCATCCTCCTCCAAAGCATGCTGTCGGAAATCCGTGAAGACTACCCTTCGTAGTTTCGGAAACCTAGAAAAGACATGCGCAAGCATGTTTGACGGTACGCCCGCTCGCTGGAAATCTTTCTGCACTCGGTGAGCCATATGATAGGCGGGGAATCCTTTGTGACATCCCATGCCATATATACGATCGAAATAGTTTTGTGACTCGGTCTCCTCTTCGTCGATGTCAGCCTCGCTGTCGAATTGTTCCACGTCGCTACTGTCACGCCTCGGCTCTGGCTCGATGCGACTCGAGTCGCTCCTCATCAAGGCCGCTCTTAGATCTGTCATCGCATTTTCATGAGCACGTCCACCATCGTGAACGCTAGACCGTAAGGTGTCAAAGAGCCTGTCAAGAGTCTCGAGATTTGCTTCTTGTACCTCTGTAGAAGGCATAGATGTCGAATTGAGTGCGGCTGACGAGTGGTTGGAGTAAGTGTCGAGCTTGTTCCATAGCTGACGAAGCTTAGCCTCGTTCCTCAACCACTCTGAATCGTATAAAAGTCTTCCACTGTTCGTGCATGCGTCCACGTAGGTTTCCCAATCGTTTGCCAAGCGTGGATCATACAGACTTGCGTCAAAGACAAAGTCTGTGACGTGCTTCCGGAAGTAGCCATGCTTCATGACACTGTCAAGATGTGCGGCAGTATCGGGACGATGTGCAAAGGTGACATAGGTGATCAGATGTTGTGTGGCATACTCCCGGAATGTTGTGCAAACTTGGCGGCATGTTGCAATATCTTGTCTGTTTGCGGACAAGAAGGAGAAGACTCGCCCGAGCAGCTCAGGCGGTAGAGTTGCAATTGGTAGTTTGGCATTCCAGCGACTGGACTCGTGCTTCTGGAGAATGCTGCTACCTGGGACGTCGGTCGATATGGGTAAGACGGCTCTTCCAGTTCGAGAATACTCCATCGTTTCGAAATTGTGTATCGAGATACGCCTTTTCGAAGCCAGTACCACGTGGAAAGTCTTGGATCAGTCAAGCTTTCGCTGTGAAGAGATACTTCTGTTGTTGTGGACGCTCCAATCTCGATCTCGTTTCTGGATATGAGTCAGCTGAGAGCGATTGCAACACATCACTGATCAGATATCTGTGGGGCCGGGACAGAATGTAATCGCCATTCCGCAAACTTGGGAACCGGATCTCGTAGGATCACGACGTGCGCGCCTGACGGAATACAGGAGGTGATCATCCCGGGGAGCAAGATACCAACAGACTCCTATTGATCAGTGCCCTGTCTTGGGGAGACTCCGGGAAACACTTGCAAGCTACAGGCGGCTTGGACGGTACGTGGAGTGCTAATACCGGAGTACCACACGTGTACACTGCCGAGTGGCAACGATCAAGATATATAAATTGAACATCGTGGAGTCACCATCTGACCACCATGCTCAAGACCGCAACTTATCGTGATCTGTCAAGCTATACTTAGCGAGAGTCCTTCAATCAGGCATGCCGTGCGATATGTTCATGCGCTGTGTTTGGTCCGGGATCATACTATACATATGCCCTCCTTCGATAGTCAATCGTGATGTCGTGTGAACCTTGTCGTGTATCCCAAGCAGGAATATGTGAAACCTTGGCCACTCAACATGATCGGCTATTCTATGATCGGGCGTAAGATTTGACCAAGGTAATCGATGGTGACGTACATGCAGATCAAGTGCCGAGTCCTAGGTCGCGAGTGATGTGATATTGTGCTACGCCATGCACGAAAGGAAGTAGCTCACGAGATCAGCTCCCTGATGAAACGACCAGGGCACCGAGCGGTGTCGAGCATGCTCCACACCGGAGGCTCCAATCTTCTAACATCATCGTCGATGGCGAATAACCTCGTACTCACAACGTTCCCCGATTGTGAGCGCATGGCCATGGAAAAGAATAGTGGTTCCGCGTCGCCAAAGACATGCAATGCTCGGTGAGCGAAGGCCGAGGGCAGTGGTGATACCGCATTCCGCATGCGGAAGGACGTCACTTGACGACAATGGACCAATTGATTCCTGGGATAAGGTATGTATGGTATGAAGATGTTCGGAAGTCGTGCTTTGTACATGGATCTTTCACCTCGTCTCTGCGAGGTTTGTCCGGATCCCGGATTCTCAGGATTATTGTTCCAAGGTGCAAGGACTCGTAGAACCATGAGATTGCGCTGGACCTGGTTGACCTAGTTGAGACAGATCAATGCCTTCCATCTATTTTGGATAGCATTGATCTTTCAACGCATGTCTGGTCGGTGGTATATCCATTGATTTTTTTCATGATCAATGAACGATATTTGCAAGGAACGGGTGGAATATCAGATTCCCGAATGTGCATTTCTCGAATTCTAGCGTGACGTGCCGACGATCTTCACCACCAATTTCTCTTCTCGGTCTTCAGCTCGAGCACAACTGTACAACAGCTCTGGATTCAGGATTCGGAGACTACATATCACATACACCCATCTGATGCCATACGACTCGTGTCCTCCATTGCTGGTGAGTTCTAGATTCAACAAAAACAACCCCAGTCTATCAGTCATATCGTGATTCTTTGCCACATATCATTCTGCGTCGAAACAGACGCACTTCTTACTTCTTCAACGACAACTGGGAAGCGCCTGGTTCCTTAGCATCTTTTCACCTGTGCTTGACCATGACGACTCATCTCGAGCCATTGATGAGCGATACACAGCCACAGCTTTCTCCGGAGATCAGATGACAATCTATTTGTTTGACGGGAAAGTCGCCTTTCCAGCGGCTTGGCTCGCTGCACGTGCACCGGACAGAGCGAACTGGTTGTGAATGCCCTCAACACGGTGCGTGGCGTTAATGTTCTTGACGAGGGTAATCTGGTAGCAGGTTGCGCCTCCCTGGCGGGAAGTAATGGTGCTGTAAGCAAGGAAGTATTCCCAGATCTGTAGACATCGTCAGTGTTCTGCGGTGTAGCAGACAAGCGCGGCATCACTTACCCTAAACCATCTATCGCCATACTTGGCAACAACCTTCTCCTTGTTGCCCATCCAGTTCCGGTACCATCGCCAGAGGGTTGCGGAGTAGTGGACACCAATGGTATCGACGCTCTTGACTTCGAACCCAGCACCCTCCAACTTGTCGACGAAGAATCCGAGAGGGGTGGAAGCATCGGCACCAGGGAAGATGTACTTATTCATGAACAAACCCCAGATGAGGTCTTCATACTGCCAGCTCTTGCGCAGACCGGCGATCTGCAGGAAGAACACACCGTCATCCTCCAACATATCGTAAACTTGCTTCAGGAAGGTGCCAAAGTAGCGAACACCAACGTGCTCGGCCATCTCCAGACAGGTGATCTTGTTCCATCCGCCCTCAGGCACAGGGATATCGCGGTAGTCCATGCAGAGGATTCTGCTCTGCTCTTCTGGGACACCAACTCGGCGGAGACCTGCATTGCCCCAGGCAGTCTGGTTGCGTCCAAGCGTAACACCAGTGACCTGTGCGCCGTAGTTTGCCGAGGCGAATTTGGCAAGAGTGCCCCAACCACAGCCAATGTCCAACATGCGCTCGCCAGCCTTAAGATCGATCTTCTCGCAGACGATGCCAAGCTTGTTGTCCTGCAGCTCCTCCAGCGTTTCCTCCTTGTTGATGTCGGAGATGATGCCGGAAGTGTAGATCATGCGAGGACCCAGGAACCAACCATAGAAGTCATCACCACGGTCGTAGTGGTCGCGAACCTGCTCCTCGTCTTGCGACCGAGTGTGCATGATAACCTCTGGCATCATTCCTGTCAAGAAGAACCAGTATAGCGAAAGGGTGAATCGGAAGCTGGCCCAGTCATGGCGATACTCCATAACCTCCAAGCAGTCACCGTTGAAGTCGACCTCACCAGCAAAGTACATCTCATGGAACGTCTCCATCGGGATGCGGGTGCGGCCATGGTATTTGGCTTTGTCGCTCTCTTTCTTGAATGTCAAGTAGTGCTCGATCGGAGCACCGGGAAGACGTGCCTTTTCGTTGAGACGGGGCGAGAACGTAGAGAAGACGGTCCAGAAGAAGGCAAGGACAGGAATGGAGGTGAAGATGGCGAAGAAGATCCAGGTCAGGATTCCACCGCCGACCTTGTAGGAGAAATAGGCGGGGACGATTGCGAGGGCTGCAAGAAGGACGGGTGTGTTGAAGTAGCTATAAGAAGTGGTTAGAGGATTTGCTCCCGTGCCTCGAGGAGATTCGGTTCAGAGCCAGAAGCTCGCTTGAACTCACCCAGGACCGTCGGCAGGAAGAGGCGCATTCTTGATGCTAGCATACTGTAACAATGTCAGTAAGAGTGCCGATATGATCTTCGAATAGCTCGATCGAACTGACCGAAGTGGTGCGAACGCCATAGTCAGCCTCTGGCTTTGACTGGACAGCTGTCGGCGTCTTGATGAAGTCGAACGACTCCTCGGCGATGCTGCCGGCTTGAAAAGCCATGATGAGGAAGGCACCAAGAAAGGATGGGAAGATGATGCGGAAGTGGTTGAGGAGAGGAGGGAGGAAAGAAAGTCGGTAGAGGAAAGGTGGGTTTTCGGTATCTACGCGGCTCGCGATAGCAAAGTTCAATGCCTCCACCGCTTCTTTTAGTCGGTGCCTGAGACTTTTCCCCTGCGCGCTGCGCTCAAGTCCCGCAACGTGGGGAGATGGAGCTGCTGCATGTGCCATTGGAAATTCTGCCGCCAAGCTTTCAGGTACGGCTTCGTCCCGTTCACCGATTCGTCCAAGCTACTTTTGCTATAGTAAAGTAGATACATGATACAGCTATTGTATAATATCACTGATTTAATACCTTTCCGCCTATTCTTGGCTGTGAATGAAACATATCTGCCACCATAACCGTACCCAATGCGACGAACATCATGTCGAAGCAGGGCAACCGATTCAGCCCGCAACAAGAATAGGCAGTGTCTTTGTGGTATCTTTAGAGCACTCTCTGCTTATGGCAAGTCCGCTCTAATCGAGCGGTATGACAGGGACATTCTCAATGAAGAATGTTGGAGCCTGATGGCCACGAAATGTTACAGCTAACTTAACGCATACTCGAACAATTCACCAACCTCTACAGCGATCTCAGCGCGCCCTCTTCTCTGCGACCTTACGCTTATACCGTACTTCGGCCCTTCTTCGTTCTCCACCATCAACCTTGTGCCCTTGTCTCTGCTCCCACAGCCCTTCTTGCACCTTCAGTCTTGCTGCGCCAACTTTGCCCTGTACAGCCTGAACGCCTCGTCCTGCAATCGCGAATCCGTTCGCAATCCGCACTTGCCCAATCAAAGTTCCCTCTTGACTCTCACTGCCATCCTCATCTGGCCGTACATTGATCACTACTCGTCTTCTTCCAGCGCTCTTCGTCAATGTAGCCTTCTGATCTGCCGGCCGCGTGCTTTCCACTTCTGTGATCCGTAGCTCTGCAACCCCATCCCGCACCTGTGCACAATCGCCTCCGATCCCAATCTTGCCTTGCCGAAACCGTTCTCGCCACCAGAGGAGATATTTCCGTGCACGTGCGGGCTCCACGCCAGCTTCTTTGAGTTGTGATGAGGTCAGGCTGAAGAGGGCTTCCCAGGATGGAATCTTTGATGCGTGCGCTGACATGTTTCGGCCGATCAAGGTGAGGAATGTTGGCGCATCAGGAACGAACGGCGTAGGTTTTGGAGGTGTGAGAATCGGTTTGTGTAATGCGTGAAGCGGCCGACTGTGCTGTGCGAGCAAGGAGAGGTTCACGCGGGCTCGCGTTCTGAAATGCATCGTTGTGTCTCTCTAACGATATTGGTTGATTGTGTCCTTGAACATGTCACCGGGCATCTGGTATGGGATTTAAGTAATGACAGGTAGATGAATCGGAGGTGATGATCGTGATGATACTGTCCTGAAAGATGCTTGGAGATGCGGACTTCAATGTTCTTGCCAAGACTCCCGAGTGAACTCCGCAGTGCTGGACAAACGTCAGGCCTCTACGCGATAATCAGCGTTACAATTCAAAGCGAGCGGCAATACGAACACACTGGATAAGAATCTAACGAACGCTATCTGTTGCATGATTCAGAATAATCTATGGTAGCATTCGATGATTCCGTAGTATGGCGACTTCGCCAGCACTCGACGTGCCTCCAGAACCACCGCTGAAACGACAAAAAGTGAGCGGCGACTCCATGTCTCTCGACCCACCGTCTGAAAGCAGCTTGCCACCGACAGCAGATCTAGCAGAACAGCTCGATCACGCTGAACGCAGCAAATATGTGAAGGGCAAGAAACTAGGTAGTGGTCAATATGCCGACGTCTTCTCTGCACATCTGGTGTCGGATGCCAGCCAGCTCGTCGCCATCAAAAAGATCAAGGTTGGACCAGAATGGGCGGACTTTGGCATCTCGTTCGACAGTCTTCGCGAGATCCGATTCCTGCAAGAACTCGATCACCCGAACATCATTAAAATGCACGCGGTGTTCAGCACTAACACGCAGAACTTGAATCTCGTGCTCGAACAGCTCCCACAAGGAGATATGTTGAAGATGATCAATGATACCTCTGTTGCCTACACGCCTGCGGACATCAAAGCCTGGATGCTAATGCTGTGCCGAGCCATCTGGTTCTGCCATGCCAACTACGTTCTACACCGGGATATCAAGCCAAATAACTTATTAATCGCTGCCAATGGAGAGATCAAACTTGCTGATTTTGGTCTGGCACGAAGCTTCGCGGATCCTTTCGCTGAAATGACATACAACACGATTACGCTATGGTACCGTCCCCCTGAGCTGTTTTACCAGTCCCGCTACTATGGCGGTGCTGTTGATATCTGGAGCGTAGGCTGCGTCTTTGCGGAGTTCATCCAGCGCAGACCACTCTTTCAAGCTATCCCTGAGTCCGAATTACGTATGGTCCAGCTTATCAGCGAAGGTGTCGGTACACCAACGGAGGAAAATTGGCCTGGCGTAAGCAAACTCCGTGGTTATATTGCGCCTACAGATATCACACCTGTCCACCCCAAGGCACATTGGCTAGCGCATTTCCGCTCGATCGGCGAGGTAGGTGTGGATCTGCTGATGAAGATGTTGTCGCTCGATCCCCGCCACCGGCCAACTGCTGAGGGTGTGCTCATGCACGAGTATTGGACCGCCGATCCTCGGCCAAGTAAGCTTGAAGACCTGCCCAAGAAAGGCGGAGGACTGGAAGCAATGGGAGAGGAGCTGAAAAAGAGAGGAGGTGAAATTCCCGAGTCGAAGGACGGCAGAGGCGATAGAGTCGCACGAAAGATTGACTTCGGAGGGATGAGATGAACGTCATGAGCGAGTGCTCGCCACATAAGGAAAGTGTAGGCTATCACGACCAAAGTTCGTTGTCATCCATGGTCTCTCCAAGAGACCGCAGAAATCGATCTTTTGAGTCGCGGTCACCAAGCACTATCGTGTGCGAGAACATCTGATGCGTCTGGGAAAGCAAGTCTAAGGGACAACGCTAGAAGAATCGAATAGCGCTGTGAAAGACAGCGTCTGTCACAAGATCAAGCAACGTGACGACTTTCTGAGACATAGGAAAACAAGGCCAAGACAAGAAAATCGAGGAAGAGTGGATCATGCAAACATGTACATTTTTCAATATTTACAATATGGGGACACTGTCAGTCCACCGGAAATCGTCATCGCGCCAGGGAAATGCATATGCCACTCCTGAGACAACCGTCTAGTTGTCAAGACCGGGGCAGTTCTCGCTGGTCATGGAGGTGATGTCGCTGTAGGGCGCTGGGTCGGTCCAGATGATGTTGAAACTATCAACATGGGTCAGCATATCAGAACTCATGTTCGGGCGGAACCTCAACGAGGGGTGCAGGGAGACGTACGAGTCGTCGGGGTAGTCAGGCGCGTTGTTGTCGCCCAACGCCTGGACGATGTTGGTCAATTGACCGTGCTCCCAGCAGATCAAGATGTTGCCCTCGCCAGTGTAGTTGTCGACGGCGTTGGCCACACAGTCCTGGTCATCACGGCCACACGAGGTGTCGACGGTCAGGCCGAGATCTTGTGCGAGTGGCTCGACTGTCTCGTATGGTCGCTCACGAGAGCCGTCTATGAAATCAGGATTGTCAATAAGGGGATTCGAGAGTCAAAGCCGGACGACTTGGGCAAACATACCGCTCTTGGGCTTCTCGGCCAAGATGTAGCCGATGTTGTATTGGCTGGATGCGCCGAAGACGTTACGGAGGCATTGTGCGCGCTGCTCGCCTTGGGAGCTGAGGCCGTTGCTGCCATCGGAAGGCTTCTCGCCGTGGCGGATGAGGTAGACGGTGGCGCTTTGGGCGGCAGCCAGGGAGACGAGCGAGGCGAGGGCGAGGACGGACTTCATGGTTGCTGATTGATGAGGTATATGATGAGTTGTAGAAGTAGATTGTGATTGAACTTATGTCCGTCTTGCCATTCTCTGCTACGGGGACCAGCGAGGTGTTTATATATGCTCTAAAGACAGTAACGCAGATCGATGTATCGCCATGCACGTGCTGCTGCATACGACTGACTCCATCAAGCATGAGCACCGACTTGCACTAGAGCTTAGTTCTACCTCCACTACGCAACTCTCACTAGAGCAACGCAATGGTTACATACATGTAACATATCCAAGAAGCAATTAGCACATCAGCCACTTGACCTCCCGAGGCCTCTGAACGCCTCCATCAGACGCACATGGGGTGGAACAAAGACCGCGCCTGTCGTCCTAACGCAGCGCATCGACCACGACTTGCCCGTCATGCCGCTGTCTGACGACGACGCCCTCGGACACGACGCCTCCATGAGGAAGAACCCCCCGGCGCCGGTCCAGGAACGAACAAGCTGTACAGCAGTAGTAGCTATGTATCGCTACCGTTCGCCGCCGTATGAAAGAGGGCTGAAACGCGCATCTGCACGCAACGTCGATCGCTAGAGCGGGATCGTCAGGGATCGACGCGGGTCGAGCGAGCACATGTCGACGCTGCGGCTGCTGAGTGGATAGAACGTCCCAACTTCAACAATGGACGGGACATGCGGACAAAGCAATGTTAATGCACACCACTATACATCATGCAGTGACATTGCACTCGTCTCGTGCCCTACGCCAGATGGAGCGCATAGCGCGGTACGCGACTGGACGGGATGGAAGAATAAGCCTTGTTAAGCAACTCCTAGGCGGGATATTTTCCTTCGAATGCAGCCGCTAGAACTTTTGGAAGAATGCAAAGAGCGACTTCGCCGCTGTGACGCTGGGGTGGCGGTAGCAGCAGCAGCGGAGTCGGGGAGGTGTTGTCGCATTGCATTGCAGTTGCGGGTTGTATTGGGCGTAGTCTGGCGGGTCGTAGGCGAGGAGCGTGCTGAACGGTAGGTATGCGAAGGATGGCATATATCGATTGAGTAAGAAGATGACTCGGTTCTGACGACCACTTTATGGATGAGTCGTGGTGTACGGAAACAAGGACAGCACGTTGCGAACAAAGAATGCAGGGCCACAGGATGGTCGAAGTCGCTATTTGTCTTTGGGATTTCAATATGAACAAGACTGCGGCGAGGCTTGAACTCAGGTCGCCCACCATCGCAGACAAAGGACAGTTCCATCAATGGAACAGGTGGGGACTTACAACAGTAAGGTAGGTAGGACAATGGGTTTTACTGCCCAGCGATTCGAGTCCGGTGTGCCTCTGTCGATTCGTGGGCACGGTACACCAGCCTCATGATCATTCGGACGCGAGTGCGTCCAGAACGGATGCTCGGCACGATGCTTCATCTGCTCTGGGCTGGAATCCGAGATGTACTTGAGGACAAGATTGAATAGCCAGGCCACTTCGAATCTACTCTGAGCTGGTTCATCCTTGATGTATACCTGACGATGTGGTCGGATTCTGGCGCCTGCGAAAGCATTCTAGGCTTGGTCTGCACAGTCGACACTTCCAGGTAGGTTCATACACATTCCAATCCTCATAACGACAACATTGCTGATTTCGGCATTACCCACAAGCGCACCCTTGAAACCAGGATTGTCATCAATATTAAATTGAAACAGTGCTGTTTCTCGAAACGATCTTATGTTTATGATATATAACTCGCTCCATATGTACAAGTGATTCGTGAACAGAACACTCGCTAAATCATTTTCAATCATCAAGCCATTCAACTCCATATGCGCATAATCCGTCGTTGCTTGCCTATCCTCGTGGGAATCCCAGTGACATGTTTTATAGTCTGTAGGTTTCATATATACTCGTGACTCGTGCAGAAGGTAAAGTATTTCCTGGCCGCTTTTATGTCGCCAATTCGCCGTGCAACCCTGATGTACCCCGACATCTGTGGACAACGCTGTTCCTTCCAGCTGTGCATAAACCCCATCTTCTCTCAGATTCAAACGTGACGACTTTCCAAATGAGTCATTACCGTGGATTCACGATCGTCGAATTGCACTAAAATTGCTCACGAGCTCATGGCCGACTTCTCCGAAAACTCCAGCACCGGGCTAGCGTCATCGAAATGGGCCTCGTCGCTGGAGAAGAAGTCCTCCCGCCGAATGCCGGAGCGGTCGCACATGCCGCGGAAGATGCCACCAGGGGTGTCGTACAACGCGATTGGGGTGTCGAGCTCGGCGACGTTGCCGGCATCCATGACGAGGATGCGATCGTAACTGCAAGAATAGAGGTTAGTATGGTCTACAACAGCTCGGTATGAGCAGGGAGAGGGGTAACATACCCAATGATAGTCTTGAGACGATGGGCAATGCACAGCAGTGTCTTGCCCCTGAAGCCCCGCACGATGGTCTTCTGGATCTTTTGGTCGGTTTCGAAGTCGACGGATGAGGTGGCCTCGTCACACACGATGATCTGCGAGCCACGGACGAGCGCGCGAGCGAGAGCGAGCAGCTGGCGTTGACCGAGGGAGAAGTTGAGCCCTTCGTCTTCAACCGCGGTGTCGAGATGGATGCGGCCGGCTTCGTCCTGCATCGTCTGCTCGGCGCCGACCAGATCGGCTTGACGCAGCGCGTTCCAAAGCTCGATGTCTTCGTGCTCGTCGAATGGATCGAGATTGCTTCGGATCGTGCCACGGAAGAGTGTAGGATCTTGAGGAATGATGGCGAGACGGGAGCGTAGATCGTGCAGGCCAATGGTGGCGATGTTGACACCATCGATCGAAATGCTGCCGCCAGAGAGTTCTACAAGCCGGAACAGCGTGGACATGATAGTTGACTTGCCCGCGCCGGTGCGACCGACGACGCCGATGCGCTCGCCAGCTTTGACGTTCATGCTCAGGCCTTTCAGCACTAGCGGCAAACCGTCGCGGTAGCGCATCTGCACATTGTCGAAGACGATCTCGCCCTTCTCGGGCCAAGTAGGTCGCACATCTCCCAGCTTGAGCGGCGCTTCTTGTTCAAGCGAGCTACCGTAGTAGTGGATGCGCTCTGTGGAGTTCATGTTGTTCTCGACCTCAGCAAGCTGTCGTACGGTGAATTGGATCATCTGGACAATGGTGAGGATGTACGAAAGCACCAACCCACCAGTGCTAGGGTTGACGTGAAACCGTGACGTAACGACGAGAATGCCAACCGTGAAGACTAGCAGGTTTCCTACAGCATCCAGTCGTGTCGAGAGCCAACGCTGATTGGCAAACGTCAAGAAGTACGCGCCGTCCATGGAGTCGACTGCATCCACAACAGACGCCAAGAACTGCTTCTGCAGGCCATACGCCCGGATGGTGGCAGTACCAGTGACAGCCTCTCCAAAGCGAGAGAAGACAACACTTCGCAGGACTGCTTCATGCCGCTTGATCTCACGTGCAGAGGCGCGATAGTAAGCGGCGGCGAAGAGGAAGGCGATGACGAGCGGGACCAGTGCGATGGCGAAGTAATAATAGTAGGCTATGATCAAACAGAAGACGGAAGTGATCATGGCCATGGTAAGGAAGAACATGCGCATACTGTCGGTGAGGGTGTTGTCCATGGTGTCGACATCCTTAGAGAAGCGGTTGGTGATGCGACCGAGCGGCGTGGTGTCGAAGAACGACATGGGCGCGCGAAGCACACGAGACATGGCGCGCTGGAGCATGACCTTACTGGCCTTGGTGCCAAGCGAAGTCAAGAGCACCGCAAAAGTGAACATCAGAGCAGACTGGAGAAATCCAAGCACCGCATAAATGCCAATATATGTGCCGTCATCCAACTGTTTAAACTTTCTTGATGTCCACCAGGAGAGCCAGAGACTAGTGACGATGTTGGCGCCTTGTGAGATGACGAGAATTCCAATGACCAAAGGCGCGTTCCAGATCGATCCTGAAGCCCTGATGTATTCCAGATAGACCTGCGCATTGACGCCCTGGGTCGCTCGTTCCTCCTGTTGCATGAGTGCTGCGGCCGGCCTCTTGCCCTTCTTCTTCATCACCACTTTCTTCTCGTCCTCGATCTCGTCTTCGTTGACATGCTCTTCTTCCTCCTCCGTCTGCTCCGTGGCAGTCGTCTCCATCAGCTTCTGAAACTCGGCATCGCCGTCCATGAGCTCGCGGAACGTCGCGATCTTGTGGATCCGCCCCTCTTTCATCCAGACGATGCGATCCACACGAGGCAAGACGTGCAGTTGATGTGTCGCGAGCACTCTGCATTTGTCCCGAAGTAGACCGCAGATGGCATTGTCCATGATATGCTTTCCCACATGGGCGTCCACGGCAGAAAGTGGATCGTCCATGAGCACAATATCTGCGTCGAAATAGATCGCACGCGCGATGTTGAGACGCTGTTTTTGACCTCCGGACACGGTGATACCACGCTCACCAATCTCTGTCAGGTCGCCACTGGGCAGCATCTCCAAATCCGGACGAAGTGCACATGCATCCACGACCTCGTTGTACCACTTCTTGTCGAAGTCCTTGCCAAAACATATATTCTGCTTCACGGTTGCGTTCTGAATCCAGGCATATTGCGGGCAGAAGGCTCGCGAAGCACCAAACGTCACATTGCCAGTCGTCCTCCGCATGTCCCCGGCCAATGCGCCGAGCAATGAACTTTTGCCAGAGCCGACAGAGCCAATGACTGCGATCAACTCATTCCGACCAACAGTCAAATTGATATCGTTAATCTGGAACGGCTTTTCCTCCTCCTCGATCGAACTGCCTCCAGATGTTGGCGATGTCGGTGTTTGTGGTAAACTGCCCTCTTTCTCCAAGAGCTTCAGCTGTCGTTTGGCTTCCTGGGATTTCCGCTTGGCTATTTGTTTGTCTTCCTTTGTGGGTTTGGCTGGTTTGGCAGGTTTCCCATGACCGCCAACTTGGCTTTCAGGATCTTGGGTCCGCTCTCGTTCCCACGTGAAGTCGGCATGATCGATCTTGATGGCACTCTTACTCTCCATATCCCACGTTGCTTCGTCCTCTACTTCCTCGGCATCCAAGAACTCCGAGATTCTGCCGATCGATGCGTTGGCATCGACGATCTGCCCAATGACCATAGGCAGCATATTGAGTGGAATACGTAGCGCGTTGAACAATGCTAAGGACGAAAAGACCGGAGCAGGATTGAGCGGGTGCCGAGACAGGTTGAACGTGATGAAGGCCAGCATCGAAGCGAAGATAGGGGTTGTCATCGACACCGCCATGATGCCGTTTCGGATAGAGAGTAAGAACGAGACTTTCTTGATCTCGCGGGTTCTGATGGCATCGAGTCGTTTCAGGAAGCTCGTCTCCCATCCGAAGAACTTAACGAACCGAACTGAACTGACAATTTCCTGCGTCAAGCTGACACGTTGGTCGGTGATTTTGTTGATGGCTTTGCGGCGGATCATCAAGCTTCGAATCGCACGAGCAAGTAGCGGCATCATCACGCAAATGAATGCGAAACCAGCCAATGCGCTGTACGACAGGTTGACAAGAAGGAGGGCAAGGGACAGCATAACTTGAATAGGCGATGTCCATGCGATATGAAACATGCCGGATGCTTGATCGATTCGGTAGGTGTCGGTAGACATCAAGTTGATGATCCGCCCGTTGCCCCAACCCTCTCCAGTTCCAGAAACACCTTTCTTGCCCTTGACTTGATTCTTCAGTCTCCTAGCGAAGAAGTCTTTCTCCTCTTTGCTACCAGGTTCCATCCCTTCCGGTAGTTTGTCCGGGTTTTTGGTATCAATGCCGCCGGCTTTTGCACGGCCTGACAGATTCATGGCCTTTTCGAAGATCACTGCGATTAATGTCGACCGAGCCTGACCACCCACCATCATACCGCGGTAAATGAAGTGATTAGTCGTCATGGATTGGATCATCTGCATACAGGTAATTCCGAACACCAATCCGATGCCCCTGCCAATCGATGGAGTGGGACCGACTCCATGCTGTGCTTCCCATGCTTCTGCCGCGAAATTGATGAGATACTTCAACGTGAACGGCGACAAGACCTGTATCACTGCCGCAGTCAATTGACAACAGCCACCTATGATGAATTCTTTATGGAAGGTGTCGTACATCGCCATGACCAGCGGATTGAGACGTCCCGGTTTCGCCTTTCGTCTTTTCAGTGCGGCTTTGAGTTTGGCGGCCAGCACGTCGACCTTGCGATCTGGATTCACCGACCAGATATCGTTCAATTCCAAGGGTCGTTGGTAGCCTACGGTCATGAGCGGAGCCATCCATTGGAACGTCAACATCGACAAGAAGTGTGCCCGGTATTCCCGCGATACACCACGCTCTTTCGGGACCGGTGGTGGGATCTTCCTCTTCAACGGGTTTATCTTCTCGCCCCATGTTCGTTTCCGCGGTTCGACGGCCGCATGACTCTGTGCATCTTCCGTGGCAATGCTGGTCCCGGTTGCGTTGGTCCATGTGCTCTGTGTCCGCTCTACCGCCGGTCTCTTGACGATGCTATGCATTCCCTTCTCGTCGCCATCCTGACTTGACGCAGAAGTCTCCTCTATGACCTCTCGATCCACCACCTTCTCCTCATTCAACTCGGACTCGGAGCTGACCACCTCAAGCGGCGCCTCGGCCACGGGCTCTTCATGGTTGGTGTCATTCGGGTTCGCCGTCACCGTGTTGGAAGCCCAGCGTTGCTCAGGCAAAGGGGTATTGTCGGCCATCCGAAGGCGTGCGCAGCGTCGAATGAGATTCGAGGTGAATAAACCTTGCTTACTGGGCAGCGCGGCCAATCAATGCGGGGAAAGAGTGACGGCTCGATATGCCTTTTCTGGGGGAGCGATGAAACAATCCGACGCTTTGGAGACGAAAGAAACAAAAGCAAGAACGGTTCAATATGAGCAGCAGAGGAGGGATGGAAAGGTTGAGCTCACGGTGGACACTACAGAAGAAGTATGAAGATACGAAACGGCACCGGACGTGGTGTAGTGGTTGAGAACCTGGAGGCAAGTGGTTTAAGGTGAAAATGTGATGATGCGCGCAAAGAACATGAGATCGGCGCCATCGAGCATAACCCCGAGCTCCGTTCCTCGACCCGGAATGACTTTTGTATCCACATTTCTCGTCAGACAGAGGTGATAGAGTTCCTCATCGTGACTGCAGCTTCAGGCAGACATCTGCAGGTGAGATGATCTATCGTTGAAGGGCTGATCTGTAGTTCCTGACCGCTGCGACTCCTTTGCTTGCCTGCCTTTGCACGATCAGATCCAACGTCAATCATCTCCTCAAGACATCAGTCATCAAACGTTTCCGTCCCGCAACGAGATCTAGAAGAGGGCTAAAAAGAGGCTGAGAACGGCGCAGACCGCGCCTTTGGGTAGGCCTCTTCTGCTTACGTA
Source organism: Microcyclospora tardicrescens (assembly GCA_003012245.1). Taxonomy (NCBI): domain Eukaryota; kingdom Fungi; phylum Ascomycota; class Dothideomycetes; order Capnodiales; genus Microcyclospora; species Microcyclospora tardicrescens. The sequence goes on from PXOE01000057.1 coordinate 64,720, forward strand.
CAGCATACACATGGTATCGAAAGCTTCGAAGCCCCCATCTCGGTGCCGAGCGCGCATCGTGGCCCGACGTGTGCTGGAGACGCCTCACCGACATTGTACCTCCGCCCGCTATGCTTCTGCCTATGGACGGTGGCGGTAGTGGCGGCTCTTGTGGCCGGATTTGCCTCGTACGAGCATCTCGATAAGCAGAATCCTTTCCGGTTAATGCTGATGTATGTAATGAATGACTCAAGACGTCCAGGTCAAATGGTACTCTCATAGGTCGTGCTTACAAAAAGCGTACCTGATTCTTAGTGCTATAGTGAAAGGCAGCGGAGAACTCGACAGATGCCGGGGAGCCGACCTGCCTGATTGGGAAGTCACCTTAAGAGCCGTGCTCTTCACCTATAGACATTGGTGCGAGTGTGATGGAAATAATGTACCGGTTACATTCATGATTCGCCTCATTATTGAAGCTGGTATTTCTGAAGCGTGGTGGCAGCCCAGTCGAATTCAGTTCGCCCGTGCACTACTATTCGCGTCCGAAACGTGGCTCTCTGCTTGCCTACATATATCCAAGGTAAATTCGTAACGTGGCTCCCATTATGTGCAGAGCAGATCCAAAAGTCCCCGTCGACTTCTCCATCGATGTTTACAGCAAACTATAGTTGATAGCAGCGGTGTTCTGTAGAGGGTACTTTTGTTGTCTCTGAGGCAGTTCTGCCAAGAGCCTCTCAGCTGTCCTTCCATGCAGACTCAACTCTTCGAGCTCCGTAGTCATTCCTACCTCTTGTGAGCGAGTACCGCGCCAACGCCCACTTGACGGTGGTGGTGGAGGTGGCGGCATGTTATCCAACAACGCTGCAGGGTCTGAGAAAGTATCAAGCGTATCAAGAGGTACACGTCCGCCTGGAAACTCATCGTCGAAGAAAGCTGAGCTCAAAGGGTCGTGCTCCGCCTGTTTGCGGCTACCTTCGACTTCTTTGCGAAGGATCTCGGCCTGTTCCTTAAACACTTTCCAGAGCTCCCAGCCACTCGAGCCTTTGTCGTCATTGGTAGCCACGTCTCGTGAAAGGAGGATTTCTCCTCTTGCAAGAACAAGCATAGTGGCAACAAAGCACTCCTGCAGAAAGGCGAAAGAGAATCCTGGAGTGATGTTTGCCATCATCGGGCAGAGCTTGGCTGGGAAGTCAATCTTTGGGTTGTCGGCCAACTTTTCCCGCCAGTATTGACAGTATAGCGTCCTCTCGTGCTCATTGGGAAGTGGGAACAAGTATTTTCGGTCAAATCGGCTTGGGCGCTTGGTCAGACCCGGATCCAATCGCTCGAGGAAGTTTGTTGACGCGACTACAAAAAGGCCATCGTTGTTCTCCAGACCATCCATCTCGTTGAAGAAGTAGCTTCGCGTTTGGGGCGTTACAATAGTCTCGATGTCTTCGAGGATCAACATGCATGGCGCCTGTCGGCGAGCGAAACTGAACACATTCTGGATGTGATATGTGTTTGGCGCCGTCTTTACATACAAAGTCGGGATAGGGTGTTTCCTGTCCAGAAGAGTGTGCATGAGAGCTTTGATGGAGATGGTCTTGCCATTGCCGGGTGGTCCATGAAACATAAGTCCACGTTTCCACGGTACGCCCAAGTCTTCGTAGATCGACTTGGAGTTGAAGAATTTGTTGGTGACTTCGGTTAGCTCTTGCTTCATGTTCTCGTCCAAGATAACCTTGTCCCACGAGGCTTTCTTCACTTGCTGCCAGAGGTCCTTGTTCTTTCTCCAGTAAAGATCATACACCCAGACAACGTCTTCGTCGCTCAATAACCAATCTCCCGCCGACTTGATCAAAGCATCTGTGGGAGCAGAGGGTCCGTAGATGCCTTCACCAGACCGACGTTCTTTGAGGACATATTGCATAATGTTGAAACCCTCTTTGACGCAGTATACGATGAAATCCTCGCCTCCAAACTTATAATGGTACTTGGCAAAGGTGACTGCTTCAGCCAGACGTCCTTTCTGATGCCGAGTCATTGGAGCAGCATAGCCACGCAACGACGTAAATGAATCGGTTTCGGTGTCCAGCTCGTATGTCGCAAATCCAGCTGCCGCAAAGGCGATCAAGGGAATGTTGGCTGCTGGAATTGAAGTCACGATCATCTCCGGAAAAGCCTCACGCAAAGCAACGACATATTGTATATCGTGGTCGGCGGTTTTGGCCGAGTTTAGCTCCAAAACATCGTCGAAGAGTCGATGTGGTTTCGACTGAGCAGACTTCTCGATAAATGTAAATGGCTCCATGTTTGAAGATATACTGGTTCTATCAATGGTCGATACCGTAGTACTGCGACCTGGTAAACAATGGATGAAAGATTATGGAAGTGGATGCGGGAATGGGCAAACACTGGTTCAAGAAGGATGAAGGAGAAGGCTGAGACAGCTTATAGATATAGCTACACGAGGTTGCATGCAAGGATTCCTTGGCTCCTGTTGCCTACCTGTACTTGATGGTGATGCAACACACGATACCGCTTGGTTGGGTCTAGTCGTTTGGATTGGGATCCTGCGGAGGTGGAGTCATAGTCCGTCCACACTTTCGCCTAAGGCACCAATGCACCTGGGGTATGCCATCAATGGCTTCCAACCAGGTACCTCTATCCATCAGCATCCCGACTCCAACGATCAAACCCCACGATGTTCGCCCTCCAGCGCGGTCTTCCTAAGCTCTTGCGGCCTCAACTTCGACAATGCATTCGAAAAGAAAGTACATATCAGCCTCCCACTCCTCCTAAGCAGCCCAATCCACACGGCAACTTCTACAAAGAGTTCGGTCGTCCAGTCGCGAAATGCTTCCTCATGGCCGTCTTCACATACCAGCTCTTGTATATTTCTTGGACCAAACTCGAAAGTATCGAGATCAAGCGTGAAAAAGCGAGCGAGTTTGCAGGACTAGAGAACGAGGTTAGAGCACTCACCCAAGGCCAGTCTTCGTAGAAGCACAGGGCAGACATGCGGTGCTCGGATTGCGGAATGGCTGGAGGAAAGCAACAATTAAGCAAGCTATGAGGAAGCGCATACTCTGAGATAAATGTTCCAACAAGCTTCGCCGTCAGCGAGATCACGCGACATTGCATGCACATCGCCATCAAGAACAACAAGACATGATCTGCTGGGCACCTCACATGAATCACACAGGCATCGATATGCTTTAAGAGTACTCCGTTGGCCGCTTTTCCTCTGCTCCTACGATCAGCTAATTCTTAAGGAGCTGGGCTTGCACGGGCAGATGTACTTTGGAGACCTCTGGGGTACTCAAAGAATCAAACAATGCTTTAATCCCCAGGACATATTTGGAGTGCACCAGAAGTATCGTATCAGATGTGTGCGAGACTTTACAGTCTGTAGCAGTATTCAAGCTGGCCGAGTCGCACACTCGGGTTGGCCTACTGCCAGCATCTTTTGCTATCTATGCTTGCCCTCCGATATGCAGTTTGCGGATCAGCCAACATCATAGACCAGTGGAGACTGTCACGCTAGAGGACCACTACAAGCAAACAGGAGTTCAGGCCTGCTGGTCCTTGACATTGCCCTCTTAAACTCACGACGTTCTACGACGGCAGAGGCCTATCTGCGAATAAGTTATTCGATTTCTCGATCGACCCATCAACGGGTTGAATCATAGTGGTGTGGCAGCAATGAGTCTGTAGTAACACGCTGGTGTTCCGGAAAGAATACACTGAGCAGACTTAATGCTGTAAAACATAGATAGATCATTGTGCCCCCAGCATATGGGTCTTCCACATAATCAAATCACTGAACAGACTTCATCGTGGTGCTCATTTTCCTTTTCCATGTCTGACATGCAGCTGTATCATGCGAAATGTGGTAAATGTCCTTGTATTTTCATGAGCTCTTTGTGACATCTCCATAGCATTCACGATCGGTGGTAAAAGTGATGGGGGGGATTTACCGAGATTTGCTGTAGCAACGTGCAGGATCAACAACAGTCAGCCCCCTGGCTTCAATACGACAGATCCGTTTATTATTAGCACAAGATACACGACTTGACTTCATCGCACAACGCTTTCTCCAGACACTGTCGGCATCTTAATCTCATGCCTTTCAACATATTCTTCCAACATACCAATGCGCGGGTCACTGCGACGGCGAGGGGCTGAAGGCGAACCTGCCAATTCTCAATCATACGAGGCTGTAAATACAGCGACTAGCTGGGACCAGTCTTCGGCGCATTCGCCACCAATTGGCAAATCGGAGCCGACCAGCAACAAGTTTGCCGATTTCTGTCGAAAGCACAAGAAGATTGTGATTCCGGTCGCTATCATGGTTTTGTTGTTGCCACTCTTAGGTCTGCTCGCACTCCTTGGGCGACACGGACATGCTCAGAATTATACAAGTCCGATCGTCTATCCTTCACCTGAGACATATGGTGCTGGAAATTGGAGCGATGCGTACAATAAAGCCCAAACGATAGTCGCGAGCATGACACTGGAAGAAATGAACAATATCACACTCGGTATCACGGGGAGCGGTACTGGTTGTGTTGGTGTGTCAGCAGCTGCTCCACGAGTCGGTTTCCCTGGCTTCTGTCTCCACGATGCCGGAAATGGTGTCAGAGATACTGATGGTGTCAACGCGTATGCATCTGCTCTATCGGTGGGCGCGTCTTGGAATGCATCTCTGGCATATGAACGAGCACAGTTCATGGGTGCAGAGTTCAAGAAGAAAGGGATTAATGTCGCCCTTGGGCCAGTGGTAGGCCCGCTTGGTCGGATGGCCACCAACGGGCGCAACTGGGAAGCATTTGCTAGTGACCCTTACTTGGACGGTATCTTGGGTGCACAAAGCGTGGTGGGGATGCAAGAAAGCGTCATTGCCTGTGCGAAGCATTTCATCGCCTATGAACAGGAAACGAACAGAAATCCGATCAACGGTGCCGCGCATATGATTCAATCCACTTCAGCCAACGTTGATGATCAGACTATGCACGAGCTCTACTTATGGCCGTTTCAAGATCTTGTCTATGCTGGAGTTGGCAGTGTAATGTGCAGCTACAACCGCATAAACAATACATATGCTTGTGAGAATAGCAAAGCGATCAACGGAATGCTCAAAGGTGAGCTGAATTTCCAAGGATTCGTTGTCAGCGATTGGGTTGGACAACACAGCCAGCTCCCATCTGCCAACGCAGGGTTGGACATGGCTATGCCCATCAGCAATTACTGGGACAACAACCAGCTTTCGGATGCCGTCGGCAGTAACGACCTGAATCAAACACGCTTGGCGGATATGGCGACACGAATCATTGCTACGTGGATACAGTTTGGTCAAAATGACACGAGCTTCCCACTGCTTGGCTCGGGAATGCCATCTAATTTGCTGGCGTATCACAACTACACCGATGCAAAAGACCCTGCTGCTCGATCAACACTTCTGACGCAAGCAATAGAAGGACATGTTCTTGTTAAGAACAACAATAGTGCACTCCCACTCAAGCAGCCTGTAGTTATGTCCATCTTCGGCTACGATGCCATTTCGCAAGCGATGCAATCTCCTACAGACCCAGGAGCTTTTGCTCAAAACTGGGAAGGAGCCAATCTGCAGCAAGCACAGTTCACGGACATTTCTTCGAATGAACCTGTGGTCAATCCTCCTGGGTCATATCAAGGTGTTCTTCTGGTTGGTGGAGGTTCTGGGTCAAACACCCCTGCGTACATCAGTGCACCCTACGATGCCATTCAAGCACGGGCGTATGATGACGGAACCGCAATCTTCTCTGACTTTACATCGAACGATCCGGAGGTGGTAGGTAGCTCAGACACCTGTCTCGTCTTCATCAACGAATATGCCAGCGAAACCTGGGACCGCCCAAGCTTGGCAGACTCGTCGAGCGACGATCTGGTCAACAACGTCGCCTCGAAATGCAATAACACGATGGTGATCATTCACAACGCAGGTATCCGCATCGTGGATGCATGGATCGAGAACCCGAACATCACCGCTGTGATCTTCGCCCATCTCCCGGGACAGGACGCCGGACGTGCTCTGGTTCAGATCCTATATGGAGACATCAGCCCATCTGGTCGGCTGCCATACACAGTCGCGAAGCAATCCTCCGACTACGGCGCCCTCGCCAGTCCCTGCCAAGCCAACAACTCGACCGATCCACAGTGCGATTTCTCCGAGGGGATCAACATCGACTACCGCGCCTTCCTCGCCTCCAACACCACTCCGCGCTACGAGTTCGGCTATGGTCTGACCTACACGAGCTTCAGCTATAGTGCGCTCAACGTCGCCGTGAATGCCACTGCCACGCCCTCGTCCTCCACTTCTCCTGCACCCGTCTACGCCAACGGCACCACCTCCAACGTCGGCAACGACGCCATCGGTGTGGGCGGCCTGCTCTCCCTGTTCGCGAGCGTTGGCTCCATCTCCGCGACCATCACCAACAGCGGCTCCGTCTCAGCCGCCGAGGTCGCCCAGCTATATATCAAGCTGCCAGGCCGGGCAACGCGCGTTCTCCGCGGATTCCAGAAGACCCTCATTACGCCAGGCGGGACTGCGCAGGTCGAGTTCCCGCTACGTGTCAAGGATGTCAGCATCTGGAATGTCACGCGTCAGGCATGGGTAGTCCCTAGCGGAGAGTTTGCTGTTTTCGTCGGCAGGAGCGTGCTGGACCCAGACGCTTTGCAGAGTTCTTTCACGCTCTAAAGGGGTTTTACAGGAGTACGGCCGGTCGACTACTATAAAGGATAGACGGGCTTGCATAAATGGCGTGTTGGGCGTTGAGTGTTGACGGCCTCTGTGAATGACCGTAGTTTGCCGCAGGAACAGGGTTTGGAAGGGCTCATGGACATTCGATAATGCAGAATGTGAGAAATTTGCTCATGTGAATGCCAAAGCGTGACAGTATATACATGTCTATGACTATATGATGTTTTTGATCGGGCGGGTATAGTTCGCGGATATCACTATAATTTCTATGCTAGAGTTTCGAGCTAAGCACACTGAAGATGCTGCGCAACCTCTGAGGTCACTTGTATAATTTCAGCATTGATCATCGTTCATCACAGTACCCCGGAGCCTTTACGTCGCCGCCATGAATCCAGTTATTCACGGTCAGTGCGGTCGTGTAGATCATGATGGCGAAGCCAAACACGATGATCAGGACATCGGCGACTTTCTGCCAGGTGCGCGTGGCGACAGCCCGGTAGTGCATGAGTGGTGGGTAGAGGAAGACGAGCGGGATGCAGGCGAAGGAGCCAACGATGGAGACGAATTTGTCGAGGTCGTTAGCGCCGGCCCAGGCGATGCAGGCGCACAGCAGGACCATGAAGAAGCGGAAGACGTTCTTCTGCCACTTGATCCATGGGTTGTATTTGCCCGTCTTGGAGAACAATTGCTGGCTGGTGATCTCGATCGCGGGGTAAATTTGGAGCGGAGTGCTCATCAGGATGGCGAGACTGTAGATCAGCTGGACCGTGTTGACGAGTGCGTTGTCCTGCGGCATGTTGAGCAGGATCACGGTCTTGGTGTCGGAGCCATAAGCGGCGTATGAGATGGCGCCGGCGCTGATGAAGATCACGGAGATGATGACCATGACTGTGGCCAGAACACGGGGGAACTTAGCCGGATCCTTCATGCCGCTCTGGATCGGGATGACCAATCCTATGCCTTCGAAAGTGAAGATAGCTGTGCCAATGAAGAGTGTCCAGTCGTGGGAGTTGAAGTTGTGGATATCAGCAACGCCTCCTTGGTGGACAATCGTTTTGATGTCGTAGTAGTACAAATATATCAACCCCAAGCAGATGAATAGATCAGCAATGAGCGCTAGTTTTTGAATGTTGTTGATGTTGCGGTATAGACTCAGCGGCAGGAAGATGACCATTTGCATCAGGATGAGGTATCCTATGTCAATTTTCGTGCGACAATTGCTGACGGCAAGAATGAATGCTTGTAGGTTCTCTGAGACAAAGACAATGTATGCACTGGAAAATCCAATCTGCGAGATGACCAAAGAAGCATTGATGAGATTGCGAAATGGTGCGCCATAGATCTTGCCGCCCATGTCACCGAAGGACGCATGTACTTTTAATCGGGTCGAGACCAGTAAGATGAAGCAGTAGTATGACAGACCTGCAATACCAAGCAGCACCAGGTTAGAGAACAGCATGCCGCCGTTCAGATATGCGCGAGGGAGGAACAGCACACCGGTGCCGACAAAGGATTTGAGCAAAAGCATCGCAGCACCAAATGGTGTGCCGGTGCCCTCACGTTGCTTCTTCTTTCTCCTCCGTTTCCCAGGAGTTAGTAATGCTGAAGTCTCGCCCCAGTCATCATCACGACCACCATCTTCGCCTTCAGTGGCAGTTCCCTCATCATAAGCGTCAGACGAAAAGTACTCGTCAGGTTCCAAAACCTCGTCGTCTTCGTCTAAAGTTTCACCAGCGAAATGTCCATATAGGGTGAGGAACTCAATGAAATTGTTCGCAATGAATTGCGGTCTTTGACGTGGCGGCTCGGTGAAGGCACGGCCAACAGTGCCATACTCTGGGCGAGGCTGCCGCACAGAAGATGGTGCAGGTGAGCCAGCAGTCCGTCGAATGTGATCCCGGCGAAAGCCTCCCGGCATTTGAATCACAGAGATATCATCATCGTCCGGCTCTTCGTCTCGCTTCGGTAGCGTGACGCTCAAGCTGCGTTTCAGTCTGCCTGGAGCCTCTTGCTCTGCTTGTTCACGCTCACGCTTCTCCGCATAGCGGTAGATGTGTCGGGTTGTGTCTCCACCTTGCAGCTGCAGACTCGAGAACTCATCCTCCGCACCTGTGTCTAGGTTTCCACTTGCTCTTGAACGGAGGGTGGCAGCTTCCGAGTCACCCTGCGGTCCTGCCAAATGTCTCCTCAGTACCTCAATGTCTTCCGTCCCTCGTGGGCTCCTTCCTAGTTGTGTGTTGTAAGAGCTAGGCGCGAACGAGTCGTAGCCAGCTCGTTGACCTCGTGGATCTGGACTCTCAAGTCTTGCCGTTCCTTGCACAGAAGAACGATGCTGCCTCGAGCTTGACCGTGTGGGCGATCGAGCTGAACCTCCTCTCAACGCTTGAGACAAGGATGAAGTACCCGGACCGGGTACAGAACTACCGGATGCACCTGCGAGAGGCTCTTGGCTTGCTTGCAGATCTGCAGATTTCGATTCTGGAGCTGGTGAACCCCTGCGACTCGGTGACCCATAAATCGGTGAGGCGAGACGCGCTGTGGCTGAAGCTCTTGCCGGGGAATCGGACAGTATTGAAGAAGCGCGGTGGTGTCGGGATGGTGAATTTGCTGGGATCGGTGTGGGCTCTTGCGACCCAGCACCTGACAGCCTGGTCGTACTGCTGCCGTTGGCCATGGCAAGAAAAGTAAAGGCTTGCGTCGACGCACTTGTGTGGTACGGCGGCTTTGATATACTGCAGACTCGGTACCTTGTGTATCAGCGGAAGACCATGCGGGCTGTGTCTCTGATTGAGAGGCTGGGCAAAGAAGCGCGTGATTTGGTGCAAGGGCGAAGGTCAGGCATGCATCTCAAGGGCATATATTTGCCAGCTCGTCGCTCGCAAGGTCGAATGTTATTGGTGAGAGCAGGTTGGCAGCTATCTTATATAGTATTTGAAAACTCTTCGGCGAGCCAGCGAATGGCCCTGGCGAGGTGGTTTCTAGGTACGGAACTTATAGGCGGGCCCCGAGTCTCTACCTGAGCTACCCGACAAACACATGTGCACAGCTCCTCGGTATATCAAGGCATCTCATGGATATTCTGCAAGTTCAGCTTGCTGAGATTGTTTGTCCGTGGACGTCGAATCGAGCTTTGTCTCCTCTATGCTAGGTTAAGGTAGCCGAGCATTGCAACATCAGATGATTATACTTGTGATCAGCTGGAAAGCTGTTCCACCTTCATATGCGGGCGAGCGATGAATCCCTACAACACCTCACCTAGGTATGTTGAGTCTTCCACAACAATTACACGTGATTCTCGTGCACAATGCTTCCAGTCAAAGTAGCGAGTAACCCAAATGCATTGCTTGAGCAGTTGGTTGTAGAAGCTCCGTCACTACCGAGTCGGCGTAGTATGGATATTCATGTGAAAGCACTTGACAGTATAATGTAGTTGCAGGCGGATCACATGCAGCTTCTCTACACTTTAACTTTGCTGGACTAATGATGAGCATGGCTTCATCGAAAGGCATCTGTATATGGTAGATATAAGTATTCGATGACATATAACAGGTTCGCAGGCATGTCATGCACATATCATGCAGGTTAGAGCTCAGTCAGCGTCGCTGTGCCCCACTAGTTGCCGTCCTCAAGAAGATCTTGACCACTGCTCACTATCGCACAAATCGATGTTGATTCGTGCTGTCCGAATTGTTCATAACTGCGACTCATCCTCGGAGGACCTTTTCCATGTCTCAATTCTTTCTCAACACGACATTCTGCAATAGAGGAATGGCGGTGCCAATAAATCCGAGCTTCCATTCATGATCTCTACACGTTCTGCATCAGGATCTCCACAACGCGGTCTGATAGCACATCCACCTCGTCTCCCAGCCAATACCAAACAACAAAGTGATCGCGACGATGCCGCGACCCAAGAAAGAGTCTGGCGTGGAGCCAAAGAAGCGCAGTCGTACTGGCTGTTGGCCCTGCAAGGCGCGTAAGATCAAGTGCGGCGAGGAGCATCCGGCATGCGCCAACTGTGTTAAAAGCGGTGAGACGTGCGACTACAGTATACGTCTGAACTGGGGTGGACGCAGTCGGAAGGATAAGGATGGCAGTCCTACCGAACCGGGCAGCTTCACTTTTGTTACGCCGCCAACCTCGGGCGGAGGAGTGCAGCGAGGGAACCATGGCCATGAGCACGTCTTCTCGGCACAGCATATCGCTGCAGCGCCACCTTCACGGCCCGTAAGCGGACATACGTCGAAGCTGTCTACTCCTGAGCCCGGTGCGGCCAGTGAGAGCACATCACTGGATCCGAGGCTGCGTGTGCCTACCGATCAGCCGTTTTATACCCAGTTCGCAACGTCGCGATCAACCGGACAGCAGCTTCAGCCGCCCGTCGGTAGCTCCTGGGGACCCTCTGGACGTTCATTGCCAACATCAGCTCCTGTTGCTGATGAATTCGCTTGGTCTGCTCAACATAGTGCTAAGCGTGTCAAACTCCACAGCCCCTCCAATTCGCTGTCAAGCCCAGTGTTCTCGCCCTCGCAATACCCTTCGGAAACGTCCCCTGCGTCTACGCAGTACACATCTCATAGCATAGGCAGCATTGTAAACACCCCTATGACCCCAGGTTCAACGATTGGCTCGGGCTCACCATTTCCGCCACCCAATGCAAGTCTACACGTACAAGATGCACCTGATCTTCGACGACTGTCTGTCAAATCTCTACTATCTGATCCGAGTACTAGTGAACCGGAGCGGCCAGCATTTCACAAAGGCGAGAATAGTCGTTACCACATATACGGCTACGATCATGGCCTGCCAGATCTAGATGTTCCAAGGAACAACGACATGAATGTTGTGCTGCCCAGGTCTCCTGACATGAGGAGAGTTAGCGCAGCCGCGTCCGAAGTCAGTGTATCCAGTAGTGCCACTGACACTAAGCATATTGCATTCGAACCTGAGGGATATTATGCTCAACCTGTTGTGGTCAAGATACCCAAATCTCTTGAGCCTCTGCCAGCCGAGTTACGTGACAACCAGATGAACTTATTGTACTTTCACCACTTTATCAACCATACCGGTCGCATTATGGTTCCACATGACTGTCCAGAGAATCCGCTTCGTGGCGTGCTACCCCAAATGGCTGTTCGTAACACTCACCTTTTACATCTAGTGCTGTCATTCTCTGCATCTCATCGCGCCCGACTGCTCGACCATCCCGAACCGGCAAACCGAATAGCAGCATGGATGTCAGACGTGGTGCCAGCCTTACGACAGGCTCTGAGCGACGGACAACATAATGCTGTTGCTGATCCGACCGATCCATCGAGTCTTGCACCACTGGCAACGGCTATAATGTTGGCATCTTTGGAGATTGTCAGTCCAGACACATTCGCCGTCGCGATACCCTGGCGAAGTCACTTGAATTTTGCACGACAGCTTATCATTGCAAAAGGCGGCCTCCACCACCTAGCTCAGCGGGCTGATGGCGCTCGTGACAAAGCAATATTCTTCCTTAGTCGGTGGTTTGCGTATCTTGATGTCCTGGGCGCCTTGTCAGGGGGATGTCAAGCAGAGCCAATGCATGGCGCTTACGAGGAGGACGGAGGAGGTGAATGGCTTGTCAATCGTAGCGACGACGAGATCTTCCAGATCGATTGCTTCTTTGGCTTCTCGGGCCGCTGCATCGCTCTTCTTGCTCAAGTGGCCGAAATGGCCAGCAGATGTGACAAGCAACGTATCGACCCTATCACCAATCAGATTAAGGCTGGTTGGGCTCCAGACGAAGCAACCCGTGTCAGAGCAGAGCGACTCCGCAACGCTCTAGAGGCCAGCGCTCGATGTGTGTATCGTGGCTGCACACATACAAGCCCGCATGACTCACCCTCGGACACGCGCGACGAACGAGACTCAGCCGAAATCTTCGCGACCAACGAAGCGTATCACTGGGCTGGACTCGTTCACCTATCGCGCCGCGTACTCGGCCTGCCTTCCGATCACCCTGACGTCCAGCTCCAAGTTCGACGTGTCTTGAGCAGCCTTGAGAAAGTTCGTCGCGGCTCTTCCGCCGAGAGCTGCCTGCTGTTCCCCATGTTCTCTGCCGGCTGCGAAGCACAGACCGAAGCCGAACGCGATGTCTTCATGCAGCGTCTGCAAGCGGTCGAGGGATGGGGCATGCAACATGTCGGCCGCGCGAAGGCTTTGATGCAGACCATGTGGGATACGGGCCGGCCCTGGGAGACGATGGTCGATGGGGAGTTCTTTGGCTGAGACCTACTATATATGATGGAGATGTTTATTGCTACCAATACCATATTGACGATTTAGACGAATATCATGAGCATATGAACACTTCTTAGGGTAGTCAACCATTATCTAGAGAAACGTTAGAATCCATACCATATCCTTCACACTGCTGACCAATGTATATATACGTAGGCCTCTCACACATACTGAATGCCAGTATAATGATCTACGTCTGCTACATCGGCAGCTCATACCAGCGCTCTTCAACAGAAGTCAGTTCTACTCTTGCCATTTGTAAAGCATGAAGCTGAAGCGATATAGTTGCGGCTCCAGCCGCGCCGTCGTCAAGCTTTCGATCTGCACCTGCGTCACGCTAGTGGGACCTGCACTTTCTACATAGCAAGACGATTGATGTATCCGACAGTACAGCTAGAGCTGTTCTTCGCAACACTTCGCCAGGCACTCACGATGATGTGTGTCGATTTCCATTCCCCACCACCGCGAGTATGAATCTCCAGGTGCGACTGCTACCACCACAAAACCTATCGTCCGAGTCTTCGTATGTCCCGCAGTCGCAAGCTGTTCAGGCGACATTTGTGATTTCTGTCGCGCCAGATGAGACGTTTGGGAGTCTGTTGGAGAAGGTTCGGAAGCGGAATGAGGGTGGACTTGTAAGAGGGAGGGTTGAGAGGGGTAAAATCATAGGTTTGCAGAATGTCGAGAGGAAGGACTTGGATCTGTCAGAGGAGGTGGGTCGAGTCTTCGCTGCGGATTCTGGGAGGGACGAGCGGATTGTTCTTGCTGTACAGACGCACATGCCGGACAGTAAAGGGAAGAGGAAGAGGGATGAGCAGGAGGGAGAAGAGCATGGCGGAGACGTGGGGAAGAGGCGAAAGGTCGATGGCGCATCAGTTGCAGCCAGAGTGCAGAGCACACGTGACGGGATCGTGGAAAGCATCTCGAAGGATGGCAGAGACAAGCTTGCAACGGATGAGAGATCTAGACATATTCGGCACAGTCTTACACGGGAAGCTAGTCGAGAACAGATATTAGTCCCGGATTCGCAGGACTCGTTACCAACACCTAGATCGGATAGCTATACATCGGAAGCACCTACGTCAGCACAGAGGGAAGTGGTCACGAGGGTGCCAGCATCAGGCCAGTCTCCAGGGCTCCGAGCTACCCGTCCTTCTCGAAGACTGCTTCAGGAACCATCTATGGAGGAGGATGATCCCATCGAGGACGACGAGACTGATCAAAGAGATCGAAGTCTGGAAGCTTTGCAACAATCCGCGATGTTGAGAGACAAGAAGACTCAACACAAGCCCTTTGAGGATCTAAATGCAAATACAACCCCAGCAGCTCGAACGGTGACTCGACCACGAATGAAGGCAGTATCCAAGAGTGGGCAGAAAAGTTCACCGCGCACACCAATGAGTACGAATGGGAAATGGACGGCCGCTGAAGACGCGTTACTCCTCAAATCGTTGCAAGACAAGCTATCAGTGCGCGAGGCGCTCCAAAAGTACAACATCTGTAAAACTGTAACAGCCGCCAGGTCGCGGCGACTATTGCTACAGCGAGAGTTTCCAGATGGACTACCAGTACCGTTACCTGAACCACTTCGCAACCGGGTAGTGCCCACCTCTTTACCTTCCAAGAGTCAAAGCCATGCAGGTTCCCAGACAGGCGGTTTGGACGATACCAATGTACTACAAGCGGCTATCACAGCAGGCTACGACACGGCCGAGATCCGCGCAATGTACTTTCCTAATGAAACACAGACCGCCGTTGATGCGAAGTTCGCTCGCGCCCTTCCGGATGTTGTTTCGAGTGAATGTGAGAAGGAGGATTGGCCGCAGGACGATGTCCAAACGACTGGTTGGGGTGGCGAGCACAACCTCAAGCTTCGACGATGTCTGCATGAGAAGCTCAGTGTTCGGGATGCATACAAACGGTACTTCTCTGAATGGAATATCAGGCTTGTACGTCGGAAGTACACAGCATATAGGAAGCAGATCCTCGGCGACGATGTCGATCAGACCGAGCTCGAAGATCGCAGTCTTGTACAATCCAGTGCTCGAAAGCGTGACACATTTGGGTCTAAACTAAGCACGCGTACCTCCGGACGAAAGAAAAAGGGTTCTGCCGGTGGAGTATTGAACGATGTGACCACGCTTCAGTCTGCGTCGAGATACAAGACTATGAGTGCGGATGACGAAGCTGAGGCCGCAGCGCCGAGTCCGCAATCGTCTATCAAAGCGTTGCAGGCTCGACGTGGACAAATGTCAATCGAGGACGCGCAAGCTCGTCCTGATCGTCAACAGAGTCGCACAGACAGCGAGGATAGATATGCTGAGCCTGCTGTGAAAGTCACCGCAGGAAGATTTGGAAATCAAGAAGCCAACAATGCCAAGAAGAAAGCGGCGTCCACAGGCCGACGGAAGGCACTCGACCTCTTGCGAACGAAGAAAGTCTTGGAACCTGATGTTGCCTACGACCAAGGCACTGACGCCAAGCAAAAGAGTGCAGAAGACTCTTCGACGAGCTCTGCGGAAGTAATCATCGCCGATACGGAGATCGAGGCCAACCATGGTAGCGATTATCCAGATGGCGTGCAACCTACGCCGCCAGAGACACAAGCTACGACTGATGTGCTTCCTATGGATGTCGAGAATACTTTCCAAATCTATGATGTTCAGGGGAGGGACGAGGAAGCTGGAAACGTCGAGGTCTTCGCATCCACCTCCGATAGTGGTAGCGCTGATACCAGTGTATGGCAACAGCAAGCAAGTGCACAGCTTCAAGGTTCCACCAGTGTCTCTCCAGAGCCTTCTGATGTTCCTCAGAGCCCGCAGATAGACCTCGAGACTTTCAGCCAACAGCCGGCGACCCCTTTACGCGGCAGGTCGACTCACTCGGCTCTGAGGCCCCACAACACTGTACGTCCCTTCTTCAATGTTCGCCATGATTCGCGGCCCAGTAGCCAGCTCGAGCAGGAACTTGAGTTTTCATCCGCCAATGCTGTGGCTAACATGTTGCAGGGTGATACTGATAGCAATGCTCCTGATCTGGCTTCACCTGCAAGCTCATTTGATGATTCTGTGTCTGGACACAGTGATGTGCCGCTGGAGAAGCCTGAAATTCTCGAAGGCAGTCCTGAGTTCATGACACAGGTCTCTGCTTCTTCCCGTTCTCAACAATTGAAGAAGTATGGCTCGAGATCTCCCAGGACAGCAGCTTTGGTGCACGCCCTCCCCAGAGCGCCCCGACCACAAGTCGCAAAACGTCCAATGCAAGAAGCACACCATGCTACCAACTACAACTCTGCGCCGAACGAAGAAGCGCAGAGTTCAGCGGAGTTTCATGGCTTCCAGCCTGTCCCACAACCAACCACCAAGGGAAAGCTGCGGCGAATATCGAACAAGAACACCCACATGTCTGACGCGCTCAAAAGGCGCAGCATTGCGGAGGACATCCAATCTAACTCCGAAACGGCAATAACACTGGGCTCACCCCAGCATAAGCCTGAAGATCATGTCCTGCCTAGCCCGAAACAGGATGTTTCGACTGATAGTCGTCCCCCAGAAGTGATGAGCATTCGTCCGCAATCTAAATCAAGTGCTAGCCTACCTGCGAAAAGCTTTCGTGATATTGAGACAACTGTGGCTCGCCCGCAGAGCTCCGATGATTGGATGGATCATGGGTTGCCGTCAATGAATGGGCATTATTCTGCGGGACACAGCAATTCGTCGAAGGAAAGCTCACCTCTGATTGATGGCGACCTCAAGACTGCTATGGAGCTCGCTGCCAATCCAAAGGGAATCCGCGCTGTAGTGAAACCACCAACACCCGAGATCAATCAAATTGGCCTGGCGGAAGCATTGCGACCTACTCGGCAAGCGTCGACGGAGTCCGCCGAGAAAGACATCTCACGTAATGTGCGGGACGCATCCGATGAGGAGGATCTGAGCGATGACGCGGACTCTGACTTCGCTGGGGTAGACTATGCCTCCTCGACGTCAGAAGAGGTAGAAGTTGTGATCCACGAACGCGAGCTCATGAACGTTGACTCTGAGGACGAAGAAGTGGCTGAAGCTGATTCAGATTATGACGAGCAGACCGATGATCGGAGTGAATCTGCGCAAAATCTTGTGGCCAAAGTTAGCCGAGAGAAACTTGATCCAGTGGAGTCCCGATCTTCAAGCATAGTACAGCCGAACTCTTCTCAAGGTACCGACCACGAGAAACAACACATAAAGGCTTACAAAGATCATGGGCTAAAAGGTCCACCGCTTCAGCGTGGCGAGAGAGAGGTTTCAGAAGCTAGAACAGCTAGCAGTGACCCTAATGTCCAGGCAAAGGCTGCAAGAGAAGCTACTGTTGTGTCTGCTGATGATCCAAGAACTCATACATCAGACGAGGAGCTGTCTGATGATATCACCAACGATTCTGCCGAAACTTCTGATGAGGATGCTACCAGTTCCTCTGATAGCGATTCCGAAATTGATCCGGGCGAGGTCTCGGATACGAAAGCTTTGGACGAGGCACAAAAGGATGATCCAGATATGCTATCTCGAGAAGCCGCCCCACGATCGTTGGATTACAACACTATCGCGGCAGAAATCAAGCAAAATTCGGACAGTGGCTTTGATCGCTCATCGGCCGCGCCAAACATCGCTTCAAGGGATGTGTCCCTGGGTGGAGGGTCTTTGCCTCCAGAGCCCGAGGTGGTGGCTTTGAGTAATGACAGTAGATCTAGCGATGAGGACTCGGATGAGTCAGAAAGCCAAGACTCTGACGATGAGTCCGTCAGCGACGAAATCGAGCAACTTGGGGAAGCACTGGAGTCTCCAAAGCGACGGCTGTCTGCTGCAGGATCCCTCACGAAAGTCATTGACGAGGTTGAAGGCAAGGGAGGAGACTCTTCAGAGGAGCGATCAGAGGAGTCCAGCGCCAGCTCGGAGGAGACCGACAGCGACGACTCCAAAGACTCGCGACGAAGCCTAAATGAGTCAAAGGTCACGGCGCCACGCAAACGCAAGGACGAAAACATTGCACCATCTCCACCGTCGCTAGTTGTAAGGAAAGCTGAACATATCCCTGACTCACGAAATGAACCTGCTCAAGTAAATCGTGAGCGCCCTCCGGTGTCCGCAAGAGCTTCTGGAAATGCGGCACTGGCATCGACAGCCCCAGTAACAATTGGGAATCGCGTCAACACAAGACCCTCGTTAAGGGATAACCTTCCCCAGTCCAGTCCCGCTACAAAAGTCACAGGCACTCTGCAGAACCAGCGGTTTCGCTTGTCGAACTTACTCGGGAAAGCCACGAGTATCCCAGCTTCATCGCCGTATGTACAGAAAGGTCAACCTGTGAAGCGATATTTGCCACCTACGGATGACGAAGATGAAGATAGCGACAGCGACAGTAGTTCTTCTGGCTAGTTGAAACAAAGCTCTTATGGTTCGTACATGTTGCGGAACTCCACCCGATTCTCATGTACACATGCTTCACCTCGCCAGTTTGTCGTATCGTCCCTGGTAAGCTTTATTCCCACTTACTGTAGGCACTTTGTGGGACGTGGAAAACAAGTCGAAACATCACTTGCGTGAGCTGAGATCAATCGCTATATTCTCATCTGACTACATTTTAGCCCCGGAATCGATCGTGAGATAACGACTAGGTACATTGAATACTCTCTTGAAGGCCTCGAAGATCACATATGGAGGGGCGAGTGCCGATCACGGCATGTACAGTAGAGCTGAGCCCCACTAACACCGAGCACAGCGTATTAACTCCATATCCTGTGACTGTAAGCATTATTGTTTGCCATGTAGTCTTCAATTCTTGGGCTGCGATAAAAGAGACAAGATTCAAGTCGACACTAATCACATCCTGAACCGTGCTATAAGAGCCCCAATACCGACCGCATTAATTAGAAAGCATAATCTGCCGTAAGGAAGACAACATAGCCATGGCACAGACGCAAACAAGCTACGTTCCTGGCTACAAGAAGTCTCATGTGGCACATCATGAATGGAGAAACGCCGAGAATAGCGCGGCATATCTCATTCCTGTATTGCAAGCGAAGGCCAAGGAGACCCCCAATCTGAAGATGCTCGATATCGGCGCGGGATCAGGAACGATAACTGCATCTCTCGCCAAATACATGCCAAATGGCCAGGTCACAGCATGCGATATCTCTGATGAGATCCTCAAATCCGCCGCCGCATACGCTGAGAAGGCCGGAGTGTCGAACATCAAGTTTCAGACAGCCAATATTTACAGCTTGCCATTTCCGGACAACACATTCGATATTGTGCACGCCTCTATGGTACTCTCCCACCTCGATGCTCAGGCCGATGCATTCAAAGAAATGCTCCGCGTTACCAAACCTGGCGGCGTGGTGGCCAACAGTGAAAGTGATCTCCGTGCATGGAGTTGGTACCCAGAAATCCCGGGCATCGCTATGATGCACAAACTTCAGAACATGGTGCACGAGAAGGGCGGTGCCAGTGCCTCTGTTGGCCCACAATTGGTGAAGTTCGCGATGCAAGCGGGCGCCAAACGGGAGAATATCACCATGTCGTTCGGAACGTGGACGTACAGCACGCCGGAGGAGCGAGAGGTATGGGGTGGTACGCTCGCCTCGCGTTGTCGAGACGGCGAAGCACGTAAGAAGGCGTTGAAGGAGGGGTGGGCCACCGAGGATGATTATGAGAAAGCAGCACTGGCGTGGGAGGAGTGGGTTAGGACCGAAGACGCGACATTTGGTGCTATGCATGGCCAGATTCTCATCAGAAAGGAGTGAATCTTGTGGGCATTGAGAGAGTCAACTGGACGTCAAGTGTGAGCCGGGATTACTTGAACATTGTCAGTGATTCATTCAAGCCTTCCTACCACTGACTCGCAACTTTCCATATCATTGACCAAGAACTATAATTTCTCTACTGGACAATGATGTAGAATAGCTCTGGTTGCGAAAGGCCAGTCAGGCAGATTCAAATTGTGTTGAAGCTGAGGTCGGAAGCATTCATCTTTATTGCCCAAAACTCTAGACAGCTTCGCCACAGTCACACCATAGACATGATCATGAGTTCCGATGTGGAGTATTCGCAGATGCACGGTATTCAGAGGCGACCTAGCGATCTGGAGTGAAGCTTGTACCAATGGTCGTATCGTCGCGTCAGACCAATGGATGGTACACATACGCGATTAGTCAGCTACGTCATTCGCGGTGTCTAACGCGTCTGTCTTGGTCGCGTGTTCAACTTCACTTTATCTTCACCAAGGCGAGCATACGGGCACCTTTCGCCCGCTATGGCTTTGCCTTCGTCACCTCCATTGCTACCAGAGATTATTCTTCCATCCTCTCCTCCATTGCCATCATTAGACCTTCCGAGCACGTTTCCAAGAAGCTTGAAGCGCCAGATCTCCGACTATGCTAGTCAACAGAGTAGCGATCCAGTCTTCTCCGACACACCGTCAGATGCAGAGCAGCAATTAGACGAGCAGGGGCAGCCAAAACGGAAAAAGATCGTAAAGGGACCATGGTGGAATGTTCGGCGCAACTCGGGTAATGGCCCACAGCGAAGACCAAACACCCGCAAAAAGATCCGAAACTTCGACAGTGGTGTGTGGATGGGAAGCGATTCCAGTGATGGAAGCAGTGCCAGCATTGTGTCCGATCAACAACGAATGCAAATGTTGGAAGATCTTGCAAGTGACGACACAGTTCCGGACTCTGAAGCTATCGCTGCCGAGTTCATTCAGCGTTGTCTGGATCAGGGCAAGGAAGCGGTGGACTTGACAGACTTAGGCCTATACAGCATATCTAATGTGACGCTACGACCGCTACACCAACTCATTCGACACTCACACGATAATCTGTTTGAGCCTCCCAGCGAGGACGAATTCGTGCCGTTGACACCTTCACTTCAGTTGTTCCTCGCCAAGAACTCCCTTACTTCTTTGCCAACTGAGCTCTTTACTTTCGATAATCTGACAGTTCTGAGTCTTCGGTCAAATCAGCTGAGCGAACTGCCCACTGCCATTGGTCGACTACGGAACCTGGAGGAGCTGAATGTTGCTGGAAACCGCTTGAGTGCTTTGCCATGGGAAATGTTGGATCTGTTCAATTGCCGACAGTCTCACCACCGGGAAATCACTATACGACCAAATCCACTTTTGGATCCTGTGGACTTGACCAAAGAGACCCCAACCTCCAGCGCTCGCTATGTGCATGATAACGAAAGCCAGAGACGTGAACCATATCGGGAACCAGATAGCGACGGGATGCGACAAGTCATGAACGCTCGCTTGCAGCATGCTTGTAAGCAGATCTGGGAAAAGAGTGTCCAGAGGTTCCTCTGTATAGATGAACTCATCTATCTAGCTTCCTCGAAAGTACACTACTTTGCCGTGAACGGAAAGCCCGTACGACACGATGTGATCTCTGTTCGCAACCAAGGTGGATATTCTGCTGTTCACAATCCACTGAGTGATGCGCCATCATCTTCAATCATCAACGGTGTTCCTTCCCTTTACGAACTGGCGTTGCGCTCTTTACAGGCCAATTTCGATCTACAAGACGCAGACACGTCTTTGCGCCAAGATTCTGGTATTCCGGATACAGTTGTCGACAGTCTTGAAAAAGCTGCTACCAACGTTGCTGAATTCGGAAATGAGAAATGCTCTACATGTGAGAGACAGATGATCATTGCTCGTGCTACTTGGATCGAATATTGGTTCCATGGTGTCCCGTCCGAGGAGAGCTTGACAAGAGATGATATCTTGCCCTTCAGGCGTAAAGCGTGTAGCTGGGCGTGTGCGAAACCAACCGAAGTTGGGACAGTCCGAAGCGGCATGGGGCGAAGTGAGGATTTTTCGTGACGAGCATTTGACGATATCTACGATCCTGAAATGGTCTTAACAATTCTTCGAGAGTGACCTGCGATTGGTTGACTCATGAAATCCTTTGTGGGAACGCAGTCTTCGCTATCATATTTATTCTTCGAACTTGAAATGCTATGGCACATGCTCTCACAGCCTGGTCTTGAATAAAACTCGTCATAGAGATGTCGAACGCGTTCCTCAAACATGAGGTGTGCGACTTGAGTATTGGACCCATCGCCTTGCTCGTGCATCGTCGTCGATGTTTTAGATCCATGCAGCGAGCGGTGGGTCGCACAAGCACCAAGTCTGCAACATGCTAGTGGTCTGCATAGTCGTGATCGCACAATCCTGTTATTTGCTACCCTTGCTCGCGCAACAACCAGAGAATGGATCGTCCATTGATGTAGCCTGTGCCAAAGATCCGAGCCCAAGGGTAAATCTTTGGCAGATCAGAGGAATATGCAAGAGTTAAGGTTCTCGTTAGCTACGGCCTCGACATAATCTGTTCTGATCGGTCTTGCCAGGCCTCAGCGTAGTTGATGCTACTTGTCAAGAAGGGCTGCGAAGAGATACGGGACGTGGATGATATATCACGCCAGATACGCCTAGGCATCTAAGGTCAGTGTAGATCGATCATTTCGCGAAAGATGGAGTCGTGGACGTTAGGCCCGCCTGCATGTTGACTTCGATAGTATCGTCTAGTATGATCTAGGAGATTGATTCCAGTGGAGGTTTTCGAGAAGTTGCTGGGCAAGATATACTTTAGATATGCATATAGCCTATGGTGACGGGAAAAGACAGGGTTGATGTCTAAGTACCTAGAGTGGCATTGTACCTCAAGATGTACCCGACATGGTATCCCCGCTTTCAGGCTTTACTTATCCGCCGGCAACTCCTGCGGTGTACGCTGCTTAGAAATGTGCATGCTCGCGTCGGCGAATCATTCGGTCGCAGCACCATCGCAACCTTGATCGATAAGTGCAGATGGGATGCTGGAGCCCACATGTGCGCTACATATATCTCAGGTGATCCCTTCTCGCTTGGGCATGTGCACTGAAGCACGTGCCATCCGTTTATCCGTTCTTTGTGGTATTCCCATCTTGACGTCGTGCATTATCCCGAGGGCATGTCCTGTGTTTTCTTCTTGTCTCAGTATCTGAAAGAGAGCATTTGGTACCGCAAGAATCATTGCTAGAAAGTCGCGATCATGGAAAAGGACGACAAGTCCATCACGCCCGAGTCGCCCCTCGATCAAGAAGATGGTTTTGGTGCTCGTGGCGACGACCAACTGGACCACTCTGATGACCCTGATTTCGGTCTCAGCGACGAAGAGAAGGCCAGAATCGTGAGTGCGATCATTCGACACGCATAATAAGGAACGAAAAGCTAACATCGATTGTGCAAAGGACAAAAAGCTTGTCCGAAGACTAGATTTCATGTTGATCCCATGGCTCACACTCCTCTACCTTGTCAGTTTCTTAGACCGGACGAACATTGGAAATGCCAAAATCGATGGTGAGAAGCTCCAATGATTCGACGAGAACGAACTTCTGCTACAGCGAAGACTAACATGGCTTTGATCTTGTCTTACTACAGGTCTAATTGACGACCTTCAAATGTCTCCTGGCCAATACAATGCCGCCTTGTCGCTCTTCTTCGTCTCATACGCCCTCTTCGAACCTTTGACGAACGTCTTGCTCAAGCGCTTGCGACCCAGTGTTTTCCTGCCGATCATCATGACCTTGTGGGGAATTGTTATGGTGTGCATGGGTTTGGTGCACAACTTCTCTGGGCTAGCAGCCGCCAGATTCTTCCTTGTAAGCAGTTCCCAACATGCTGAAATGCGAGCCGATCGAACTCTTCACGCTGTGCTTTAGCGGACTAATGAAAACCTCGACAGGGTGTGGCTGAAGCCGGCCTGTTCCCGGGCGTGAACTACTATCTTTCGTGCTGGTATCGACGAGACGAGCTAGGTATTCGTGCAGCAATTTTCTTCTCTGCAGCCGCTCTTGCTGGATCCTTTGGAGGTCTCCTGGCTGCGGCGATTGCTCAGATGGATGGAATTGGTGGCAAGCGCGGCTGGCAAGTTTACATCCATCTGTCTCTCGAACTGTCTTGCTGACATTCTTTCAGGGCATGGATCTTCATCCTGGAAGGTTTGGCCACAATCTTGATCGGCATCGCATCTTACTGGCTCGTCTATGATTTCCCAGATCGAGCGAAGTTCCTCTCACCTGATGATCGTGCTCGCGTCATCCGTCGGCTCAGAGCTGATCAACAGTCATCGGCGGAGCACGAAGAGTTCAAGATGTCGTATTTCTGGGCGTCGGTTCGCGATTGGAAAACCTGGGCTTTCGCCATCGTGTACATGGGCTGCGATGGCGCATTGTATGCTTTCTCTCTGTTTCTACCAACCATCATCCAGGAGCTGAATATCGCGGGCACAAGCCCGGCGATCTCCAACTTGCTCTCAGTGCCACCATATGCGGTAGCAGCTGCGTTCACAATCACTATCGGCTGGATCGCAGATCGAACAGGGCGGAGAGGTTGGTGCAACATCTTCGTGTCGTTCTTTGGAATAGCTGGTTTCAGCATGCTTCTTGGCTCGACAAATCCTGGTGTCAAATATGCAGGCACCTTTCTCGGTGCTCTGGGCATATACCCTTGCGTAGCGAACACCATCACTTGGGCGGCGAACAACACAGAAGGAGTGTACAAACGTGGCATCACGCTTGGCTTCGTTATCGGCTGGGGCAATCTCAATGGAGTAGTCAGCTCCAACATATATCTGACGCGGGACAAGCCGCAATATTCTGTTGGGCATGGTGTGGTTCTGGCGTACATGATTCTATTCTTGCTGGGTGGAAGTACAGTCACCCACCTCCTGCTAGAGAAGGAGAATCGGAAGCGACGTGCCGGCGGCAGAGATTACCGGATTGAAGGGAAGAACCAGAGCGAGATTGAGCTATTGGGTGATTTGAAGTATGTCTTCCTTTATCCTGTTCTTCTTCCATTCGATTCTCCATGGATCGTTGTAGACGAAATTGCTGACGAAACTTTCACTCAGACCAGATTTCATGTACACGACATAGTCAGCGATTACACCATCTCTCAGACTGGCAAGCCTGCAATGAGAGTAATATCCTATGAATTCTATGTGCATACTAAGTCGATCGTCACTTCGCTACTGTGTAACATCAATACCCAGCATCTCAAGCGTGTCTTTCCACAAACGACTCTCCTCCTCCGCAGCATAGGTATGAGAAACATAGCCAGTCCCAAACTCCTGACCATCGTCCGCACCTCGTGGAGCCTCCTCACAGTCTTCCAGGTATCTTCCCCCTTTGTCCTCCCAGTCTTTACCTATCGCAGCCATGACAGTTGTGGCAGCCCCCTGCTCTGGAGACTTCAAGATCTTGACAACGTATTCGTTGCTCAAGAGCTGCTCGACGAAATCTTTACCAATGTTGCGAGCGATGTCTGTATTGATAGCGCCCGGGTGCAGACTGGTAGCATGCAGCCCCTGACCACCGAACCGGCGATCGATCTCGTTCGACATGTAGACCTGAGCGAGCTTGGAGTTGCAATATGCCAGAGCGTAGCTATATCCGCCTTGCTGGAACTCATAGTCGTCACTCTTACGGAGGCGATGCGCTCGGTGCGAGGACGACGACACATTGACAACCCGGGAGTGAAAGTCTGGGCTTGCGCTTGCGAGCAAGGCCGGCTTCAACAGTTGAAAAAGCAGGAAGTGACCTAGATAGTTGGTGGCGAAGATCATCTCGTGCCCATCTTCGGTCGAAGTCCGATCCTGCAGGCCCATCACGCCGGCGTTGTTGATCAGGATATTGATTTGGCCCCTCGTGCTGGATAGGATGCTTGCTGCTGCGTCTCGGACGCTCGCTCGGGAGGCCACATCCATCTCAACGATATGGACACAGTCTGATTCTAACATCTGGCCGAGCACGTCCTGAGCTTTCTTCGGGTCACGGACAAGAAGGAACAGGGTTGCACCAGTGCTAGCCAGAGCACGCGCAGTCTCCAGGCCGATGCCAGAGGTCGCCCCTGTGATGGCCATGACTTTGCCTTTGAGTTTCCCCTCGAGGCCTTCATCCTGGATGATCTGGAGTGCTGTAGGACGAGCATCGCCTACGCCCTTGGGATCGAGGTGGGCTACGTGATATCGGCTCATATTGAACATCTGGCGGGAATATAAAGTATTCGAGAAGCGTATTCAGGTTTTGGATTGTTGAAACAGAATCTTGATTTTTCAAGTCCTTGGTCTTGCCAGAGCATTGCCCTGCCTTTTAAGTAATTCATGTTCTCCCCTACAACTTTAGAGATTGGTAATATGATGAGCATGATTCCTTCCAGAAGTCACTTGCTCTGGCATTCCCCAGATAGTTCATTGTCAGCCGTACTCCTTCCAACGGGGCCACGGCCGACGAACGCCCGGGGTGACGGCCGAGCGTTTCCGTGCACTGCCCGGCCGCTCACGCACGGCGTTCTCGCACGGCACCAACACAATGGCGAGCGATCAACGACTCTTGGACGTTATCATGGATGTTTCCGACCATGAAGGTAGTCCCAGTACAGCCCTTACCGCGTGCAGATCATGCAAGACCCGGAAGATCAGATGTGACAAAGCGCTTCCGAAGTGTTCGTCCTGTGTCAAGTACGTTCACTAAATTACTCGAAAATCTTGGGAACTCTTCAAAAAGCATTTTCTACAGTATTTAGTCTCATATTTAAATGTAGGAGAAACGCTACATGCGACTATACGACTGCGTCTACGCAGGATGCTTCTTCATACTCTCCGGCGACTAGTAACTGGCAGAGACACGATTACCAGACCAGTCGACAA
This sequence comes from Microcyclospora tardicrescens, assembly GCA_003012245.1. Classification (NCBI taxonomy): domain Eukaryota; kingdom Fungi; phylum Ascomycota; class Dothideomycetes; order Capnodiales; genus Microcyclospora; species Microcyclospora tardicrescens. Next base: position 91,419 of record PXOE01000057.1, read on the forward strand.
GCGACTACGTCCCAGTCTCTCCACGCACCAACATTGTCTTTCCTTGACCCAAGTATACTTCGACACGGGCAAGTCCAGATACCGACAGCTCCTGTGCTCGTTCCAGAGCACATCTCGTCCCTGCTAGGAGACTATACGAATGTGAAGGTGGTGGCAGACAGCTTTTTCGAACATGTCCACCCCTGGATGCCCTTCGTGTCGAAGAAGCGCTGCTACGATGTCCACCTCACATCGGTCTGCCGTGATCGAGCGGACGTGATCCTTCTGATGTTGGCGTTCAAGCTCATCACAGCGTTACCGTTAGCACCGCTGCAGGATGCGCGGACCTCCCTGTACTACGCCGTGAGGCATTTCTACTTAGAGCTTGAGACTTCAAGCATGATCTCGATACTGATCCTACAAGCTGGTGTGCTCGTGACGTTATATGAGCTGGGACACGGCCTCTATCCGGCAGCATTTCTGACCATTGGTGCGTGTGCTCGCTATGCGCATGTGATGGGTATTGGCGTTAGTAACAGGCTCAATACGAGCAGAGTCATGACCTTGTTGGAGCTCGAGGAACGTCGGAGAGTCTGGTGGGCAATCATCATTCTAGACCGGTCAGTCTTCCCAGCGTCATGGATAAGTCTTCACGTGTCTGCCTCAGCTAGGGTAGATTCGTGCTTACACTCGGTGCAGCTTCATCAGCATCGGTAGTCCTGGGCGCCCATTCGCCATTGCAAGTCCACAGATGCATGACCTACTGCCCGTCGGCGACGAAACATGGGACCAAGGGGTGAGTATTGACTGAAGTCCGCAAGGTCTTGACTCCGCTAATGTGCTGTGAAGATTGTTCGCAAGGAAGACTCGCTACCGCTCTCCTCTCCATTAGAGGGTCACATGAGCAAGTACGCACTCCTATGCCAGGCTGCTGGTCTCCTAGGCCGTGTCCTAGAACACCATACTAGAAGCTCCACTCCTGATGTAGACCTTGCGTCCCAACTCGACAGCACTTTAAGGGCCATGTTATCAGCCTCATTTGAGGTCGATGACCCGGATTACCATCAGATCTCCTTCGTCTACAGGTCAGTCCACTCCAATCCTTAAAACCTGTACTGCAGCGACTCAAATTTCTTTTGGCAGTACTATGCTCGCGCTCCATTCCCCATGGTTGGCCCCCTCGTCCGAATCCATACCTCCCATAGCTGCCGAGCTATTGAGACTGGCCACTCAATCCGCCGACTTGATCACAAACACCGTCATCAACAACCGAGTCGATAAGTTCTGCTTCATGAATGGCACCCCGGAAGCCATCTCCCCTTGGGGATTGTACTTTGCGTACCGACTCTGCTGCTACCACATGAGCCAGTCCTCTCCAACGCCGTTCAATATCGATGCGGTTCGGATACTAAAAGAGGGATTTATTGCTGCTAGCGTGCGGTGGAATGTCGCTGGTATGTTTGTCAATTGTGTAGTTTCATCCTGATTTACGGGTTTGACGCGTGAAAACAGGTCTCTATTTGCAACTGCTCGAAGCGCAAGAAGTCCTCAGCCAAACCTGATATGAAGCAGTTCCTATGCAATTCTCCATGCTATGACGTGGGTCAGCATAACAAGACATGTAGTAAAACAAGACTGATCTTTGATACACGAGGAAAATATATGATGCTCATATTCCCACAAGAGCCGGCCGCGCTGTGGAGATAATAGTCGCAGGGTACAACGCAAAGGAGGACTTGCTACAGCCGCCACTATACAATGCCGACCTGGCGTTTCAGAAATCTGTTTTCGCATCTCTTTATCACCACTTCCTTACTAGCGTCTCATGCTTCTTTTCATGTCCTACTTCCTATCTTCGGTGTACCTGAGCAGGGGTGCGTTTGTCGCCAACGGGTGGGTTGTATAAGAGGCGGCGGGTCTTGATGTTGGACCACTTGTATCTGTTGGAGTAGGTGTTAGTCATGATGGTGATCTATCTCACCTTGGGTGAAACTCGTGACGTACCTCTTGACCCACACACTGATGGCGAAAAGCACACTTCCAACAGCCATAACCTTCCAGCCCATACGCTTGCGGTCGTCCATCTCAGGCTCAGCAGTCCAGTTCAGGAACTCGACAACATCCTTGGCCATCTGCGAAGTCGTAGCTGGGGTTCCGTCGTCGTACTCGACGAGTCCATCGAAAAGCACACGGGCCATAGCAATACCGGTACCAGGGAAGTATGGGTTGAAGTTCAGTCCCTCCTGCACAACGGCACCTGCTGGGGGCTCCTCGGGGTATCCAGTCAAAAGGGAGAAGATGTAGTCGCAACCGCCGTGGCGAGCCTTGACCATGAGCGAAAGATCCGGAGGCAACGCGCCGTTGTTCGCGGCACGTGCAGCCTCGTCGTTCTTGTAGGGAGATGGAAGATAGTCAGAGAGTTTGCCGGGACGCTTCTCGATCTCGCCCTCATCATTCGGCTCAGTGTCATACTCGTTCTCTTCGGCAAGGGCCTTAGCCTCATCGACGGTCATGAAGTTACCGACTGCGTTGCGGTATGGGATGCGGCTGAGCGAGTGGCAAGCAGCGCAGACCTCACGGTAGACTTGGAAGCCACGGCGAAGTGCGGCATGATCGAAGGTCTTGTGTAGCTTCGAGTGTTCCCAAGGGTATTTAGTGGCATGGAGACTGTTGAACGAACGTGTTAGATATTTCATGGTCGAAGCTTGGCACCACGGTGAAGGACTCGAATATGCTTACCCTTCCTCAGCAGGCGTCATGGCCTGAGCTGGTCGACCGAATTGGTAGTAATACCATGCGACTGATCCAACAGCAAGGGCGGAAGAGGAGCCGAGCAGAGCTGTGTTCGTCCAAGATGCGCCCTCGGAAGAGCTTTGGGAAGAGGCATTGCGCTATGAAAGCATGCTCGTTAGCCTCCATATCGACTACAGTCTCTTCTCACACCTCCAAGCCAATGTCCAACATGTTTTGTGTCCTTTTTCACCATCCCCCATTGCACCCGGCGTGTCTCAACATACCTTAGCAGTCTTCGGGGCGGCGCTTTTTGCCGAGGCCAGAGCGCGGCTGGCTCGCAAACTCGCACGGCTGAGCATCGTGGAGGATCAATCGGCGTGCCTCAGCGCTTGAGGCAGCAGCAATTGATGGCAGGTGGTGTTGTCTGGCGGACGGCGCGGTTGAAGATGAAGATGTTTGGTGATGTCTTCGATCCCGAGAAGGAGCATCCAAAAGCTAGACAGCAGCCAGCCAATCGGAACGCTTCTGTTGACACGTCACGTGAGACCACTCAAACTGCTATCTGGGCATACACCTGGCGAGCACATGTATATGTTGTATCTCAGGATTTACAATCCTGTGGGTATAGGTGATCATCAATGAACCATTGGACATAGCCTTCAGCCATTCTGTAAATTCCCCGACATGGCCAACTGCTCCGGGAGTGGTGATGCTGCTCGTACATTTACTTGTTTGAGGTAATAGCACAAGCAAGACGACGAAGACTTTTAGAGGTGGAGAGGGACATAAGAGAGATGGGATAGATGAGTTTCAGCTGTAGCAATACAGCCTTCGCCAGCTTGAGTGTCATCAAAGTCTGGTATAACCATTACCTCCATCACCACCACCAGCATTTCCTCGACGTCTGCTAGAATCCCACTCTACCGCCCTCCGACTCAGGTCTTTGAACCCAACCTTGACACCTGTGCCAAATCCTCCTACGTTGTTTGTCGCGCAGAGGGTCTCGGCCCAAGATCGGAATGATGGTCCCAGATTGGTCAGGAAGAGAAAGCACAGGCTTTCTTCTGGAAACACATCCAATGGGTCAGCTAGTAAGCGGGAGCCCTTTTTGGTGGTCGAGTTTCCTGATGTGATAGTGGTGCTGGCGAAAGATCCATTTGTCGATTGACGAAGATTCGTGGAGATGTCCGACGAGAATCCCATCGAGTCCTGTGCCTGGTGCTGATACATTTTCACACGCACTAGATCCCTGTAAGCTTGTTCGATACGCTGGATATAGTCACTGAGGTCACGGCTGGTCTGTAAAGTGATGCTCTGCAGCTCAGTGTACATTCTGAAAGCGTGATCGCTGCCATGAGGTTGGCACATATCCTCAACCAGGTTCCATGCTTGAGCGGCACTCTTGCATTTGGCAACCCGGGTCTTGAATGTCGGCGCTAGACTGCCCCATATCGAGGCGAGTAGCATATCGTTCCGACGCTTGTAGATGGCAAACTGCTTGATGTACTCGTTCCATGTCTCGACTTCGCAATCACTGGCGGGAGCACTTGGCTCAGTTTTAACACCAGCCAATACATCATGAGTATTTTCTTTCATGGACGCTTCAATCATCATGCTGCTATACACTGGCCACTCTGTAGCTGATGTCAATGTTGGAACATTCTTATACAAATCGCCATTGCCACAAGCGCTGGAAGCGAGCATTTCCACAACCGAGCTCTCGAGTGTGAGACGTGTCGGGCGCACATGATCAGCCTGAAATGACTGAAACTCTGACATGATGCGCTGTGCACGTTCGACGTCTTCGTCGGAACGCGTTGCTTGACGACTCTGTCGTGCCTGCGCGTGCTGTGATCGTCGTTGAGTCGGTTGAGTCGACTCCTGGGGAGCCACTGAAGTCAATGCTCCATTGACATCAGGTACGAATTGGTCCATGTCGTTACTGTCTTGTGTCGCAAAGGGTTGCGGATCGTGATCATATTCACATCCTGCTCCTTCGTTTATACAAGTCCCGCAAGTGGGACGTGCGCTGTCACATTTGACTCGTTTCTGACGACATCGCTGGCAAGCCGACGGAACTCCTCCTTTACCAGCAGCCACAGTCCGCACGGGCAGACCATCCTTGACACATGTACCATACTTGTTAAATTTCAGCTTCATGTTAGCTACGTCGGTTCTTGTGAACAGCCCACTTGGGTGGTTCTTCTGCAAGAACTTGAGCACCTGTGTAGTCGGTGTGCCAATGGTGAACAAGCTGTCAATGATTCGTTCTACATCGCCGCCCCTTGCCCGGCGGCGATGGCCGGTGAGCGTCACAGCGTCTTCCGCCGGATGATTATGGTGAGTTTTTCGATGACGGATCTGCCACTCGCCATTGGGATTCGTTGGGTCAACAGCAACTGCCGCGAGACTCATCGGACAACCAAGTCGACCAGTCTTTCGCTTGGCACGCTTGCGCATACTGTCCTCCACCCTGGGGGTATGCGCCGTTTTGCCATGTCTGCTGCAGTGGTAATAACGTTTGTAGACTGCGCCACGCGCGTTCTTTTTGCTAGCTCTGCGGACACATTCATAACCGTGCCCTAGAGTCCAGGCATGCATTTGCTGCTCTAGTTCCTCTTCGTTGGCATAATTGCCCTCGGGTGGTGGCGGTAGATTGTATACAGGCTCGTTCTCGTCCATCTCTCCATCTTGATCATTGTCATCATCGTCGTTATCATGCTCAATCATGTGTGGACCACGATTGGAGCCGTCCCCTTGGAGCGCGTTCATGAGTTCCTCCTCGATATTGTCCGGGGTTGTGGACTCTGGAGGGGGAGCTCCAGGCCCGCCTGCCGGCGATTGTCGCTGAGAGACACCATTCTCTCTGGATGTGCGGTCACGGTTGGCTTGGCTGCGTGGTGGTGGGCCCCGTCTCTTTTGGACGGACCGTGGAGTGGTAGCTAGCGGAAGACTGGACTGAGGTGCTTGTGTCTCTGGTCGCCGTGAGGGTGGTGGAGGTTGAGCTTGAGGGACACCAGGATTATTAAAGTTATGGAGATACTGCGGCTGTTGATGCTGATGCTGGCGGAGTTGTGGAGGTTGTATGATCTGGTGTTGCTGCTGTTGCTGCTGTTGCTGCTGCTGATGCTGATGTTGCGGCGGCGGAGCTTGAAACTGGTATGGAGCTTGCTGGGAAGGGTATGGGTTTGGTGCAAAGGAATAAGACGGCGCTGGATACTGTGGGACTACACGGTAATCAGGTTAGGTCACTGTGGTCAAAGAGGTGTAGATGAGATTGTACGAACATTGCTGGTTGTTCATGACGGATGCGGTCCAAAGTTGCGGGAACTGACGACGCGATGGCCTGGTGGGTTGCTCGTTAGATGGGACGTAAGATGAGGAGAAGACCGCGAGCGTCGCGACTTCCTCTCGCGTCACGTGCTGGTTGACTCGGTCCGACACTTCGCCAATTATTTCATGTGCTGACAACGTTTGATGAACTCGGATCTTTCAGCTTGCGTGATTGAGCGTACTTCTCGAAATGGCTAAGCACCTGGAAGTGTTGCAGCAGCTTTCACGCATTGCCAAGACTTCATTGGTTGTGTTGGTCTGAGAAACAGAGGACACATCGAGAGCTGACCTGCACTGCACTTTTCAACAAACATGTTTCGGAATTGTAATCGTGCATCGTACATACAAGCCGTACCTGTTCGTCGTAGCTTCGTCAATTAGCTATAATCTGCTAATCATAACTTCCACCCCCGCCGCCTAAAGGATCGCCACCTGGCACGCAAAGACCAAGTCTCCAAAAGTAATCGCGATGTGCAAAGAAGAGCTGCCACAATTTGTACCGCGATGGGATGCCCCACGGTTCATGTATCACATCGTGCACCTCATGCTCCACTAACGACAAGAGATCCCGCTTGCGAGGTACAACTCCATCCTCAGGAGATTCAGTGACCGTGGAATCTTGGCCCGCAATACAGCTTTGATCGCCATCACCCTTGCAATGGTGAAGATCCGAGATTTCGGGAGATAGTGAGGGCTTGGAGATATGAATTTCGCCGGCGTGCATCGCAAAACCCCACTCGGTCAGTGGTAACAGAGGTATCGGGTCATCGACATGTGTGACTCTACGATAACGTAGAGTATTGTTATCGACCTGCGCTTTTGAATGGTCATCGAGGCCGAACCTTTGATCGAGGTATTCCGCAAGATTTTTGTTTCCAACGCGAGGTTCACCAAATGTGGTAACAGTAGGCTCCCATCCGTGAGCCAAAAAGTCAAGTCCAGCAAGTGCTGCTACAGCTCCGCCTAGACTATGACCAACAAGATGAAATTTGTAGCGTGGATAGTGCTCAACCTGCTCCTCCAGATCCGAGAGGATAGCATCACGAGTATTGCGCCATGAAGTTTGAAAACCGGCATGAACAGTACAGTTCATGCACTTTGGTCCTTTAGATTCGTTAAGAGTCGTTGCCAGCTTGGGTGCCTGACCATCCTTATCATCATCGTCTCCACCCGAGCCAGGGTAAGGAGCATACTCTTGCGGCACAGTGCTCAAGTCAACAATCGTGTTCGCGATACTGTAAGTGCCCCGGAAAGCCACAATTAAGCGCTCATGTTCGTGATCGAGCGCAACATATCCGCAAGAATCGGAAAGCAAAGGTCCAGTGTTCCACGTCCGGACCAGTTCGAAATTGGGAAACTCAGAGCATCGCGACAAACATTCAAAGGGCTTGCTGATACCTGGACTGGTGATTCCGACACAGTAGGAGATATCGACAAGGCGCGCAAGCTCTTCCAGCTCCTGGAAAAGGGCCACGGAAAGGTTGCGATCGTCAACGAAGGGCACAAGCGGATGTTGCTGCTGATCGCTGATAGCCCTGACGACGACGCCTAGATAGCCAAGAAAGGCGGCGCGAAGGAAGTGTTCGAAGCGCATAGCTCCTGCGCTGACAGGTGCTCTATCACATCACTTCCCGGGTGGGATCGTCGAGGGATGAGGTCCTATAAGAGGCACAGGACAAGCTGAAGAGCCAGAGTCAAAATGTTATCAGCTGCAGCTAGGCAGGTGTTCAAAGCATTCACATGAATGTGTTCGAGATGTGTCACATGGCCAGCGTGTAGCCAAGGCTTGGGTGTCGTCTGGCGCAGTGATTAGAAGCTCGCTTCCCGTGTCCCGATCGCGAGGTGATGTCAGTCTGCTGCGATGATTATTACATGCTTGACACGCTACTGCAGCCAATCGCGCGCAAGCCGTGGCAAGCACTGGGTGGCCCACCACTACCTCGTGTCCAACATCCCTACTCTTCTTCCTATTGGGGATTCTACCGGCCATTCATCCTTATCATTTGTTTTTGCTTCACTCTGCTCGTCGTCTACCATCTGTACTGGAAAACTGCTCGCCTCCAGTTCGGCGCGTTCTTGGCAACAGCCCGGTTTCATTACTTCCGGAAGAGCCGATCATTCGACCCCAAGAAAGTCTACTCCGATATCATTGGAATACTGTCTGGCGCGCATGTCATAATATTCGTCGCTTTCGATAACACGCGCGCACGGATCTGGTTGTCGCACATCGTAGCTGGTCAAATAGCTAGAGCCACCGATCATGGACGAAGACCCTAAACAACATGATTTCGATCAGCGACACGATGGCCCCCTACAGGTTGACTCGAGCATGGCCAAGGCTGCTGCTCACGATACGGGCGACGACATCCAAAGCCCAGCAAGTTTAAAGAGCCCAGCAAGTCTGAAAAGCCCCGATGACACTCCTCAGACACCATCTGGATCAATCAAGAGCCCTGCAGGTGGGCGCAAGAGTGTGCAGTTCGATGGTAGGGTGAAAGTGGAAGATATTCCTCCACTTCCTGGACAAAAGAGCATACAAGCAACTCGCACTGGGAGTGATTTGACAAGTCCCGTTGGGCGCAAGAGCACGGAGACGGCTGGTCGCAGAAGTACAGATTACGGTCGAAGAGATAGTAGAGACTTCGATGTCAGGCGAGATGGACCTTTCGGCAGACCGTCTCTCACCATGTCCAGGCGTAGATCCTCTGGCATTGCGACAAGTCCTGATCCTACGCCGGCCGCTATCGCACCGTTGGACATAGGTGATGACGACAGCAACGCTCAACAACCTATCAGTATAGACACACTCGCAAGCTCCGATCCTGCATTCGAGCCAGAGCCGCCGCCCTTGAACTATACTTTATGGCCTCGAAAGTGGTGGATTATCGGATTCTGGGGGCTGATCATCGTCGATTGTGTGTTTATGCCAATTGGCTTGTACTTTGGTCTGCACTACGGCACAAAGCTAACCCCTAACACCGTGTTCTCCATCGTCACCGCAGCACTCGGCGGTGTCAGCATCTTTGAGTACGTCATGCGCTTCTGGCGACTATGGAAAAAGGGAAGCAATTGCCGGGTCATTGGTGCGCGGCGGTCATATCTCGACTGGTTCCATTGGAACTTCTCAGTGGGCTGGGTGATCATCATGGTCGAGTTGATTGTGTAAGTTAAAACACAAATTATCCTTCTACAGTGTGAAGACTGACACCTATGACAGGGGTACCATTCCTGAGCACCCACCAATCCGTCTCTTAGCCATGCCAGTGGTCAGCATGATGTACGCTTTTGCCACGGAACTCCTCATCGTCGATCTGCTTCGATATTTCGAAGTGCCTGCTCCGATTCGCATTTCATCTATTCCCAAAGGCTCGCAATTACGTCCGGGCATCTACTCCGTGATCGAGGATGTTTGTGCCGTAGACGGCAGCGGCGGCACCGCTTACCGGGAAGCGCTCAACAAGCGCTATGAAGCTTCACATGTCTTCCGCGCCATGCTACGGCGCCTCGGAGCATTCTGGGCCTTTGGCGCCGAGACGATGGCAGTGGTGCTGACCATACTGATATTTACCATTAACGGCGAGGCCGCATATGTAGTCGGGTGGGCAGTGCCTTTCATCTGGGGTGGTATCTGGGCAGCGATTACCATCTGGTATGTGAAGAAAAAGCTAAAGGAAGAGAAGATCGCGTGGAGCGCCGAGGTTGCTGCGAAGAGTGCTGCTTAAGCAAGCGCCATGTTTGTTTCTTAGTCCGTTCACCTCTACGCACTCTTGTGCCCGGTCCAGAATGGCTGGCCTGGCCACAGTTATGAATATTATTAGCCCGCGCATGTAGATTCCTCGGGCAGCCATACATTCATGTAGATAAACGAAGTCATATCTATATGTTCTGTAGAGAATCTCGGCGTTCCTCTCGCGTGAAGGCATGCACTGTACGTCCGCTTAGAGAGTGCTCATGTCTCAACAGGACTGAGCTTTCATGCCAGTATGAGCCCGACGACGGATATATGATGGTGCTGAACATCAAGGTTGGTCCTCGGGGGTTGATCACCGGAGCATGGCCGCAGAAGGGTTTCAACAAGCGGTTTTGTTCAAAATAGGTGCTATGAGAATTACATATGTGAGACACTGTCAATAATGGATTGACTATTACTTTTCATTAGCGGACTCGCGCATGGGCCCAATGCCGCTATTCGATGGGAAGCCAGGTTCACGTCTGATATCACCGGTAAATTGTAGCTCTCATTTCTGCTCGCTCGGGATACAGTCTTGTGGCTGTGAATCTGGGCGCTGTCTGGTCAAGAGACGAACATGCTCTCTCGCCGGCGGGCTATTCTTGTTCATTGGTCCAACTCATCGACGGGAATGTATTCCACATTAATGACGAGTAGCTGTTAGTCCCGAAGGCTTGGTACTGATGTAATCGTCTCCTTCTGCAGTATTCCCGCGTTGCTATCGCAAGTCTGCCGGTCAGAATGGGACCTGCTTGACTGTGGTGTTCCAGCGACAAGGGCCATCCAAACAGTACATTGTCATCGAGCATACCAGAAAGATAAACATCTTACAGAGCTCTTGTCATTGGTCCTAGATGCTGAAGCAACAATTACCATCACATGCTGGTCGACGTGGCACCAATACGCAGCTAGGTGGATGACCAATGGCGTGTAACTACCAGTACCACTCGAAGTAGGTGAACTCGACCATAAAGGAACCATCAAATAACCCGAGCAACGGTAGCGATTCAAACACTCGCCGTGATGAAGCTTATTGGAAGCATATGTAGCAGTGTCTGGCGTCATCCGGAATGTGCCTAGAACCATGGCGAAGCCGAAAATAAGTTAGTTGGTTTGGTAAGCTGAACGTCCGTTCGTTCCAGCTCGCTTCTACAGTAGTCTGTCTGCGAAACATCATCCTGGCTTACGATTAAGCGAAGTCTTGAAAAAGTCATCGCACTAAAGCCTCGGGGAGGAAGGGAAGCTTGCCAAGTGGTGCACAACCATCGCTCTCGCTTCAGCGGGCTCAAGGGAGGTAGTGCCCGAGCGCGACTCTATTCTGAGGTCCTTTCGTTCTTCTTTCAACCTCACTCTTTCTCAATTAGGCTTGCGGAGTTCTTGTCAGCACTACCGGTGTTGTCTATCTGCCGTCCATATTATGGTAGGGCGCATCGAGGGCTATTGTTCTTCTTGCAGACTCGATGGACCAACGGTAGCAAGCTAGAAAAGCTCGTGGTCTCATCGTGGCCAGCCAGCTCAAGTAAAGGCTTGAACGTATACGTCCTGGTTCACGCGAGCTCAATACGCTGGAGATGCGGACCTCCGCGATTCCACAGCAGGAAGAAAACACAGTACGCAACGTACAATGACTCTTGCCATGTCGAGGGTGGCTCTCATGGCTGGTGGATTCGTACAAGCCCAAGCATGTGCTATCAAAGCACGAGCGCCGAACGTGGGAATATTTGAGTCATTACCGCGCTGGCCTATGGGACTGTATCGATTGATCAAGGTTCTGATCTCCGATGAGCCCTGGTTGCCTCAGCGTAAGTGCTGCCACATAAGTAGTTCGATGTACGATTCAAAGGAGCATAGTGACCTACCTGCAGGTTATTCCCATGCTTATCGCAACATCAGACTACACTCCGGAATGTAGTAGTAGTCTTGGCTGATCGTATGGTGATCTTCATCATATCTGATATGGCGCGTTCCTGTGGTTCCGATATGTGCTTCAATCCATGCCAACAGGTATGAATGATCGAGCCGACCACACGTTGCAACAACTGTGCTGACAAGTGAAAGTAGGTCATCGTTATGATGCGATAGTAGAGGAAGCTGAAGGTTTGAGAAAGGTAAATGTCATTCATGTCTCTGAGATATGCTGATGGACATGATATATCTGCCGACACGTATGTCTGATATACTTTTACAGGCAACCGCGAATTGTGCAGACATCTCCAAAGTGGGCTCGACTGCTAATGTGACACGACTCTGTCAAGGGCCGTGACGTTGTAAATGTCTGTGCCTGGTCCTATCCTGACAGCCGCGCCAAGATCACTGGTACGCCAACAATGTCTTCTACGTGGACTCGTCGCTGTCCGAGCTTGTGACTTCATTATGCCTCCGATGAGCTACATGCCGTGTGTGGGACCTGTTATGAGACGGCAGGTTGACTTGTGGCCCTGCAGCAGCTCCGTTGTCTTGACTATGATCAAGCCGCGATGGCGACAACCCAACTCGCGGATCACGGTCGTCATGGACTGCTCGTGGCATGTTACTGGCTGCAATAAAGCCGTGAGATGCTTGTGATTCACGGGCACCATGATCACTTGACGGCAGAAACGCTGGCGACCTTCGATCTGCGAAATCTTGACTCGCACGTCGAAACTCTGTCTGCTGACGTGGAGCACGATAACCTGGACGCCGCACAATTGTTTGTTGGTCTGGACTTGATGCGGCCAGTGGTGACGGATTTGCCTGGAGTCGCTCATCCTGCCGGAATTCTAAGTGCTGAGGGTATTCCGAGTTTGAGTTTGCAGAACCTGCTTTACCAGTCAGCGTTGCTCGACGGCGACATGCGACAGGTCACCTACTTTGCTGCCATTTTATGTTCTGCATGAGCATGTGGTGCTCCACGTCATGATTGCCCGGAGCCACTCCACCAGTACCCATCAGCGTGGCCGTCCTTCGACAGTTGGCTCGCACCCGCGCATCTGCTAGTGTCAGTAAACCATAGGCATCTGCGGACCCAGGATACTTACGCTCCTCATACCATGCTCTTGTTTCGTCAGGGTTCCACTGTGTGACCTGTGCACGTGATCCTACAGGCTCTCGCCGTTCTTGCTGGACAGGAGCAGGATTACCCCATTCGCCGACCTCCTGGACAAGCTCGCGTGCAGAGCGTTTGGTCCCACGTCTGTGCTGGTGACCGTACATAGTGCAGAGCTATGTTTCGACCGTTTCGGTACTCGGTATGACTAGGTGGTCTGAGTTGTCCATCGACATGGAGGAAAACTTTCGAGGAGCTTAAGATCTGCCAACGATCGAGCAGCCGAAGTGCAAGATATACGATGGTTCAACGACAGCGTGGTCAACCCAGGGTGCAGTTGAGCGGTGCATTTCATTCGGTGCTGGTTATGGACTTCACCGCCATAGTAGCGAAGGTTTCCGGCACCACTAGGCCGTGCAGGGTTGACGTAGGAATCTAGGCAGGTCTTTGATTGGTGTACAAGCCCGGCTTGTAAGGCATGGCGGTCCTATGAGAGGTTCGATGCCACTGCCAGCTTGTCCATGTATCAGACCACATTACCACCTTGCCATGCTATGTGTAAGTCGAACTACCGTTGATGGACAGCCGCCGTCATGTGCCGAACGACGCTTGAGCATGCACAATACATGCAGCGCGTGTATTATGATCTTTGGGGCGGTGCTGCAGCATTCCTGCATGGAGGTATCGACGATTTGGGGCAGCACGCGATCGTGGATAAGATTCGTGGTCGGAGATCGGGTAGCAGTGGCAAGCCTTGGGCATTGATGTTACGGCCCAACCTCATTCGATCCGGTTCGTAGAAAGGGTCAGCAGACAAACTACATCCTTGCCGCAAGACTGGGTATGGTCTAGGTCTGCCGTGGTATGGAGGAGTCGATCGGGAGGCGCATCGCAGACGAGTGAAGTGGGAGGGCGACGAGCAGAAAAGAAGGAGATGCGTCGAGGGAGGGGAGGATTACTTCACATACTTGCGTGTTATCCCCTCCCACACCATCTTCAATGCATCATGCATCAAACAATCTCTGTATGAATCTTATTACAAGGATTGCTCCATTGTGATCAAGCTCATTGGATCGAGCACACGGCTGCGTGCAGCTAATGCATGCTCTGCAGCCACATCTGCTGTCCTTCCTCGGCCTGCGCGGCACGATCTCCCACGAACTATAATTGTGCGAACTCCCTTTAACATTTTATTGTGGCTTCTATAAGTGCGTGTTTGATCTGACATGCATCTCTCTCACTCACTTGCAGCTCTTCCACTGCATCAAGCTGTCCTTATCCGATTCCGTAGAGACTTCAGACTGCCCTGCCCACGAGTATCATGCTATTCGCTCAACGCACGATGCAGCTCCGACCAGATCGGTCGAGCACCACCGCATGTGCTTAGGCCTTGTGCCAGGTCGGGCTCAAGCCTACCAAGGAGAAGCATGTAGTCAAAACAAGCTTCTCCACGCATCTTGTATCAGTAACCCAGTGCAGCCGTGCGACAAGGCCACATGGCGAAAATGCAGTGTGCCGTTGTGGCAGCCGACAACCATGGCCACTCGGATCGTGTTCCTGATCAGTACAAGAACCCGTCTTCGGCGACATTATTGGTTGTAGCTGCCGAGCTCGATGCTTGCCATGAGCTTGCGTTCACTCACTGGCTGTACTCAAAATCCCTAGCGCAAGTGGAGAAGACGGCGGTGGCAAAATCATGATCAGCATGCGACTCGACCTCTTGTGTCTCGAGTATCGTAGAAGGGGAACTCCTGGGACTGATGGTTAACTCATGCGGTAGCAAGCAAGATCACAACTGTTGCGATCTCCGACAGCATCGTTGAATGGAGCTTGGCGAACAGATATCGTATCCCAATCAATGAAGCATACGGGCCAGTGTATGCTGGTGAGGTAGACCGTGCTGTTCAAATCATAGCTGAAAGTATGACTCGGCCGGACAGTCGCACTTCTCTCTAATCGAATATGACCATGAAGTCAGATAGCCGCATGTAATCTCAAGGTAACAGTGACATCAGCTCTGTCGCTGTGTGCCTGTAGCACTTTGAGATATGAGCGGCCAACGGTATTGCTCATCCTTCGTATCCCCAAGTGTCTTTGTCTCTTGACGATCTTCTATCTTGCAGCCGGGTAGATAGACGCAGGGAGTGGAGAATCGACCATGAGTAAGGTACTGCTTGCGATAGTCCTCTTCGTGTTCCCTATAAGTCTGTTGGATTGTAAGACTGGTAAGAACGTCGTGGAATGTCCAATTTCTGCTGGGTCTTTCTCCATCAATTCCAGCTGTTCGTGTTGCGTCGATGTGGTAAGTCTGATTGTCGAGCTGGAGATTTGGTATTCGAAGAGCTCTTTCGAGAATCGACTAGCGGCACGAGTATTGAACAGTAGAAGCGGTCGTACACAAATCAGAAGTCATGCATACTTCACAAGAATGTGACCGGCGACAAGAAATGATACTGAAGGCTAGCAGAGAGGAGATTTGAGGTCTCAGACAATTTGGTGGTGCGTCCGGAACCGACGAGGCAAACATGCTGCGCCCCAGCTTCGACATCGTTGCCTACCCGACACACAGCCTTGCCAGCGGCACAGCGACTAACAACACCGATCGAACGCTCTGACCTTACTCACGAACTTTTGGTACGAACACCTCATGGACCAAGTGCGGGTAGGCAATTTAGATGTACCTATAATGGATTGCATTATGAACGCCAACCGCAAGGATCATCGTTCCAGAGATGTCCCCGGCGAACCGCTGCACAGCGACCGGACGTCCTGTCGTTCCTACTGGCCGCTCCAGCTCGAAGGAAACAGGAGATTGCATATCAGGGTCCTTCAAGCAAACTATGGTTCATCCGGCGTTTGTGCTTCCGGTTTGCAGACAGTCGGTGAGGACGTGTTCTGCATATGTTACACCGCGTATCCTTTTCCATCTAGTTGAATGCGAAAGGTGTGTGTCCGCGCGCGTTTCAGGCCTTGAGTATCTGCAGACGACAACCAGTCGAAAAAGCCACCACTGTCTCAGGAGGCAGAATGTCAGACAATCTACGCTGAGCAGCACTCGCCGCCTCCTCACCGATTCCTGGAACCAGATCATGCACTATCAATTTACTGCCCAAATCTCCAGGACCAACAAGGGTTAGCTCTTTTCACGTCGTTTATCCTGCATTCTATAGAGCGACAATCAATCGCTTGTTGCCTGATCGTTTCACGAAGCCAGCAATGCACATCGAGACTACCCGCTTACTTCCAAACAGGCTGACTTGGGCTGCGTCACGCGTCCGACAAGACGAGATCGAGGAGAAAAGATGACAGTCTTAAATCAGACTGCTGTCTGGAGACCGCTGCCATGTGTGAGCGTGCAAGAGTTTGACATTGAGTCCTGCTTGGTGCTTTCCCCAGTCCTTTCACAAATGCGTCTGGATCAGTACCAGTGAGCTCTACCTGGGGAGCCAGATATTGCCCGATTACAGCTACAATGAACGAAAGCTCCCATTGGGATGCCAGTCATTGTGCACGGTTCGACGCCGTGTCACCTGTCTGAGTATTCGAGTTGGACGGTATCGCTGACATCCCATCTGGAAACAACACACGCTTTCATCACACCCTGCCGTGACCAGGATAGCTAATCACTGCAAAGTCCAGAGTGTTAGTCTGATCATTGGAGCTCTTAGTATACTCGTCCTTGGGATGAGAACTTCCGACGCAACCACCTGTCCAATCGAAGCCAGGTGGGAGTCGATCCTCAGCTCTCTGTCAGAACGTGCCGATGTCACTCTTTCATGGTCGACCGTGGGTATCATCAGTACCTGTCGGAGAAGTCACATCTCCACGAATTAGTGAGAGAGCGAGGTACGGTTTGCGGTCTGTGGTTTGCATATACGCTGTGCAGAGCTCGACATGGGTGGCTCTTTATGTGCATGGACCGGGCTTCAGATCCTGCCAACCCACCGTTGGTCTGAAGTGCTGTCGCACAAATATCAACAATCACTAAGCATTTGATGCTTGGCGGTCAATGCCCATAGACTCTGCGGCTGGATATGCCTATGCGGATCGAGCGAAAACCTCCACATTCGGAGCAGGGATCTCGACATCGTTACTAAGCCCAACTGCACATAGGAGCAGCATGCAGTGTATGGCAGCTGTGCATACCAGATCATGTCGCTTCTATCGCTGCCATTACAGTAGCTCTGTTGCAACGGCGAAAAGCGCACACTCCCGGCAGACCGACGCCAGCGCTCCGTAGGGGACGGCCCAACCCGAAGAGGACCTGGCTGTGGAGTGCTTGGACTGACATCACCTGGTGGACACATCCTTCTTGATGGTCGTACGAGCTGCTTGTGAAACATCTTCAGGCGATGCGAGCGTATTTTTGATCGATATATCTTCCTGCTTAGTCAGTTCGCAGGAGATACCTCGGCACGCGTGCTATGTATGCAGTAACGCCTTCGAGATGCGTATGGGTGTACTGATCTTTGCAACGATTGGTCATCCTTGCTGCACCCAAAGATGCGGACGAGATCGGTCGTACAATGCGCTGCTTTGGGCATAAAAGTGGTCATGTTCACAAGCCAAATCTTCGAGCAGGCTGTGCCACTCCCGATCTAATAATCCTGCGCAGACCAGAGCAGCCGCCTTGGCTACTGCATGCTTGGTTTCCCTACCCGGTTCCACGCGCCAGATCAGCAGTGCAACGCAGGGCAAATCGTTTCCGGTGCACCGGGTCTACCAAACGTCAGAGTTTATCGCGGTATATGCTTTGCAGCGGTCAAAGGCTGCATGCTTGAGCTCCTGTTGGTCTGAGCTACGAACGACGAGGGTACACATACCAGGATGCCCTAGCGATCGATGAACATACTCTGTGTGATCATCCGGAGAGTGAATGCGAACATGTGCCATTTATTCCGTTGCCTACAACCCTATTGGTCAACAAGAGGACTTAGCATATTGGTCTTCCCCAAGAAAAGAGAGTTGAGCTGGGCGATGGTTCTGAAAGACATCCCATAATGCTCACAATTTAGCGGTTACCGGAGCATGCGAACCGCGGCACTTGAGCTCCACTCGCTCCGCGGAGTGTGGTTCATTGAACAGCCTCCCACTGCATCCCCCCTAGTACGTGCATGAGCTTGAGCAGCTCTTTACAACAGGGCACCGACAGTGCGGACTCCAAGGATGCGGAACAACCTCGAAGCTACGTATTGCGCACATCTGCCAGGATCTGGACGCCGCTCGAAACCTTAACGACTGGGATTCCGACATCCCCGTAAGTCGTCGACGGAGTCTCCGACTTTTTGGCAATTGGTGTCGAACGAGAGCCTATCGCTTCAACAGTGTCGCGTGAAAGCTAAAGAACGTCGGCCCCTTCCCTCGGGTCCGATCAAGCGTGCATTGATAATCCCAGCTTGCATGGTGCATGCGCCGATTCGATGGATGACGACGGACTACTGATCCATCCGGCAACATACATGCACCCAGCTCATTTACACTAAGCTGACCGGAAGCGTCAGATGTCAGTATGTTACCCTTGTTAGGACAATGAGGTGTCACAACTCGAAACCTACTGTCTATTAGTCCCCACCATGCTACATGCCAACCAGAAGTACGGTCGGTCCGATCTTCCGCTTCAGCTGGCAGGAAATCCCAATACACGTTGAATGCGTCAACTCGTTCGTACAACACGGGGCCGTGTTTCGCTACTTGAGTACCGTTGGTCGCACAAACCATACAGATTCGATCGGCGTGAGTTGACCGATGTCCAGTCGCACAGGGAGTCGAAACGCCGGAGTTGGGACTCATTTCCTGGGAGGCAGCCTTTCAACGATGTTGTTGGTCATGGCCATCGAGCTGTGGCCTCGCATATCCACTGCAGTTACATTTTTAATCTGATTTTGTGAGGTTCTTGGAGAGATTTGAACGCAAGTACAAAGGCACGACACGATGTAGAAGAGTTGCAAGAAATTAAAGCGTCTTATGATGCATTAACAGCTACCATGCAATGCTATGTATGCTTGTAATAATACATATTCTGTTCGATTCTTTGGAACAACAGCGCCTGCGCTCTTTCTCCTTCCTGGTCGTGTAGACATGTTGCTCACTGGGTGTATCTTGGTGACGTGTAAGGGAGAGATACGTCGAGGGTGTGGTATAGACAGACCGTCCACGATCCGGGATCGTGACTCGTGGCATCGTAAGTGGTTTCCGCAAGACCACCATGATTCCCGACCAGCGTGCATTGACAGGCTATTCGCTGATCCGTCGAGGAGTCCGCGATCGTTCGACTTGGACGGCCTACCACGCCTTCGGACCATTAATGCCTTGCGTGACCGTGATATCTTGGAGCTCCGATATCTCCGGGTAGGGCATGGTGGGTGACACTGTACGTTGTAAGCATGTGAAGTCGAAGTGGATTGTTGATTTTGGGATATGAGAACACAGTCACTATCGGCGGCGATGAAGACGTACCAAATTGGGTGCCAATCTCCTTCAACAATGGACATAAGGTACACATATCCTCCTCGGGGTTGCCCTGGATGGGCTGTTGGCAGATGCAGCACTGCTTGATGGGCGTTGTTGCCATTGTACTAACAGATAGACGTTTGGAGGATGAAGTTTGTATAGGTAAGATATAAAACAGGTGGTATCGAACAAGGTGAAGTAGTGAAGAATGTTGCGGAAACGGTGGAAAATAATAGGCAACTGGCTCGTCGAGGAGAAGAGGAGTTGGAAGAATGCAGATGCAGAGAGAGCAGATGGAAAGGCATGGCGAAGCGGTCTTGATATATCTTTAGACACATGATAACGAATGAATACGAAGGTACAAACTGGGCGACCTGACGGGCTATAGCCAGATCTTTGCCCTGCGATGATTCAGTTGTTCTGCCACACCGCACTTCCGGCGTTGCGCTAAGGAAAGGGCAGTCTCAGATCACAATGGCCATGGCGTTGATTGTGGTTGTTGTTGGTTCCTAGCTCTGCATCAGATGAGCTTCCGGTCCCCGGCCGATGCGTGGATGAGCATGTACCAGCAGAAATAGACCAGGATCGTGCTAAAGCGAAACGGCTCCTACCCAGTGTGTCGGGTCCGCCGCTCAAGACCAGATCTTCTCCTTCCTTCCTTCCATGCTGCTAAGTCAAGCAGATAGTGAGGCTTTGACAGCTTGGGTATGTTAGCGGTATGCGGCGATGAGGAAGAATGACAGTGGATTCATGTTGCTTGTATCGCCTACTGGGAAAGTACAAGTGCCATGTTTATGATTTTGATCTGTTGTGTGTATAGCCAGATTTACATGCTCTGGGTTTATCGTGGCTTGTTTCATTCATTACAGGAGCCACTGGACATTGATACGTACCATTGTACACTGCAACCATTGGCAGAAATCTGGTGACGACGAATTTCATCATACCACAAGGGGAACGGAGTACATGAACAAACCATCGTTGGGGTCCGTGACAAGCGAATAGGAACGTTTTCCTGCTGTCCCAGCCAAGGCGTTTCAAGAAGCACGAATAGCACACCACAGCATCTTCTTGTGTGCCCGTCGAAACGAGGTCAGAGATGTCAACGGCGCGGACATAGTTTGATTGAAGTGGCAAGTAGACCTCCACGAGTCGTCAGCCATTTGCAGCAAGCGATTCTAGAAGATCCGTATTGCGGTGCAGCTGGGCACGGTCAATTCGATACGGCAAATTTTCCCGAAGGGAAGGCAGCAGTGGAAGGTCTCAGCATCCTACGCACCCGGAAACTCCATCAAGGTTCGCTGCGAGTGCCCGAGCCGCATCGAGTCTCGGAATCATGGCACCGCGATGCGTGCCGCCCAACTGACGGGCGAGCTCACCGCCTGTTCTGCGTTCAACGAACTACACCATCAACTCGTGACACAATAATCAGGAGTTTAAGAGACACCTGCCATATACTGTGCGGTGATCGAACCCGCGAGAATTGGCATGTTTCAGGATAAAAAGGCAGCGGCTGTGCTTCTACCCAGTAGATTACAAGATGACTTCCCAGAGGTCTGGCGACTTGCATGAGGGTCAAAGGAACTTGTGTCTGTCCCCATGTCCGAGGAAATGACGCCATGCCGGTTGCGAAATGCATGTCCATAACCAGGATGTCGTGACTGGGGATTGTTCTGGGCAGCCCAGATGTTATGCTACGCATAGCAATGCCCCGGAATCGGAAGCGTGGTCTTGCGCATACATTAGTGACACTCTCCGACCGGGATCAGAGGCTCCATAGCATGCATGCAACAGGCCTGGCAGGGATATGCTTCTAGCCCGGGTCATAGGGATCACCAGAGCCGCGAGCCGCCGCAATCTCTAGAACCACGCAAGCGACTCGAGCTCCACTATCGGGAGATTCCATCTGCACATACGGCTGCAGTCCTTCATGAATCTCTAGATCGTGAAGGATGAGCTTGCTCATGCATCTGACATCTGTAATCTCGGCGCACATTCGGTATGGATTGGTCGTCAAGCAGCCACGTCAGAGTGCGAAGCAAGGGCGAGTCCAGTCACTTGCCTCATCGTAAGACATCGGCTCGGCTTAGATGGTACCTAAGCACTTAGATGCTGCGCCGACTATGCTATTGAGTTTGGTACCTGCAGTAGTGCAAACACTGCCCTAATCTGCCAACACAGCTGCCGTGTGCCGCTGCGATTTGGCAACTTTGGCGCGAAATCGATTGAATGGCTCACCGGTGCTCGACTGTGAACGCAGACAGTGCAGTCGGCGCAGTGGAATCATACGCTCGTAGCGCTTGATGGACACGTTTACTCGTGTTGCAGAAAGGAAAAATTGTGAAGTACATTAGCATTCATGTATTGACGATGTGACGTCACCACAGATCTGAAATCTGTATTGTGCTCGACTGCACCGTATTGTCGGTTTCATCGTCGGGCTCACCCCTTTTCGGATTGTGCATCACCATGGAGGATGGACCCCTATTCATAGCATCAAAGGAATAAGCCACAAGGCACACTTCATCATAGAATGATGCATCGAAAACCGGCCAGCCAGAAATATTGACCGGTCTGTTTCACCCTCAGCTCTACAGCTGACGCAACCCCATGTCGCTGCACGAGCGTTGGGGCGTCCCGTGCAAATGACATGCATACACAATATGGATGCAGGAGGGCTGGGCTGCGAACGCCTGCTCCACGATACACTACGATCGTGGATCACATCCAATGCTTGGCGTTTCGAAGCATGGGTGGAGCCATGGAAAGTCATCAACAGTCGCTAGCGGCAGTGAGCGGGCTACTGATTTTGGACTGGCGGATATGCAAGGAAGATGAGGTCTTTGCCTTACCCTGGGCAGCAAGGAACAATGTAAGCTCTGTGAAACGTAGGATGTACAGTCTACTGCGCGGTGGCGACTAAAACAGTTCCTACATCTGATGTGCATTTCATTACTCCCCGTGGGTGACGCATGGGTACCTTCATTGCTCGGCGCACGCCTTCAGTAATCTCTCCTGACATTGCATCGCGCCCTTGGCGAACTCATGCATGTCGTACGTCTTGCCTTGCCCATCCTCTCCGCCATCGAAGATCTCGTACGAAAACCATCCCCTGAAGCCCGTTCTCAACACTGCCCTTGCAAAGTCGACGACCGGCAGATAGCCTTCGAAGGGTAATGGACGGAAGTCGTGGCTCCAGCGTCCTCTTGGTCTTAGTCCATCCTGGTCTGGCTCTTTCGAGAACGGCTGCTTAGGCTTGTATGCATCACTGATTTGCAGGAAAAAGATTTTGTCGGCCGGCACGATATCAGATAGGCGCTGGCATGAAGCCTTCCAATCCTTCTCAACTTTCTCAGAAGAACGGCCATCTTCCACCATACCGGACGATGTAGTAGGGTCTCCCCATTCGCCTCCGGCTGATTGAAAGGTGTCGAGACAGAGACCGAAGTTAGGACGGTCAACTTCTTTGCAGATGTACCAGACGTCCTCCCAGTCAGGAGCGTGGGTACTCCAGCACCAATTCTCGTAAGCTAGGCGGAAGTTCTTCTTGGCGAGCAGGTCAGCTAATTCCTGCAAGTCCTTCACAAATCGACTTCGATCGGTTCCGATCTTTTCAGCTGGCGTGTCTGATGCTCCCACTTGAAGCATGTCTGTCCCTACAGCTTCCATGATGCGCACCCAGCCATTTACCCGCTCCCATACAGCCTTACGTTCCGCACTGCCCTCAGGCCAGCCTTCGAAATTAGAAAACGGTTGCAAAATCAGAACTTTGAGACCTTTTGCGTCACACATGGCCTTAACAACTTTTGCGGACGCACACAGCGAATCATAGTCATCCTCCTTGATGCTGTCCGGACCATCGGCTTGCTGTTCCGGTTTCTGATGCTGGTTCGCGAAAGCAAGAAGGTCAGGAAACCCAAGTTCAATCGCCTGGAATCCCGCAGCAGCGATGGCATCTAGTTTTTTAGGCAGAGTGTGCTCTTCCTTGCAGCCAATGGACACGGAAGCGTAGCAGGTTGGGATACTGTCAAGCGATTCCATTGTGAGTGGATCCTTGTTTTCGGAAGGTTGTCCAAGAGAGACGAGAAATGCTTCATGCCTGGAGTCCGGCATGGTGGTGAGATGTGCTCGAGGTTATTGAATCGTTGACCCTGACGGAATTGACAAATGGTGATGCAAGATTCTGTATGACGTCGACCACGATGGAGCTCATCTGAACAGCATTTCTATATGAGTTGCATCTCGGATCAACAAGTACAACTCTTGTGAGACATTCTTGACCAGGCATCACTGCATAGCAAACTTGGCCAAGCCTTCGATCTGAAGAGGCATCTTGGATGCTGGTTTCGAACATGAATCCCTATGTTCAAGTGCTTCATGCCTCAAAGACCACGGCGGAAGTCGAATCGATGTCCTCCATCACTATCTCCATCATCAAGCGGTTATTACACTGAAGGACTGTGTACATCCCTCATGAATCTGAGCTCCAACCATGAAGTGATGTTGTCGTTGCCATGCGATCCCTCGTGAGCGGTATTACGCCATGGCACGTGACCAGTGTTGATACCGTATAATCATGGTGCTTACTATTTGCACCTTACTGTACACTCGACGTCTCTTCAACACCATGCTTGTTCACCATCAGACTCTCAGTATGTCATATATGGACGTAGAAGGCTCGTACATGTATCGAAAGTGCAGCTCAGACCTGGGAAACTCCATCGAAACAACTTTCGCCGTTCTCGAGCCTCACCAGTCGACATGGCCAGTGTCCGCCATACTTCCTGTTCGACGTCTCCTCTATCTCCTTGGATGAATGTTCCCACCAGCTGAAATGACAGAATGGATTCCCTTGAGATACAGCAACGCCTCAAAAAGCTACTAGACGACACGGTAATTGCTCCGCGCCGACGGGCTCGGCGCAACTTCTGTGTCCAATGCCTCCGCTGTGCACACCAAACGGTGCCGCTATAGCTTTCACGTGGTATCAAAACAGCAAGTCTAGATCACCCTTTCCTATCAATATTACTACATTACTTCCTGTGCCGCGTCTTCCTGTCAAACATCGCTTCATCCTCTTCAACCCTCAATTACCGTACTCCAGCCACAACAGCTCAACGTCATTCGCCCGCCATGGCCACCATTGCTGTCACCGTGCCAAAAGAATATGGGTAAGGCCTCACCCTACATGGACACATACGTCGCAACAACCACAAGACTGACCTCTGTCTCCAACCTCCAGCTACGTCGTCCTCGCAACCGCCGGCACCTTCGTCCTCGGCCTCTACCATGCCATGCGCGTTCCCAGCTTCCGCAAGCCCGCCAAGATGGGCTACCCAGCCGCGTACGCCGACAGCTACGACCTTAAGAACGCCGAGACGCCGGAGCTGCGCAAGAAGATGTACCTGTTCAACTGCGCTCAACGCTCGCACTACAACTACCTTGAGAACGTCGGCTCGGTGTCGCTGTCGCTTCTAATCGCCGGTCTACGATGGCCCTTGACGACTTCAGCGCTGGGTGCCGCGTGGTTGGTCTTCCGTACCATGTACATGGTCGGCTACACCCGTGAGGACAAGACAAATGGCAGCGGCAGGTTGATTGGAAGCGGGTTCTGGCTGGCTCAGCTGGGGCTGTATGGACTTGTGGCTGCGCTGGGCGTACAGATTTTGTTGTAAACGGTTGCGTATGCGGGAATCGGGGATGATGGGATGAGGAATGACGCGGAGAGTTTCGCAGATGGCCTTATGGCAAGACATCATGTCCGTAGGTCATATGCCCAAGGATTTGCTGAGAAAGAGGCAGGGCGGCAGAGACGATGAATAAGATGTATGAAGATGGCCTATACAAGCACCAGCTGCTTGTGAAGAGGCAGAGACGTAATAGCCCTCCCTCGTCTCGTACGTGTATAAATGCCATTCAAAGAGAATATTTCGTCACTGCGAGGAATCCTTGTCACATGCGCCTTTGATGTTAAAAGATCCATCATTATCAATCTAGCTACCATCAATCAAAATATCACCAAACACCCATGACAACTCATTTCTCAGCACTAAAAGCTGTAACAGTCAAGCCAAAAGATGAGCAAGTTCAGAGCAAGAACACTTTCTCTCAGCAAGGACACTTTTTCGCTTGAGCAAATACCCATTCCTCAATCTTCCCGAACGCTAGTCACAGTGCCTACAGCTGTGGCCATGTCATCTATCGCTGCGACCGTCCCTCACGCAGACCAGCCTGATATCCAGCCTCGTACCCAGCTTGGTAGTGCTGGCCAATGCCCGAATGATCCCTCGAGCCGGTGAAACCGCTAGTACCGGAGTGCTCCGATGGCTGTTGGTGAGAGGAGCGGCCGAAACTCGAGAGACCGCCAGTGGTGCCGCTGTGGGTGCCACTGCCGTAGCTCGAGGACGGGTCGGTCGAGGTGGAGGTGGAGTCCTTGTTGGCGTTGCGATGGGTGAGGGCGGCGCCCGTCAAGGCTCCAGCTCCAGCACCAGCGCCAAGACCGGTAGCGCCGTAGTGGTGGGAGGAGGATTGATCGTATGTGCCCGGGTTAGTATTGGAGGTGCTGGTGGAAGTGGACGGGTGCATGTACGAGATGTCCTGCGCGGTGTTGGAACCGGTGGTACGGTCGGCACCGTTGTAAGAGCGGTCTTGAGTATTGCTTCCGTGGTCGCGGGTGCGATCAGTGAGGCCAGTGGTGTTGTCATGGTGGCTGTGTTTAGAGTAGGTGTCATGCTTGTCATGTCTGTCGTGCTTGTCATGCCTGTCGTGCGAGTCGTACGAGTCGTGAGTCTTGTCCTTATGTTCGTTGGGGTTGCGATGAAGGATCTTGTCGAGCGTGGATGGCTTGTTCTCGCGGTTGCTATTGTGCTCAGACTCGTATGCTCCAGCTCCTACTGCGCCAGCACCGCCAGCAGCAGCGGCATCGCGGCCATGGTGACTCTCATGGTGACGACCAGTGCCAGTTGAGGAACTGTCACCATAGCCATCTTCAACAGTGCTGCCGCCTTTGGTGCTGTAGCCCTGGTTAGGCCCGCTTGCACCTCCAAGCTTCTCCCCACCAGCTGTGGGAATGGCATCCTTGTTCTCCAGCGCCTTACGTGGGCCGGTGTTCATGGTGGTGCTGTCGGTTCCGTGCCGAGAAGATGAGGTGTCACGGTCGTCAACGGCAGATCTGCTACCAAGCCCGTGGCTAGCAGAGTCGTGTGTAGAGCCAGACTTTGCATTCGCATCGAAAGCAGCCTTTTGGCCTGCGGTGCTATAGGGGTCATATGGCTCACGTGCTTGAGTCCTGTCAGAGGTGCTATCGTGGCCATATCTATCCGAATCGTCGTGGCGCCCATGGCGTGTGGCCTCGTAGCCCGTAGCAGCCGCTGCAGCACCAACACCAGTATCTCTGGCGCCAGTATGAGAACCGCTGTGCTGTCCAGAAGAGCTGTGACCTAGTCCGGTGCCAGACGAGGCATACTCGTTACGGCCAGAAGTGCCATCATAACCACTCGAGGTCTGTCCAAGGCCGCCAGTAGTGCTACCGTAATTGCTCGACCCTTGGCCAATGCCAGTTCCTCTCTGCTGCTGGCTGGAGATACCTGTGGCACCACTGTAGTCGCCGGTAGCCTGCCCGATTCCACTGCCTGAAGATGAATACTGGCCACTGGAGCCAGTGGGCTCGTCACGACCATACTTGTCACCAGTGAGACCCTGACCACGATGGTGATCATGAGTACCGGTGGAGCTACCATACCCGTCATTGTCGACGCTTTGGGTGGGATGGCGCAAGCTGTGGCTTCCTGTGGTGGCTCCCGTCATCGAGCTGGTGGGGTACTGGCTGGAAGAAGTAGTTGTGGTACCGGTGGGGTACTGCGCGGTAGTACCAGTGCCACTCATGTCGGTGCCGGCGTATTCTCTGCCAGTCGAGCTCTGGTTAGTGTGACGAAGGTCATGGCTGCGGTCGCCATGAGAACTGCTGTCGAACTGGCCGGGCAGGTTGGGTGTGTCGGAAGTGTTTGAGGATGCATGACCCATCAACGCAGCTGTCTTGGCGCTCATTCCCTGAGAGCCCGAGCCGGTGCCAGTGCTGGTCTCATGCCTCGTCGTTGGGTGGTTGGAGCTGCCAGTGGTGCCAGATGTGCTGGTGGTATGGCTGGAGGAACTGCCTCCAATCATGCCAGTGCCAGAGCCAGTGGACTGACCAGTGTATCCAATGTGTGAACCATCTTGAGCAGTCTCGGACTCGTTTTTGGAGCTACCACCGAGCTTCTCTTCGATCTTGGCAATGATACCCATGATCGCGAAGGTGTGATTGAAGTCGTGAGTGATGAAGAGGGATTCGCAAGGAGATGTGTTGGTGAACGTGTTGGTATGAAGAAACTTTCAGGTGAAAAGTGGTATATGAAATGAAGAAAGGACCAACCTTTAAGCTTGTGCTTTCAGACCCGCCTTTATGTATCCCGTGAAGAGCCACATTCACTCTGACATGGGAGACATCAGGGCAGCATTGAATACAAAGCTACGTCACATCCTCCAGTGAATGAGCACACGCAATTGGAATCAGCAAGCAAAGGCGACATGAGAACTGGGATTCCGTCATCCATACCGCTTCGCCGACACATGATACGGTGCTGGTCACCAGGGTGGAAGAAGTAGGGCACGGAAAAGCAGGTTTGTGACAGGGGATGAAGTCGAAAACGACTCGAAGTCTCGAAGCGAATGTGATGCGCCACACATAGCACAGCCACGCGTCGCCCTAGCCACAAATCCACACTTCACTGCAGGGATATAACGGCACAAACCAAGTTTCTCATCCACCATGCCGGGGTCTTCGCCGATGTATCCTTGCTTCCATGGTCACGATGGATGGTGCTGATCGGTGGACAGCGTTACAGATGACGATGGAATGCTTCAGATTCCCCGCAGAACCCAGCCTCTGGGAATAGATCCAAGACGGCACGTGGTGCTATGAGCCGCCACCACGAATTGGCAGCGAGATTTCGTCCAAGAACGACAAGCGCTCGACTTCGTGGTCGGGTAATTACTGCTTGAATACATCGTCATCCAATGGAAGCAGTGCTCAGATCATCGTGCTCGCAACCTCCATGCCTGGCCAATGGGTGGACGATGTGTGCAAATCTTGGATATTCCGTGATTCCTATAAGCATATCTGGAGTCGATGAGGTGTGTACGCAAGGCACAATACCATCTGATCGGCAGGTTTTCGGGGAAAGTGATCCGGAGGATGGGAGAAGCTGAAGAATATGAGAAGTATCAATGAACATCATAGGACCTCGAAAGAGTGTCAGGAGTCCTACCAAGACCAACTTCTGTGGATATGTTCTGTATATACTCTGATATGATGTCGTAACATGCAACGAGTGTATTTGAGGGTCCAAATTCCAGCAAATCGATCGGCAGCCATTGCCGACGTGAAAGTGTCGTCATTGGACTGCCATCCTTCCTGCGCTCCATGCTTCCACTAGACACCTTGACTTGTTCCCACAGAGTGTACGCACATTACTCACGGCTCGCAGCAAAACAGTACTTCTCTCGTAGGTCCTGTTAGATAATGATCATGTGGACGTGAACAGGTCAGCGGACAGTAAAAACATGGCAGCAGTCGTCTTGTGTGTTAGGTCTGGCGACATCCGCAATCGCCGATTGTGGATATTGTCGATAACGCAACAAATGGGCTTGCTATTATTCATGCCACAGCATTATGATCGAGCCTGATGTGTTCATTGACCAGCATGATCGCTGTCAGGGTCCGATACTGTTGCTTGATCGTCGTCTTGCTCATCGGGTGGACTTGCATGCTGCATATTGTCGCCGAAACCACCGGTCCCCGTAGCAGAGTCGGTCTCCAGAGTGCCGCCAGTGGCTGCATCTAAGACTGGGGTATGCGTAGCCACAGTGTTCGGCGCGACACTGCTGGGGCCGGCGAATAGATTCTCCCAGGGCTGATAGCTTGACTGGACAGGAAAGCCAAGGTCGTTGGCGATTGTCGTGGGGCCGAAGCCAAGGGATTGTCCAACGAAAGACATGTGCGAAGCAATGTTACTGGAGTGAAAATAGTGGTTGTTGACCTGTCCAAAGCTGGCGAAGTTATGCGCCGATGGATGACTGTTGGTTGGTCGGAACGTGCCGGGAAATGTGCTCGTGAGCCCATATATTGGCACACGATGGTGATCAAAGCTATGATCGGGGGTTCCTGAGTTGAAAGCGTGATGCGGCATGCCATAAGCCGGGGTATCATCCGTGGAACGTGGAAGCCCGGCAAGCCCAAACTCTGGCAGATCCGCCATTGAGAGACTGTTACGCATTTGCATTGGGTGCGACGTCGGCGGGACATATGTTGTGTATCCACTTGGAGGGGTATCGAACGTGATGTCGGGGCCAGTGTCGTCACGGTGGATGCTCAAGCCACTTCGTTTGCGTGGCTTCGAGTCACCAAAGGTGAGATCGTCGTCGTTGTCGACATCAAGATATGGAGTGGTAAACTTGTTCCGATGGGAGAGGCCGTATGAGGGGAGCTGTCCACCACCACGATTGAGGGATCGGCCGCTGTTGGGATTCCTGTCCGCGAGAGCTCTCCTGGTGACGCGAGGCACTGGTTTCTTCTTTTTCTTCGTGGGCGGCTCTTCTGGAGGTGGGGATGATTCGCCAGAAAGGGGACTGTCGTCATCTTCAAGATCTGGATTGCCCGTAATGGTTCGCTCCCGTCTGAGAGTGCCGCTTGTGTCGAAAACCATCTCCATGGGCTCAATAATCTCGCTGGTCGCCATGAGTTGCTCGACAACAGAGTGTGACTTCTTTTGGTTGCGCTTACGTTTCATGTCTGGAGTTGCAGAGTCGAAACAAGCCATGCCTTGCCAGAATACTCCCTTCAGCCGGGCAGCATCCGAGATCGTCTCCATTTCATCGGGTTCCTCATCATTGAGCAAAGAGTCAATAGAATTGCTGACATGGTGATGACTTCGGCGAGTTGGATGATGGACGTAATCGAATGCTCCAGATTCACTTGACACAGTACTTCCGTCGTCCATGGGATGGCCACCGTACTGCACATCACCCCAAGTGTGTATCAAGGGGGCGTATGATCCTCGTATGGCTGAAGGGTTGGCGGAGTGGAAAAAGATAGGAGTGGTCGAGCGTGAGGGAGATTCAACCTTGATCGGGCGGTCGAGATGTGGGTCAAGCATGCTATCCCTTAGTCGAGAGACACGACGAGCAGTGGTATGAGCACCGGCACCCAGACCAGGAGTGCTGCGTGCAGAAGTGGTTGAGAGCGACGATGCGTCAAGAGAGGTGAGACGCTTGGAGGTCGATCCTGATCGCTGTTGTGACTGGACCGAAGTAGTCTTACGTGGAGCTGAAGCAGATGCATGACCACCCTTCTTCCTCTCTTTCTGCTTCATCCTCTCCCCCATCAGCTCTTGGACATCCCACTCTTCATACCAAAGGTCATATTCGTCCACGGTCCTCTTAACGGCGGGATCTGAGCTACCCTTGACTTTCATCTTGTAGTAGTTGCTCAAATGACCTTTGCTGGCGACATGCGTAAGGAGATGACTGACATCAGAGAAATCTGGCTTCTTGGGACAGATGTTGCAGTGCAATGGTATCTCTGCTGCCACGGCCTGGGAGAGCAGACCTCGGGAGCCACGGTACGCCATCGTCCTGAGTGTGTCAAAACACACTGTGCTGGAAGTGGTGATCACCCGGCCAACGACGGATGGCAGCTAGTCAGGTCGAATACGGGGAAGGGCTGGATAGCTTTTTGGAAGGAGGTGGTGAAGGTGGATGAAAGCAGCGTTGAAGGAGAGAATAGTCGGGTATTCAGGGCTGGAAGCAGCGCCTTCAAACGTGTTTCTGAGATTGGAAGACGACTCCTCAGGGAGTGACGAGGGCAATACCAAAAGGAGTGTGAGGCGAGCAAGTGCTGATGGACCTCCAGAGGCAATGAGGCAGTGAGAAGGACGGTCAAGAAGTGGTGCTAAGCAGGAAGAGTCCAGCTTGTGGAAGATGATGAAATGAAGATAGAAGAGAGTGACTGCCAGATAGTGAGATGGCAGCTTTCACGGCGCGGCCCTTGATGCCAGCGTCACATCAAGGGAAGAAAGTGATGTAGAGGCATTGAAGAGAAGGAAAGGGTGGTGCTTGAAACAATCGGGATGTTGTTCCAATGGCAGTAGCAACAAGATAGCGCAAGAACCACCTCACCTGATGTCCGTAAACAGATTCAGCCACGTGCATTCCACCACACTTCACTTCACTCTACTCACCGTAAGAGCACTGCTCGAGTGAAACTTTCATCACTTCTACAAG